>VWZV01008197.1:2153-108808 GCA_013397155.1 Irena cyanogastra | reverse complement strand
TAAAAACATAAAACTGTCTTCTAATATCCTAAAATACAAATACTTTACAATGTGAACTCTGTCAACATGAACTGCAAATGCTAATTTAAAAATATTTTGTCCCAAGCTTGAAAGTGATGTTTCTTTCAATAAACTTAAGCTGGAATTTCCACATGCAGAGGTATTATCTCCAATTACTTTGGCCCACAAGGTCTATCCCTAAATACACTTTTCAAGTGGCTTTTATCTCAAATTCTCTTCTAGTTGGCATCTTATTGATTAAAATCATAGTTGCTCTATTTCTGCCCTATTAGAGTTGAGCCATCTGGCCAGAGTGCTAAATTCAGAAAAAAATTGGGAGAATAATTTCTCCTGTCATGCAGGTACAAAAAAGGCAGGATAGGTAGCAGTATGTTTCATGTTGACATCTTTTGGTATCCAAGGTCATGAGGAGAATCTCTACCTAAAAGCAGAATTAAAAGAGAAAGTGTTAAGAGGCCTTCAGGAACAGAGCCTTACAGGTAAATAATGTTAGATGAACATTAATCCTTAAAAAAAAAATGTTTCAAGGTGGAGGAACCTTCCAGATGTTTTCTAATCAGAAACACCTGTTAAATAATTCCGATACCTTTTACAGAACAGCTTGCATAAGACATTTGCTCTATATCCTTATTCATTCAGTTGGGTCCTGTATCTCACTGCTCTTCGTAATCCACAGAAAATAAGTTTTGTCCTGATGTTTTATCAGGAGCTGAAGAGGAAGAGAAAGACATCTTTGGCTGAATGCTTGGGTATGTTTTAAAATTGAGTTAAATACATGAAAACTTAATAAATATGAAATAGTGGGCTTAACTTTCTTTTTCTTTTTATGTCTTTTTTCTATCAAACAAAAGTAATAATGCAACAGATCGTCAGGGAACTAGAAAAAGTGAGATCACCCTGATGAAAAATCATAGTTAATTTAGAATTTCTGAGGAAAGGGATTTTATATGTTGGTCTGACTTGCACAGGGAGTTTTGATGCTATCAGCTTTCTTTTCCTTTTTGAAATGGTCATTCAACCACAGAGTAGGCATTTCCATATATAGATATATATCTAAAAGGACATCTAATGACTTGTAAGTGCAATTACTGGATTAAACCTGTTTAGCAGTATAGAAGCACTTTTCCAATTTCTTTACTGTTGTCAGAACAACAACAAAGGCAGGCGGGCTTGATTTTCAACAGCACTAGAAATTGGGAATTCCTGCATGCTCTCGTGTCAACTTTTCTGTAGCCGTATCTACCAATCTAATTTTTAGTGCTCAGTTTTAACTCAAAAGTTTCAAGAAGAATGATGTTGAGTAGCACTAAATCTTGCTCTGTATTAGGGTGTGTACTCAACTGCCTGGCCACATTGGCATGACCCACAGCACACGAACCAGAAAAATAGTGTCTTTGTTTCATCTGCCAATCATAGCTTCGAGAGAGCCAAGAGGCCTGGTGGTTTCTGCATTTCCCTTTCGTGTACTTTAAAGTTCATGCAGGAAACAATAGGAGGTGATTAACTCAACCTGTTCCATTTGGCCATTTTTTTGAGCAGTGATTTAGGAAGAGGCAAGCTGTGTAGGTAAGTACGATACTGGCATCTGGCTGCTCTTAGCAGTCATTTTTTACATGGTCTCCTCCAAGATAGAAAGTACACTATGTAAAGGTAAAATGCAATTTTCAAACTATTGCTGAGACTGACTGTCATGTTCCTTTTTCATAGATTTAAATGTATGTTATCAGGACAAAAAAAAAACAAACAAGCATGGACTCCTACAAGTTACCTGGAATTTATTCTCTTCTTAGTTCTGTAAACTTTGCAAACTGCTTAAGTTTCATTCTCCTGATTTGTAGTGTCACTTAAATTCCTCATCAATATTTTTTCCAGGAACTCATTATCTATCATTTTTTACTGTACATAATGTTTGCGCTATATATATAACATTTGACATGAAAACTAACATTTCTAAATATTTTGAGGCTGACTGTAGGATTGATTTTTTTACCAGATTAATTTAGTGGCTTTAAAAGTAAATCCGACATATAATCTCTATGTGCGTTTCAATAGCATACACTGTTTATTTATGGTATCTATGTACCACCAGAGCTATTTCCATGATGCAGCATTCTTTTGTGGTGGCTGGGATCAGCAGCTGCTCCAGCTTTTCTCCTATATAATTTTTATTATTTTTGTTTTGTCTCTTAGGGTTTGATACCAGCATTTTGCCAATTTGCAAAGACTCCCTTGGCTGGATGTTTAATAGGCTTGATACGAACTATGACCTGTTGCTGGACCAGTCAGAGCTTGGAAGCATTTACCTTGACAAGAACGAGCCATGTACCAGGGCATTCTTCAATTCTTGTGACACATACAAAGACAGTTTGATATCTAACAATGAGTGGTGCTACTGCTTCCAAAGACAGCAAGGTAAAAGATGAGATCAACTCGCATATGTATATGACTGACCTTTTTGTTGAGCTTTACCTTTTTTTAAACATATTTAGAAGATTACAGTGAGCTACAAGCTCTTAAATGCTGTGCAATGAATTTGTGTTAAGGTTTGTGACATATGGTGAATACCTAAAATGATGTAAAACAAACCCAAACAGACAAAAACGCCAAATGACTCAAGCTAGATGGAAAGGCTTGCTAGAAATTCAAGGATTCTAAATAAAGTGCAACACTGCCACTAATGCTTTTACAGCTATATTGTTCCTCATGCCAAAATTCAGTATGTATGTAGAGGGAAAGAGATGAAAATAAAGAACAAAATTACTTAAATTATTTCTTTACCAATCTACTTTGCCTACATTATAAAATAAACTTTTTTATTGCTAATGTAGAGTATCTTAATGTTCAGTGAGCCTAATAAAAATAGCTGAATGAACATTATGGATAAAGTTATTTCCAGTCATTTAAACCTAAAACCAGTTGGTTTTTATTGCCTAGTTGAATCTCTTGTTAATTTTTTGATGTGATTTTGGTTAGACAAATAAACACAACCTATAAGCCTTATTTTCCTGAGGGATATACAACAATTTTAGACATAGGTGAGACATCATGTAAATTATATAATCAAGCTAGTTGTAATGTATCAAGGAATTCACTCATTGAATATTGTCTGAAATTGGTCAGAATAACCCCTGCATTTTTTTTACTAACATGAGGGGGATTTTCTAAATGATAAACAGCAACTAGAGTTCAAATTTCTACTGCCGATAGAGGATATAAAACTGATTTGGTGGGAAGTTTGCTAAGCTATTTCAGCCTTTTTGAAAGTTTTAGGGTCAGTTTTTAATTCTCACTTGTGCCCTTAAAACTCTCATGATAAATTCGCATTAGCATTCAGCATTTATGGTTTCATTCTGATTTCTGTGGAAATAAAGGTTTTTATCATGCCACATCTGCCAGTTGTAAATCCATATAAAAATAAAGCTGTACTCCTGTAGATAAATACTAAATAGCAGACATCTTTTCTTTGGTAACTTTCTTGTTAAAAAGTTAACATTTAAACTTTCAAAACACCTTGTTTGTGTTATAGTAGAACAATAATTTCGAGTGATTTTTGTAGGCATGTACATACTGCTACCAACACTAGCAAATTAAAACTAATCCATCCCAGAAGTAATGTAGCTCTTAAAGAACATAACGTGTTTTGTTCATTTGTCTATAAAATAATAAAAAAACCCCACAATAATTTCAGCTTAATATATAAGTATCCTTAGTCTTTGGAGGGCAGTATAATTCTTTCCTATTGCCAGAGGAAGTACAGAAAATTACATGTGGCCTACTATGGTCCAAGGTTTTTTCACCAATTTCATGGCATAACCAGGGCATTAAGAAAACCCTTTCACAGATCAGTTTCAAGTAGTTTTGCATTTTCTTACCTAATAAACACATTTTGTGCATAATACTTGCTCAGTGTACTGTTAGAACCTGAGGATGGTATTGTAAAGACTGATTTAAGCACTACAGAATTTTATTAATGGTACCCCAACAGATGCATTTTTCAGTGACACTGATCCTTCATGTTGCAGAACCCAACACTCATGATAGTGTTGAGATAAGGTGCTGATTTCATACAGATCAGATAATCTGATACCACAGTATGTTTGAGTATATAGTAAAAAGATGTCTCCTAAACATTGTGTATGAAGTGAAATCTCAATTTCAGCAACCCTTGCACATTAAACATGCACTTCATCCTTCCAAATTAACACTGTCATCAAAATCTGTATTCTCCATTGTTTGGTGTAAGGAGAAAAAAGTCTAATAGCCTTCTTTAGTCATGTCATTATTAGCTGTTGCACAACTGAGCCTCTCTGAGCCCTACTTCCCTAGTGTATTAGTGACCCATTGAATTCTCTGTTTGTAATTGGCGTTGTTATGCTAAACCGTGGAGTATGTTCATGTCTGGTTATGTTTTACTTGATGGAATGATCTAAGTCCTTTAACTAAGCCTTTGCTATTAATAGCAAAGAGGTGGAAAAGCTGAGAAATTCAGTGGTTTATTTCTAATGTTTATTAAAATAAGTTGATATTAACTGAATGCTTCAAGCCATGTAGAGCAGTTCTCTGTATTCATTGAGCTTAGTGCTTTCTGGGCAGATCAGTGGTTTTACAGTAGTGTTGTTGGTTAAAGTTGTTCTAAAGGGAATACAAAATTTAGTCAACCATATGTATCATACTGGGACAGCAATTTCATTGTGCTTTTTAAAAGTACATAGTGTTAGCTTGAGTCATTACCTGAGAAGCCCTCATGGTCTTTGATCTGAGTTTTACTATGCAAGTCTGTCAGCATTAGACAAGTACTTGAAGCTCTTCTTAATTCTTTCTTTCTGCTTGATTACACTACACTAGACCTATAACTGAACATTGCTAACAACTTCTAGTCAATATAGGCAACTTGTCTATGCATCCTGAAGTCAGATCTTTGTTGTGGAGAAGACGATCTTTCTGCAGTAGTTGTCTCACCTTGACTAATGGTTAAAAACTTAGGTACAGTCCAGTGATGCTTATTGCATTTTTTCATGCCCTTATTCTGCTTTAAATGTGGTTTAGTATTCCTGAGGTATATCCAAGGCATTAAAATGCATTTCTGCAATACATCAAAATCTGCACTGTGCCAGTGCTCTTTGCAAGTCTTTCTGTACACTTTGGTCACTATGGCCCTCAAATTTCAACAATCCACGCAAATGTTTCAGCACTGATCCTCAGAACTTACTTTCTTAGTTGTTCAATGCTAGTGAAACAGTTTAGTGCTTACCTAAATGCTGAAATGCTGAGACCTTTGCAATGTTGGCCTTTTTATAGGCTGAAATTTTTTTCTGCCAGTAATTGATTACTGCAGCTTTGTTTTGTTGCATCACCGATTCAGAGTAGGACAGTAGCCAATTTTGCTGAGACTATTAATGCTTAGCAGCAAAGTATTTCTTTACTGCAGGCCTCTGCATGGATCTATTGGTGCAGCACTTCTCTAGATGCATTCTCTTAGAGGCTCTTCTGTCTGTCATACCTGGAAGACATCTTCATGACTTTAAAAACAGTCCCTCTTATAGAAGAATGATAGTTACCATGATTTGTATTTGCCAGTCCTAGGATTGCAAGGACTTCAAATATATTTGTAGATAGTTACAAATGAAGATGTAACATGCTCTTATCAAGATAAATGATGATCATAAATGAGATTCCCTGGCAGGCTTCTTGAAGTGTTATATTGATGTTTCACATCCCTGAAGTACAAACCTTGGCTGCCCAACAATTATGATGCTTGACCCTAAGTACAGGCAAGATATCACTGCAGCCTTATCTGCAGTGGCCCATATTCCAGAATTTAGAGGCTCTGCCAAATATTTTCTACTTGATTGGTGAAAAATCACTGTTTTGTTTTTGAGTAAGAAGGAGAATCTCTGAAAGTTGGAGGCTCACTGTGTGAATAACAGGTCCTTGAGACCTATCTGTTAAAAGTCATAGACATTCTTGGTCAAACCTACCAGTCTGACTCCAGCTGATCTGTTAATGTGCTGTTTTGGTAAATCAAAGCTTAATTGTGCTAGCCTTGGAGCACTTCTAGACATGACTGGATATTGATATCTCAGGGTTGGATACTCTGGTGTGCAGCAGTACTTTGAGCACTGACGAACTGTGAATGGCTGGTGTTGTGTGGCTCAGGATTCACTCCTAGCCATGTGCTGATATTATCAGAAGGACAATTCCTGCTACATCTGTGAAAGTAGATTAAGGATGAAGATGATTAGCTATCTTATTTGTATTCAGATTTTCAGATTCATTCCTGAATGAATGTCAGATTCATTACTATTTCAAGAGAAACTGCATCCCTGATTTTTGTAAAGGATTTTTTTTTCTCCTTGGCTCAAGACTGCAATAAGTTGTCCAGTGACTGCTTTTTTTATTAAAATAGTTTCATAAATCTAAAAAAAAGCTCTACAAACTTAGGAACTAACCTGCAAATAGAGAGGGAGGCACTATGATTTGTGAAGAGAGGAAAAAGAATGTGCTGTGAGCCAAAAGGAATTGGTTGAACTTCTAGCCTGCCATTCTTTTTGACAGTTTTAAACACCAGAGTGATTTAGTATTGTTAAAGAGTTTTTGCTGCTTTTACCCTGAGAAGCAAAGCTTAAGTGTGAATCTTGAAGACATAACTTCTGAGAAAAAGAGTGTTTTGGATAAGTAACTGCCTCGTGTTGCCTTGTTAGCTCTTGACGAGTGGTGTTCCTTTTTGTAATTATGCCACCAAAGATTTATAGCTATAAAAGAAGATTTTTTTTCTTTAGGCATCATCCATAATTTTTATATTTCCACATGTTAGTGTTCATGTGTGCATATCTATGTTTCTAATTTAGGATTATTTTTCATGGAAAAAAAAGCATGAATTCTTCCTTTTTGTCTAGTTCTTCTTCATCAGCATATTTTCCATCTCTTTTGTAGGAGAGGATAGAATGGGATAGGATAGAATAGAATAGAATAGAAATGTTCTGTGACATTACCCAAACATTAACCTAACCGTTCCGAATCTACCCCATTCCTAGATCTTTACAACCTGTGATATTTGTATGATAAATGACTTTCATTTATTAGATTAATTTATTAGATTAATATATTTAATCTAATTAAATTAGATTAATTTATTTATGACTGTCATTTATTAGAAAATGCCTTTAGTGTAAGAAATAATCGCTCCTCAGAATGTTGTAGCATTAAGAGTTTAAATCATCAAATATTGAGAAAGACAGAAATCTTGGTTTTGGAAGGTAAGGAAATAGTGAGCATGGTCATCTTCAAAGTACTTCTTACAATGAAAAAAGTAAAACTTGATGTAGCCTCAAAAAAATACTCAAAGACTGAATTATTAAAATACAATACCCACCCAGTGACTTTTCAAGAGCACACAGAGAAATCATTTCATCATCTGGATAGACAACTTGTGAAAATTTCTTCTGGCATTAAGACTCCTGTTAACAGTATTTTGAAAGTGGAGCCTACCCTTAAGGCCTTCGCTCTAAAAAGAATCATTATAAATTTAGTGTGAAAAGCCAGGCCCACCAGAGCTGAGGCCACTGGAAACATTTATAAGCTTCTTTAAATGTATTGCATATGTAAATGTTACTTAAAATGTAAAACCAAGAGAAATGAACAGCCTGCTGCCAGTAAGGGATTATTATGGTATGCAAGTTTTTATTTACTTTCTTAGATAATACCAAAGACCTGTTGGAATAATTAGGCTGTGGCAGCTAAGAGGCTTTGTGTTCACCAGAATTATATTTTTGATGCCCACTTCATCTAGGCATTTGTCGCCAGAGTGCCCTACATAGTGACTGAGTTCTGGCCTTATGTGTGTCCTGCATCAATGGGCAGGGCCAGTCTTTCTCATTTTAAACCAGCTCAGAGCACCTTTTTCTATTTGCATGGAGAAAAAGGGATCCTTGAGTTAAGTACTTGACAAAGATGTGTCATAGATGATCAGAGTCTGCTAAAATGGAAAATACATTTAATATTCACGGAATGTAAGATTTTGTCTGGGAAACGGTGCAAGCTAAAGACACCTGTGAATAAACTCAGTAATTCTTTTGCTAGTTCAGAATGAGAAACACCCTGGTGCTAATAATGGTCTAATGTGGTATGCAGTGCCGGTATTCAGAGATTAATTAGTGCTCTGCTGTCTTTGATTCTTTCACTTATTGAACAGCGATGTAAACACATTCACATCTTATTTTCTTCCCATTCATGGGGCATACTGCGACTTTCTTTTGTGGACAGTAAAAAATTAAATTATTCAGAAGTAGAATAAGCTGTAGCTGAAGAATGGAATACTGAACTTTAATACATATTCTTCTTCTTAGAGCCATCTAAAGTTTGGCCTCCATTTTTAAGTTAGTTTGCTGCACATGGGGCTTTGTACCCATAAGACCCAGTCTTAAATTGTTGCCAGAGAATCACAAATCTTGCAGACTTCACTGAAGAAAAAGGTCTTATTTTCTTAGTGTAGTATGTGAAATACAAAATTGGAACATGACTTCTAAAAGGGACAAAAGGGAGGAAATTAAAAGAGCCATCCTGTTTTTAGCTAATGCCATGAGGCAAGCTTCACAGTTGCACAGATTTTTATAGCCCAGTAAAGTAGGGTGTGAGAGAGTTACTATTTTCATCTAGCATTCCTCCATCCTCCAGACTAGTGACTAGATGCTCACTTGGAGATGAGTTAACTTGGAGTGGTGTTCTGCACAAATCCATGGCGGTGTACAGATTCATAATTCTGAAGCTGTAGCAAGGTGTGGTAATTCTTTTGTTTCAGATGTGTGTGTTTCATAAGATCAGTAGTTACAGTGGCCTTACAACATTGCAAACTGTGGGAACGTAGTCATGTGCTTTCTGTCCTAGATACCATGTAACCTGTTTAACATTTTTTATGTCTTTTTAGACCCGCCTTGCCAGACAGAACTCAGTAACATTCAGAAACAGCAAGGAGGAAAGAAGCTCCTAGGTGAGCCATAGATCATTCTTTTGAAGGTTTTATTACTTACATAAATAACCCTAGTTAAACGGCAACAGAAAATCAATATTAATCCAATGAAGATAGACCACAGTAAATCTCAGCAACAAAATTTATGAAATTTTTGAAAGCTATTAAACTTGGTTTTATTACGTTACCTACCAAAAGCTCTTACATCTGTTTTATTACCTTGATAGAAGGCACATTTTTACAGTACAGAGGGGACAGCATAAGGTACTCCTAAAGTAGTATTTCTGCTGATCCTTTAACTGTAATACTCTGTAAGTAATTGAAATCTTTGTGGTGAATCACTTTATATTGCATCAATATTTCTGAAGTGTAAAGTCTTCATTTACCACTAGCCACTGTGTAAAAGCTGCAATAAAAGGCTTGGCCTGAAGCAGTCAAAACTGTGTTTCTCATAAGGATGGTTTCAAACAAGAAGTATACACTTCAAATGCTGGATTATTCAGCTGTAGGCAAGTCACTGCCTTACAAAATAAGCCCTTCTTGTACATATAAATGCAAATTTAGTATTAATTTTTTAGTTTTTTGTGGTGTGTTCTTCTGCATTTGTCTTCTATGGTGGAATTATTAAATATTAGTGTGTAAATAAGTGGTTTGTAAAATACTAAAAAAATATTAAACACAAATAACTCCTTCTAGTAGATCGTTTGTTAGTCAGGAAGTTTGGCCCTTACTATTCAGACTTGTTTGTACTCCGTAGATGATAGAACTTCCCATTCAGGAGTGGGTCCTACATTTGAGCCTTTTCACCAGAATACAGTGAAAATCTGGAGTGAGATATTCAGGGAGTAAGAAATATGTATCACAGCATCAACAAAAAAATTAAAGGAAGACCGCTCACTTTATTTCTTGAAGTCAGTCCAAGACTGATATGTGTTGCTTTCCCTCCCACACTTGATCCATTCAGTCGCTTTGAGTCAACTGAATTTAGTACTGCTAAAGCAGTCAGTGTAGAGTCTGAAATGATGAAACAGGAAAAGGTAGTTGCTTTCTGCTATAATTGTTATATTGGCCAAGACATGGACTTTAATATACTTATTCAACATCCATCCATCTATCTATCTGTCTATCTGTCTGTATCTGTCTATCTATCTATATCTATCCATCTTGCAGGGCAGTACATCCCCTTCTGTGATGAGGATGGGTATTACAAACCCAGTCAGTGCCATGGAAGCCTAGGGCAGTGCTGGTGTGTGGACAGATATGGCAATGAGGTGTCAGGATCCAGAACAAATGGCGCAGCAGAGTGTGGTAAGTTGAGAACCTTCTGTGGTGGTTGGTTTAGAGGTGTTATTATTGCCTTTGATTGCCAACCAGGTTAAATTTCTTCGGTAAGAAGTGTGGGGCCCAACTACATGCATTTTGGTACAAAACCCAACAAATTATAATATCCTACTGTTATTGCTTCATTATTTTTTGGAACTCCTGTCACTGTGTCAACTATTAATAGACCCCTTACATGTGCTTGGCATAGTGCATGTAAACCCAGGAAAATTAATTTTCTAGAGCAGCATTAGATAAGTCCCAGAATGTTTCACGAAATTCCTTTGGGTAATCAGCATGCAAGTAAGAATTCGATTTGACGTTTTTTTCAGTTTATATTTGAGGGAATTGCCAAAAGTTTTTAGCACACTAAATCTTCCCTTATTTTTCCCTTCCCTACAGCATTGTGCAGCTTCTTCCAAGAATTCCCATGTCACCTTTATTTGATGTCCCAGATATAAAAGATGAAAAAAAAAAAAGTATTTTTCCTCTTTCTTTTTAAAAAAAAGTCATTTATGACTCCTTTTCACTTCTCCAAGAAAAGAACGTAGCCTGAAGCAGAGAGTAAATTGTACACAGTATTTGAGGTACAAGGTCAGGGCTATTGTCCATCTGACCCAGGATCATCTCTAGATAAATGGACAGTTTGATATAGTTCGGGACAATATGTAAGAATTGAACAATAGTCAGGATATATTATCAGTAGTCCTTATTGCCATCTGTAGGCTGGACTTAATTTTTTTCAATTGTTCCTAGCACTTATTACAGTTCTACAAATCCATAAAATTTGTCTCCTTTTGTTAACACTGAGAAATTAATTCAATATTGAGGTGGATTTTTTATGACAAAAGAATTTTCGTATTATTTATATTTTATTTTTATGTAACACTCTGTAGTTGTCCTGAAAGTAAATATTCTGTTGTGCCTTTTGTATGATTATGTAAAATATACTATAAATATATAGTGTGTCTTGTGAGTCTTTTCTATAACTATCATACCTTTTTAGCTTTCGATTTAGAGACTTCAGGTGATTTTGCCTCTGGTGATTTCCATGAATGGACAGACGATGAAGATGATGAAGATGAAATAATGAATGATGAAGATGAAATTGAAGATGATGATGAAGATGAAGGAGATGACGATGATGATGACGATGATCATGATGGATATATTTGATAATATTAAGAGGTCGCTATATTGTACCTTTCTAAATTTCACAAGATGATATTTCTTAACATCCCTTTGCTCTTCAAGATCAAAAGGATTCTAACAAATATGTATATTTTGTATGATTATTTTGAACATTGCAGCTGGAGTCATAGACTTTTTTTGTTTAAATAAGAGTAACTATATCATGTGCTTTTGAATTTTTAAATTCTGTTGCGCTGAAGAAAACACATTGGAATTCTAGCCTGAAGAAAAAAATGTTATGTGCTACTGAAAATATATATATTTGCAAAACACACTAGAAAGCCCACCAGTCTCTTCAAAATTCTGCTGAAAAAATATTTGCCCTTACTTGAAACTGTGCATGTCCTCTTCAGAATGCATACTGTGACCTAACTTCAGTTCCATCAGTGTTTTAGGCCCTGCAACTGTCCATTTAGTGAATCAGAAATGTATTGCAGTAGAGAAACCTTGGTGCACAAGTAGCATCTCAACCAGCCTTTAATTAACCAAAGGTATGGAGAAAAATCAGGAGGAGAAGCTGTAGCAAAGTCCTCCTTTGGGTTTGCATTTGTAGTTATGTTTTTTATTAGGAAATGGCTAGATTATTGAAAGGATTTTTCAAAAGCAGTAGCATGGACAAGCACTAGTTCTGTAATTCTAAAATTTTCTTGTCCTTCCTTTTTTTGGTTTTGTGTCAAGATTATACAAGCTTTATCATTATGTACTTAATCATTGCTTCACCCTTTGTGGTTTCTCTGTATTTCTCTCTAATCAGACTAGCATAAAATATTTACATTGGGAAAAAGATTTGCTTAAAGTTTATTACCTTTATACATTACCGTATTTCAAAGTATTGTCACTTGCCCCAAGGTAGTTTTTAATAAATGTATAATGATGCTTTTTATTTTCTTATTTCAGGAAATAGTTTTGCTCTTTATCTTAATTCATGTTGTTTTCTGTTACTAGTGCAGAAACTAATAGAACGTATTGTAAAGGTGCCTTGCAAAATAGAGCTAGAGAGGTTTTAGCATGCATATCAGTATAGGATGTTAGGCAATAGCTAAGCACACCCAATTACCAAATTAATACCAGTATAGGTACTGCTGCTGGAATGAAGAAAATGGATTATTTTAATTTTTTTTCTATTATTATGTAATTACCATGTGGTCTAGATTATACTTATTGTGTAGAGTAGCACTTAAGATTTGACTGTAGAGAAAATTACTTTATTCACTGTATTTATGTTAGCATGTTAATTAATTGTGTAGACATTTTGGGACTCCACCATCTTCATTCATATCCTATTTGTTTCTTTCTGCCCACAATAAAATTGACATGACCTGTATAATGTATTACTGCAGGTTGTATAATTTAAAAATGAGTCACTGGTTTCTCATCATTAATAAAAGGAAAGTCAGATTCTTATTTGAATTAATTTCTACACAGTAAATACTAAATCTAATACTTATGTAATATTGAAAAGTATAATGTATTTTCTTTTTTACTGTTTCTGTATAGTTTGCAAAATAAAATCTCTTGTAACCAACCTTTGGCCAGTATAGCCCATCATTTTGACTTTTTACATAGTCTGAAATTTAGAATCAGGAAGCATTCATGTTTCAGATGCATTTTACCTATTAAAATATGTATTTATATGAATAAAGCCATTAATGGTTTATTTCCATTTAAAAATATTTGAATAGGGCAAAACACATAGGGAGCTTCTGATTTTCTGTAATTTCCCTGATTTTTCTGTAGCTTTGTTATGTACTTTTATGACATTGTCTTCATTACACAGTAAACAAAGAGAGGGAGACTTCTTTTCAAGCTCTGTCATAATTTGTGGGGCATAGTTGTGTTATTTTCCTAAATAAAGATAGTTAAGAGTTTACCATTCTGATAGTGGGATTTTGTCAGAGAACAGTTTCTTATGACTGAAATTCACTGATATATAAACTGATTTTAAATAAAGAAGCTAAAGAAAAAGTGTTGTCATTATTGGCTGATACAGTAAGTACTGTTGTGAGGAATTTTTTGTATGTGACAAGTGGTTATTAGATGACAAACTGAAAATGCATTTCATTAAAACTTGTGATATTAGGAGAATTAAAGAGAATTCATAATGTGTTTTGTCTAAAGGGATTACAGTATGAAGACCTTTCTGAAAACAACTGTCATGCAGAAGAGCATGAAAGAAGTTAATATTCTTTCTTCCCTTAAAATTCCCCAGTGACCTGAAAGTGGAGGAGTATAGATGCCTTTTAGTCCCTGAGTATTAAAGCTACTTAGCATAAATTCAGAAGTAAGTCAAGATAGTTCAATCCACAAAAGAACAGTGACAGTGGGAAATATGGATAATTTTGGGTAATTTTTGTGGCCCCAAACAAAAGCAGCAACAACAAAAAATTGAATTGTTACATATTCCTGAGGAAAAGCCAGAGAAGAGGCTGATACAGTGTAAATCTTCCCTTGAAAACATCCTTTTGTTTTGTAAAAGATAGGTAACTGTCTATGGATTAATTTGGTGGTGTTGTTTACCTTTCATGATACCAAAGGAAATAGAAACGACTTCACTGTGAGCTTCTTTCCTGCCTTAAAGAAATGCAGGAAGTCAGGAGTAGCTAGAATAAATAAAGGCAAAGGCTGATATTATAAATGTGCTAAATACCTAAACTATTGAGAAGCTTTTCCCTGCTTTCCATAAAATGCAAGAATTTGCACAGATGTCTGTCCTCATGACTACAGTCATGCAGAAAGCAGTTAGGAGCCCTTGACTATTTTTGCAGTTTTGCTGTCATTTGTTGGTTTTTTTCCTTGATCTTACAGTTCTACACATGTATTTATAGATAGGCAAAGACTGTGATATAAATTTGGAGATTTTCAGGCATAGTGATTAATGCTTATGCTCTTCTGAGAATGTGTGGAATTATGAATCTCAGTTTCATTGAAAAGTAAGGAATACCAAGCTCGCTGCAATAAAATATTATATAGTCTTTGAAAGAAGTATTTTGGGTCAGAACACAGATGTGTTTAGTTTAGAAGGAAATTAATTAATGTCATTAGTTTGCTTATACAAAAATTGTATTATTGTACAAGACTGAGGAAGATGGATCATAATAGTAGGAAAATTTTTGCCTGTTTTGTGCACATGGACAAGAACTGGATTTCCTTTATTCTTAATTTAAAATCTCACTGCCCGGGTAGAATAATAAAAGTTTATCAGGATGTGGATTAGCTTTATGCTTCATAGGAAAATAAAAATTATTTTTATTTACAGATTCTTTGTGAAAGCAGTGAACATATTTCTAATTACTAAAAGCTTTTGAAAACTGGATTTAAATAAAGCCGTGGCAGCACAAATTTATTTGAAATACTGTAATTCTTTTTACTGTTTTTTCAGCTAATTTAAGTATATTGGTCACAAATCATTCACAATTTCATTTCAGCAAGTGCAGTGGAAAATAAAGTAGTTTGTCAGCAAGTTCCTGTGTGAAGAGAGATTGGTATTAACATGAAGAAGAATACAAAGGTTTGGAAGAATCTCTGACTTAACCAGGTACCACTGGGTGAGTAATTAAAACACCAAGATTTAAAAAACTCAGCCACCTCCTGAAGGCAGGTACAATGCTGGACATGCTGAATTAAACCTCTTGTCACAATTGGATTTCTGTTAACACACTGTCTCTGTACTTGCTGTGCAGGAGGGGTGCAGTTTGCTGATTTATTAATTCATCCAGTCAAAAGGCAGTGGAAATTACTCTGAAGTTAAGGAACCAGAGCAAGAATGGGAAACAGAGTTGCCTAGCCTAAAAGATGACACCTCCACTTGAATTTTTTGTTGTGTTTCCGATGCTAATTGAATCAAATTCTAAAAAGAGACTTCTGTAAAATATGTGTCTCCTTGAAGGTGAGT
The DNA here is from genome assembly GCA_013397155.1 of Irena cyanogastra. NCBI lineage: Eukaryota > Metazoa > Chordata > Aves > Passeriformes > Irenidae > Irena > Irena cyanogastra. The sequence goes on along the minus strand of VWZV01008197.1, from coordinate 93,419 downwards.
TTTACATGTGCCTATTTTTAAAAAGACTTTCCTTGCCATAGCGTTAGCAAAAGTGCAAGACATTTTACATTCTTTCATCAGCTTTCCACACAACTCCATAGAAAAATTTGCTTAAAACTTCAGACAGGGATATGCACAAAACTGGTGCTTATACCTGTAACCATTTTTACCAAGGTGGTTGAAATTTATCAGTTAAAATCAAGATGAACAGAGAGGTCACCTGTTCACCCTCTCTGCCCATAACATTCACAGCTGTTTTGTAAACTCCTGGAGCATCCAGCAAAAAAAAAAGAAAGGAAAAAAAGAAGATTAATGCACATCCTTCCAACTCAGGTCATAATTCATAATTTTGCTCATCAGGCAGGCAAGTGTAGTTTTGAAAGAGCTGGCTGTACCCAGCACGAGGCACTGAGGGGTCTGCTCTAGAGGCTTTGTCACTAATGTCGAATACATATTTTTGGGAAGACTCTCCAATTCCTTTCCCTTTTCATAGTTTATTTACTTCACAGACTTAACATACTGACATGTTTCTGTGAGGTTGTTCTTCTGTTCCTTGGTCTCTGTGAAGAAGAGGAGATTGGATCTCTTCTACTGGAAATGTAATGCTTCTGATTGATTCTGTATGCTTGAGGGGGCTGGAGGGCCACAAGAAGATTTCTCGAGTCTGAGGTATTGGCTCTTAAAATATGTTCATTTTGTTTGCAATCTTGCACAGATTGCTGAGCTTTTCACTTGTTTTAAAAAAAATCTGGCAATAACAATGTATAGGAAGAATCCAGTTTTGCAGTCACAATGCCATGATTCTTTTTCCTTATTTCTTAAGAATAATGCAATTCTTTGAAAGTACACTGTAAGTCACATTTGATTGGTTGTGTGCATTATGCAAAATGTCTTTAGAACTTGTTCGGCTTTATTATACTTCTGTAGTAAATTTTATATAATGAGCATTAATTCCATTGTGCTGCATTCAGTTAGGAAGGAATGAAAGGAACTGAAACATGCTTTGATCCAAAATCTGTTGGGTGAAGTTTCTATTTGTTTTTTTAGTATAAGCATTCATTTTTGAAGTAAACAAAACTTAGAGATGATTTTACAGATGCCACCAGTAAAATCCAAGCCAATTCACCCGAAGTAAAAAATTACTGTAAAAACCATGCTCACTTCATAAGAGCCATATATTCTCATGTTGAGTATAAAATGGTTAAAACTGGCTTAACAGTTCTTACTGCTGTAACATCTGTGGCAGCTACCTGAACAGAACAAATGTATCTATGTATTTATTTTGTGTTGGGAAGTTTTCACATTTGCTTAGTACGACGAAGATTTGTGCGAAGCTGGTGTCTTTGTGCTGTGTCGTCGTCGTGATTAATGTGGCCCAATGGATGTCACCAATTTATAGGTTACTGTAAGTCAGAGTATGCACAACATGAAATGACACTGCAACAGCACAAGATGGTGGTACCAGTCTGTATTTCCTCATGTGCAAGTGAACTTGTTTCCCTCAATTTCCCCATGTGTCTGGAAACGTAGACTAGTTTCCATTGGAAGATGGAAATCAAATGTTGTGGAGGACTACTACCTCCAGCAGTGAGAACTCTAGGCTCTGTCCCTAGAAATCCTGCCAGAATAGAGGAAGGAGGCTCTTTTGAAGGCACAGCAGCTTCACATGCATGATTTAGGTAAGACTGATTACTCTTGATAATTTTGTAAAGAAAAACCTGCCCATAGTTGTAATTTATGCCTTGAAAATGTACCTGAGTATAATGTACCTGAATATAATCTTTGCTCGTGGGAAGAAAAATCCTAGTTAAAAAAAAAAAAACAGAACAAAACAAAACAAAAAACAACCCAAGATAGTAATGCTGAAAGTAAGACAAGTTCAAAGGAAAGGAAGGCAGGAGAGACATTAGAATGTGACAGCATTGGGGTGGCATCTATGTATCTGAGTAGCTGACTGATCCTGTCATTAAATTAAAAATGTGAGGATTCTAAGTTCATTGTTCATGTTGCTCTTTCCCCTCATAATTTCACCACATGTTTTTGTTAGCCTATGTAGCCTTCTAGTAGATCTTCATATCAGAAATTATGCATAAATGCTGAGATGAGTTTCGTTCCCACAGTGGCATCTGTAGGAATTGCACCATTGGGCAACCCAGAAGCTGAGGACATTACCGACACATTGTCATTCCTCAGGAGCTTTATAGCAGATGTTTGTCCAGTATATCCGTTACAAATGCTTGTTTGACTCAGTACAAGGAATACCCAGAGTTTTTGTTTTATAATTTTTTTTTTGATAAAAGAGATTTTGTTTATATAAATGGTAATTTGCTCAGATTCTGACATAAAAATGCAATAATACCATTGAAAGTTGTATATGTTGTCCATTAAGATAGCTTGATTTTCATATGGTGGAAATGGTGTTACTGTTTTATCTCTCTGCATAGTTACTTTCATTTGAATCAGCAATAATGGCAGAAAAAGTATTGCCTTCTAAGTAGATTTCCTATATCAGTTTTGTAAAGATCTCCATCAGTGTTGGCACAAGGGATGTCTTAAGGCCAAAGAGGTAATGAATAGATCCCTAATTCAATTCACTCCTCTGATACATAGATCCAACTTTCGCCATAAGCACTCACTGCCTGGTTAGCTGTTGTCTGGCCATACTTAGATTTCAATTATAATGAGAAAGTGAGTGAAAGAAGCTCTCTTTTTCCCCCTTTCAAATCTGTAACACGTCTGTTACTGTTAATTAGAGGTCAGTTTGTATTAAGTTGTCTCCCACTCCACTGCTTCTTGAATACCATTACATAACAATGATAGAAGAAAGGCCTGATAATCTTCAATAGCAGGAATGAAATTGCACAAAATTCCTGTTATTTGCTGCTGTACAGAAATAGATCTTTTTCTTTCTACGTGCAGACAGGAGGCTCGCTGTGCAGCCCCCGGGTCCTTTGAGTGAATAGTGCTGTCATGAGCAGGGCAGGGTTTTTGGAAACCTCTGCTGCCTGGCACAGCTCATCTCTGTGCTGCCCTCCCTGATGGCTCCGCTGTGCCGTGACCTGGCTGCAGGGGACTCGGCTGTACACAGACTGTGTTTGCTGAAGGGGAAATGTATTGCCTGCTGGAGGGCTTTGTGGTAGTGCTGCTGCTCGTGCGTGCCCAAGTGTGGTGGAAGAAAGGGAAAGATTTTTACCTTTTGTCATAGTGACGTTATACAGACTGGTTAGTCCCACGACATTGGCCCCTCTGGTGCCTGTACTTCATCTTCACAAAAGATACTTACCCTGTCAGGTGTGTCAACTTTCCATTTCTCCTGGTTTTACCAGCCCAAAACAGCCAGCTACTTTTCCCTACCATTTTAACTATCTCAAAAAGAAGTAAATATTATGCTTGTGAGGTTTGTTCCTAATTTTTCTAAAGTGTTCTTAGTCCAGCTCTTGTTAAAAAAACAATTATTCTAAATAGGAGAAGAAAACAAGGCAGAAGTGCAAAAAAGTAGTAAACTGCTAACAGAATTGTGGAAAAGAGTAACATATTGAGGGTGAGAAAGCCTCACACCGCTCTTGCTCCTTACTTTAGATAGCAGCTCTTTGTGACCTTTGTCTGCATCAATCTGTAGCCAACATTTAATTTAAACACTTCTGGGATTTCACGAGCACATGGAGCAAACATCTGTAAATTGCCATAGCTACATTTTACTCATGGGAAGAATTCCAGTCGCTCTCCCTTAAGATAGTGATTGCAATGGATAACTCTCAACATGTGAATTTTTTTTTTTGAGTGTTTAATTTGTGCATTAATATGCTGCAGTATAATTTCTTCCGTTCCCTTGAGTTCTGTAGGACCAATTTCGCATGCCACAAAATATAATCATCAGCTCAGTGTAGGAATAGCAGAGCACCTAAGATGTGATGCATTGAACCAGAGGAACTGATGTCCACTGAGCTTTGCCTTTACCCCATGGAACCCCATCACACAGCTGTGATTTAGGAAATGTGCATTGTAGTCCTGTCTAGCAGACACTACCTGGCAAAAAGTAAAGAGGGAAACAAATGGGAATGATTAGTGGTTATGATAGTAGTTACTGTTTCTCTTTGTCTCCTACACGACTTGTTCTTCAGGGTATGGTCTATTTGTAGTGCTGATCTGGCTCTTCCCTCTCAATCTTACCAGACCAGATACTGGTTTTAGACAAGGTACTGTCATTTCTTCCCTAAAAGAGATTCAGAAGATCAACACATGGACTACACACATGCGTAAAAGCCATTAATGACATCCATAAGACTGCCCTTTTTTTCTGAAAATTAACTTCCATAAATATGCTTCTAGGTATTGCTCTGGTTTATTGGTTCATTGTTCCAGAAAGTGGGTTCTAATTCTTTCTCAAACTATGAAAACATGTGGTAGATCCTGACTTTCCTTATTGAAGCTGTTGAAAAGAAACAAACCAGAACTTTTTTAACACATTCTTCCTGATCTACAAGTTGGCCTTCAAGTGGCATCTTAGCAAGATCACAAACATTCAACACATGCTCTGAAGAATTGGCCTTGTCTACAAAAATAGCAGGTATGACTTTCAATTGTGTATCTTCTTACTTAGGTAAACTAATATCTTTTTCCCATTTTTAAATGTGAAACTTTAAATTAAATGTAAACTGGTGAGACTTCTTTTTCTTTGTGAAGAGCCCGATCATTGTTCTACTCTCTTAAGTTACTATCTACTGAAAATTATCGCAGCTAATAGCTGTCTGTTGCACAAATCAATTCTCCGTGCATCTACATCTATTCTACACCTTCATTTTATCCATTTTGGAGCTGAATTCCACTCTTCTAGGAATTACAGCAGCAGTCAGGAGGCTCCAAGGTTGTTCTTGGTCTCAGAGTTTCATATGCTCAATAGATCTCTTTAAGCAGAAGGCTTTTCACATATGATCTGTGCAGCAGCAGATGGCCTACTTTATATTCCTTGAGAATTAGCAATTGACTCAGAAAAGTTTACACTATTCTTCTCCCTCTTATACTACCTCTTTGCTGTCACATTTGTTTCTTTGGAATGTTCCTTGAAAGGAGGAACATTCTTATCTAGTGGAAATTTCAAATTCGTTATAAAAGTCCAAATAATCAAGTATGTCTTGCCATTGTTGAATTTCATTGTAAATTCTTCAAAGGGAAACTTGGTGGTAGGCAAGAGCTCCTGAGGGACCTATTACTCTTTACTTGTGAAACAGGACTGGGAAACTCACATGGATCCTCAGGGAAAAGTGTATTGCGTGACCTATTGGCTGGAATTGGTATTTTGTGTAAAAGAATTACATAGAATCCCAGAATGGGCCAGGTTGGAAGGCCAGTGGGTCATCTGGTCCAGCCTCCCTGCTCAAGCAGGGTCGTCTCAGAGCATGTGGCACAGGTTGTGTCCAGATGGTTCTCCAGTGAGGGAGACTCCACACCCTCTCTGGACAATCTGATCCCGTGCACAGTAAAAATGTTCTTGCTCGTGTTCAGATGGAGCTTCCTGTGCATCAGTTTCTGCCCATTGCCTCTTGTCCCATTGCTTGGTTTATCCTACTTAAGGATCTCATCCAGCAGTATTTGAAAAAATGAATGTAAAAATAGTGAGCTTTCTTTCACCAAGGTTTTTGACATTAATGGCATTTGACTGACGTAAAGGAGTCACTGATAATTTACTCTAACATGGTTGTGAAGAAAAAGACCTTTATAGCAATTCAAATGTAATTTTATTTTTTCATGAGAAATTATTTAATACTGCACTCCTGTTAGAACCTAGATTTTTATGTCAATCCTGGTTAAATGCTAATTTCAAAGTATTTGAAACTCATTTATTTCATTATTTTTGTTACTAGGTAAGAAGTAATTCATGCCTTTTTAGCTAAGGTACTTTTAAGAGATTTTTTTTAATCTTTTCTTTCTCCTTCTTTTTCTTCCATTTTTTTTTTCCTAGAGAGTGAAATGTATACATACAAAACCTGCATCTCATAGTTACTTTAATTTAATTTAAAACTGCACTTGCCACCACCTGCTGAATCCCATAATGGAGGCAGTATAATGCCGTAGTGACTCTGCTAGCAGTGTTGTATCATGAGTTATTGTTAATGTTGCTAACACTAAGAAACTGCAAATCTCACCTGGAAACCTTCTTATACATTTTCCAGACCTAAAAATTTTTAAGAGCTGCCAAAATGCTTTCATCTCAGAGTCAATCCTCAGAATTTTCTCATTTGGCACTTGCCCGTTTCAGATTAAGTACGTTTCCTCAGTGTGCACCCTGTGTATTTAGGGACAAGGCCAAGTTCAGCTAGGGTCAAATCCTATTTATGTCCCCAGGGACATTTCAGGGAAAAGGAGACAGGTCTTTCCCCAAAGTTTCTGAGTTAGTTGTTTTTATTTAGCCCTTTCAGGTTCCTCATTTTCTGTGGGGAATTATTTATAAGACCAAATGTGTCGATTTGTGAAAGAGAAGAAGGATTCATGGAAGAGAAGAAGGATTAGTACTGCTTTCAGATGTGCTCTTTTATATGCATTTTTCAGAAACTGTTTCCTTTGATATAGGACTCTACTCATTAAATAATTTTTAAATTTCCTTTGGACATGTTTGTTTGGGGTTTTTTCCCATTTTGTGTCTTTCCTTCTTGCATTTACTTTTTGGCTTGAAGAGTAGTGGCCAAAGGTGTTTTACATGGTAGTGGTGATGTTTTACACTAGTTTTTTCTTAGGATTTGTTCTTTTTTAGTAGTCCACCAGAAATGAGTGATTTGGCATATAGATATTTAGAAAGAGTCATTCCACAAAAGTGTCCTCCTGCACTTTACAGATTTAGGTATTTTTAATGTGAAACCTCTGGGATGCCAAAATTTATCGTCTTAATTTTTGAGGGTAATGTCTGATACTTCTCAATATAATTAAAAGATTTTAATTTTATTTGATATTGCAAGGTTAGGACCAGGAATATGATTAATGGTCTCTGTGAAAGCAATGTTTAATGAAAATTTTCAGTGAACAAAGAGAATTGTTATGGTTATTGCTTCAGAATGGAATTCATTCTATGAAGAGTGGAATCCAGAAAAGCTGTGGTAGTGTCTGCTCTTGGATAGAACTAGTGATTAGATGCATGTATTTTCCACACAGAAAATAAATTTTAACTTCTGCTTACAAAAGGGTGATCATAAGTCCTCCACTGCAATACACCAACAGGAAGGCCTTGTTTCTAAAGAGAGAATTGAATAAAAACAAATCATTGCAGTAAGTAAAGTTCTTGTTGTATAGCATATGTTCCAGATTTTGGTAAAGTTTAGTTACATAATTTCCCACTTTGCTTTAAAACGTGCAAAGTACTGCAGAAGTGTACATATATTAAATATTATGTGTGTGCTATGCAATAATTTGGAAAAACCTATAAATGACCACTAATCTTGTTAAAATCTTGACCTTCAGCAATCCTGACCCTTAAAAGAATTTAAAAACGCAACAAAACTTTTAGGCAAAAGTTTTAGATTTTGTCTTCATTAGAATTAAAAAAAAAAAAAATCACAACGCAATTTATTTTCCTTTTTGCATCATTTTAAAGACAGCTTCATAATTTTTCTGGTGAACATAATTTTTCTGAAATGAAGGTAGAGGAGTGTTAGAATCTCATCCTGAGAAGCATTCAAAAGCCACCTGGACATGGTCCTGGGCAACCTGTTCAAGGTGATCCTGCTTGAACAGAAGGTTGTACAAAGTGATGTCCAGAGATCCCTTCCAACCTCAGCCATTCTGTAATTCTGTGAAACTGGAATAAGAAAACATCTTCTATTCACTCTTTGTCATTGATCTTAGATGAGATTTACAGAATCACGGAATCATGGGTTGGAAGAGACCTTCAAGGTCATCGTGTCCAAGCCAGCCCTAATACCTCAACTAAACCATGGCGCTGAGTGCCACATCCAGTCTTTTTTTAAACACATCCAGGGATGATGACTCCACCACCTCCCCAGGCAGATCATTCCAGTACTTGATCACTCTTTCTGTAAAAAACTTTTTCCTAGTATCCAACCCATATTTCCCTTGATGCAGCTTGAGACTGTGTCCTCTGATTCTGTCAGTTGCTGCCTGGAGAAAGAGACCAACCCCCACCTGACTGCAACCACCTTTCAGGAATTTTTAGAGAGTGATAGTACATGTCAACCCTTCTTCCTCACTTGTTTCCTGTTAAAGAATGTTGGAAAACACCGTGCACTGTTTAGGGCCCTCATTATTTAAGTAGCACTTACTGAAATGGAGCCAAGATCTTTCTGAGCCATCCATGCATAGATGTGATACAGATCAGAGTAACCGTTTCATATGTAAAGCAGACACATGTTCCTATTTGATGAGAGTTTCTGATAGCCCTTGGTGAATTCCAGTGAATATATTTTTTATTACTTTTCTCCAGAGAAGGGAGTTTCATTGGGGACAGGATACAGGGAGAAGATGAGATTCATAGAAAGAAGTTTGAATTGATAGGCCAGGAGTTGATATGAATATTCTCACAAGACTTCCCTCTCCCAAAACCAAGACTGTTCTGTATAACATGTGCCATTTATTATTTTTAACTCAAGAATAGAAACAAACTCTTGTCCTTGTCAAGGATTACTACAGGCTGTGGATCACTGCTGCTCAACAAAACTTAATTCTAATTCATGATTTTTACTCGATTGATACTTTTTGTTAATCTAGTTTTTTCTTCTCTTAGTAAAAAAAAAAGTTGTGATGTTTTACCATTTCCATATTCGTGAAAGTTACTGCAAAGTTTTCCATGTCATTGTTGTGTGTCTATGTATCCTGCCTGCTAATGGTTTTAGTAATCAGTTTCTTTCTCCTGCTGCTTGATTTATTTCACTACCAATCTGACCTTAAAATAAATCTGAGATTAAAAGCTTCATTTTGCTTCACCAGTCAGGAACAAATAGCCATACTGGACTACTTGCAAAAGTAGTTTAGATTTCACCCAGAAATATTGAAGCAAATGTCACTAGGAAGCCCCATCACAGAAGAAAGGAATCGTCTCCCCGTTCCTTACACACAAGGACTCTCAATAATGAGGTTTTTGCCAGTACAAATGAAACCGCTAGAGAAATCTTTGAATGATTTCTTTCTGCTGTCTGTCATTATTAGGTTGCTTAAATATTTATTGTACGTTTGCTGTCTGGAATGGAAGGTTATTGTGATTAAGCAGTAAAGAGAATCAGGATTTGAGTAACTCCACACTTATGACAGAAAAAGACGTATTTGCTAGTGACAGCAGGGACTGGGGCTGGCAGCATGCTGCGATATCTCTGATTAAGTGAGTAGTTACAATGTGATGTGGCAGCTTAAGGATCAGAGAAACTCTTTTTGTATTATTTCCATGGAAAAGGATGATTGATGGGATACCAGATTTTTTTGGCCTATTCTCTGCAAGTTTTTGTGATTCAGAAGCAAAATAGAAGTCTTTTCACAATTTGAAAGTAATTCCTCATTGTGTGGTAAATAGTATTTTTGTCTGAGAAAGAATAGAAAAATATCCTGAGTAAAAGTGAGTCTTGGCTTATTGTCTAAATACTGTAGGATGCATTTAATAAATTCCTTGTAATCTAAGCAATGCAGATTGTGTTACCTCTAAGGTCATGTTTCTTCACCTTAGATATTTGTTAGTGCTAATCTTGAACCTCGGTCTCCCCCATAGTATCTTGATGAGTTAACATTGGACAGGCAAAAAGCAAATTTCTAAATCATTTTACCATCCTGAAAAAAAAGTCTTCAATGGGTCTAGGAAACTTTCACTTGCTTTGCAGTCAAAAAACAAAAAAAAAAATTAATGACAACCAGCAGAGGAACATTTTATCACTGAAGACTTCACAGCCTCGCAAAGCTGAATTGCCTGTCAAATGTAAGAAAAAGAAGTCTGGCTAATCCCCTAAACACATAATAATTATTAGCAACTTCTCACATTTTTACACCTGAATAGCTGTAAAAAAAAATTAAATGGCCTAAAAAGAACTTAAAATAAAATCACTCTGTTGATTTGGAAATGCCCTGTAATGAAGTTACTGGCAAATGACTCTGTGTGGTGTCTAGAATGTATTTACAGAGAAGCAATGAATATCTATTACAGGCAGATTTATATTCATTCTTACTGTGACAAGGTGGCTGTGCTGTAAAATCAAATGAAAAATGGACACTAACATGTGGGATCCACATTTGTTACCACATGCCACTTCTGGAGCCTCTGGGCAGCATGTGTCCCTTCAGCTGTAGATCAGCACTACTGTCCTGCTCAGCTGTCAACACCTAACAGAGTTCAGTGGGCTTTTTATCCCCCTGGGCTGTTCTGCCTGCAGGGAGGTGAAGTTGCATTGAATGGAGAGTTTCATCCTACTCCTCTTTGGAGCCAATAGCAGGTTTAGAAAGTATTTTTTGATCCAGATATCCAACTTCTGCTAGTGAAAATATTCTGTGGATGACAAGGGAACAAAAGTTCTGTACTGTAAGGACTGCATCCTGATGTGCAAGGACAGAAATGCAGGTCAAGGGTGTAATGGCATTTTTGTTTGTCTAGTGAAAAGTTTCAGATAGATTGGTCTAATTATAGTTAAATATCAACTGCGAGTGGGAAGGCATTTGAATTCTCTAAGCCAGATGGTATAATTCATCTCTCATTTAAAGCACTTTGATCTGAAAATTTTGAAAGGGTCTAATGCTCAGTTTTACGGTGTTTAGTTCTATAGAAAAGTGGGAGAGCAATGTATTGGCATGTAGGATTTTACAGTCTGGGTGTGTGAAATGAGAACCTCACCACAAAGAAGTGCCAGCATCTTGCTGTTATGTAATAAGCCAGACATGTTTTCCTGCTTGTGCACTTCTAGCTCTAGATGAAAACCATTAGGAAATCAAAATCTTCTTAGCCACTCCCTTTCCCAAATGTGCACATTTCTTTCTCATCTACAAGTCCTTCTGTTGCTGGGGAGCTGGACATTTCCCCTTAGCAGGTTGACTGGCCTTTCTTCCAATTATTTTGTAGTGAATGATGTTTGAAGCCCCGAGAGTCTAAGGGATTAAATCTATTGTCTGAGGCTTGTTTTCCCCAAATGTGTGTCATGTACAAATGTGTTTATCTGGAAAGAACACCATCAGGGAAAGGATTTTGTATTCTCTATGGTTGTGAGGATTTTGGAAGGTTTACTGAGGCCATCAGAAAAGAGATTCATTGAAATGAGATTTCTGTGATCATCTATTTACACTGGTTTAACATTTGTTAACATGAAACATGTAACAGTGTTGTGGTTTAGGAATGGGATTCTCCAATTTAGTACTCCCACAGAAAAAAACATGCCCCACTCACCCTTCCTCTCCAACTGGAGGAGCAAAAGGCAAGGAGCACAGATTGAGATAAGTACTTGAAATAGCAATGAGGTAAGAAAACAAACAGTAGCAGCAAAAATATTAATAACTGAAGTGTACAAAAGAGATAAGTGATTCATATGCAGGAATGTTCACCGCAGAGCCCGTGGCAATAAACAGTACCAGACATCTTCCTGTGCCACGTTTTCTTGACCAGAAGGAGCCTGTTCTTCTTGGAAGAGAGTCCATTTCCCTGACCTTGGCACTGACATGAGGTGGTATCCCTGTCCTAGCCATGTTCCCTCCCAGCTACTGCAAAAGATTAACCCTGTCCTGTCTGGAAGCAGGGCAAGTAGGTACTAAACCTACAAGAAAAAAATGATCATTTGTTACCCTGACCTACTCTGTTTCCAGTCAGACAAAGTGTATTATCTGAAAAAGATTGTTTATTCAGATACACATGCGCTGAAGCAAAAAATCCTGGATGTTTTATGCATTCTTGTTCAGTTATTCAGACTCAAACTTTGATACTGAATATTTACATGAACCTCAATCCTTGGCTTCTTAGGTAGGTTTCAAAGTGAAGTCACTGTTCAACTTTAAATTTTGTGCTATTTTGGCACCTTTATAAACATGGAGGGTCAATTTTGCTAGGATTTTTTTTTCAAAATAATTACCTGACCTTGAAATTTTTAGCTTACCATGTAATAATTTCTCAATTTCTCAATTGGTCTCAGTAAAAAGCTTCTAAACCTTTTTTTCTAGTGGAAATACTCCACACTCAGATTTACTGTGGAATTCAAGAAGATTGCTGCTTTTTGCTTAACTTTCTCATGTGACAGATTTGCTAGGTAACTGCATTCATAACATTCCGCTGTCTCAGCCTGACAGGCTTAGCACCTTTTTCTCTTCCTCTGAACTTCCTTAACTGCCAGTCTAGCATATTTCAGGCTTAGATACTTATACTCATTTTAATGGCAAACTTATAATGATGTACTGGGAGGAATAGTTCTCAGAAGAACTGTCAGAGCTAGTGGTCATAAGAATGTATAGATCCCTTTAGTAGCAGGAAAGATGGCATCTATCTGAATGTATCTGGTGGGGATAAAGATGAATTTTGTGAAGTGAGTTCTATCCTAGTATTCAAAATCTGTTTCCCTTGAATTCATATTTTAAATCGTTGATTTGTTACTTACAAGTATCACTTACTACTGATGGTCCTGATCCTGAAGGGCTCTGCCTTGCCTTTAACTATACCTTTTCCTGGTGCATATGTGAGTGGTACCTGGAGGCCTAAAGGAAAGCATGAAGGAATACTTGAGGTATGTCAAACTAAACCCTAGTGTTTTGTGGTCTCTGCCATTACAAGTTATTGTGCTGGTGACGCAAATTCTGTAAAACTGTATTCTAGAGAAATGAAACACCAAAGTCACTGCCAGGCTGCCATTAAAATTGTGACCTATCATTAATGCCAGCTTGAGGGGTGAATAATGAAAACAGAAGCTCTAGAAACATTTTTTGACAATATCTGCCTGTTTTGTCACTATCCTATTACCTTTCTATTTATTTTCTCATCTAGCCATATTAAAGGGAAGCAGAATAAACATAGGCATTATTAAAATCTATCCATAACATGAAAGATGCATGAACCCTTCAATCCCAGTCTGTATCTTCATCCGTGGCTGGTGATTATGTAACAAGGTCCTCTTCTCAACAAGCTCCTGCTAAGCAGCCTTGATGAGCCTCCTTGTAACCATGCCATACCATCAAGGATGAGGACAAACATGGTCCTTCTCTAACACTAATTGCAAAATCAGATAATAGTGGCACTTGGCGTTCTTGTGCCAAGTCAGAACAGTCCTACCTGTGCTGAGCTTGTACACAACAGAGTTTCATCTGCTGATTCTAGCTTGGTAGTGTTTTAGTATGGTAAAGGCTTCTGGCTTTATATGGGAATTCAAAAAACAGGTTCATATGGAAGCCCAGGTACCCCGACAATTTTTTTTGTTTGTTTGTTTTTGAGATGAGTATAGAACATCAGTGATTTTTCACATATAGTTTTGAGGGTAGCCAATAAATAAAACCTATACTGGGCTGAATAACTTTCTCCGAATTTGGTAACTATGGCAGCTGGGCATTTACTAATGTTAAAATACATTTTTTTATGTGCATTCACAAAAAAAAGTTCTGCTTGTGTGCCTCAGGATAGTTGTTGCCTTGTTGGGCACAGGTCAGTAACTGAGGACAAACAGGATGTCCTTGTACAGTACTTCAGGTCTGAACATAGATCTACTTCATCTATTGTTTAGGTTATTCTATTGTCTGACAGAGTGCCTTTAAGAAGCTTCTGAAGTGTCTGTGTGCACAGGAAGTTTTTATTCTTTTCTGCAAACATAGGTGAAATATTTATAATAGTTGCTGGACTGTGGTATTCATTCCCCGTCTATCTTCCTGAAATGAGATCTCAGCTGAAGGAAAAACACAAAAGAAGGGCTTATATGAGAGTGTCTGAACAAGGAACATGTTTTTCCTTTGGTTACTTTTTTTTTAAGATTTGGTAGCACAAACACATAAGCTGTAAAGAATCGACAGCTGTGACAGCAGAATAGGGTGTTTGTTGAAGTTATTGATGCTGAAGATACATTCTTCTTCTTCTGAAGTTCAATAACACTTCTTAAATAGGATCGGTTTGAAAAATCCTTCACTGCAGAAAGTGATTTATCTGTGTGAAAGGTGAATTGAAACAGGTTAGAGTTTACATTTAACCCAGAATGAAAAAACTTATTATTTGGGGTCATGCAAGTAGAGATGTGCTCAAAAGTGAGAGCTAATAGGAATTTCTGGAAAGCACTCCCTTTTTTTGGCATATCAAAGACTTGTTTTGTGGTCAGCAGCTGACATCTGTTTCTCTTTCCTGGTATATCATAAGTAGCTTTTCCTGCTTTCATCTAAAGATTAGAAGATAATTCTGTAGGGTCAAAGCTTATTCTAACTTAAACCACTGAAGTTAATGAGCAAAACTCTCCTCTGTCACGTTAGTACACCTGCTGCCCTGAAGTGTGTTTCTGTGAGGGAGCTTACAAAACCACAGAATGTATTACCATTTTGTTGTCTTTTTTTTTTTCTCTCACCAGCACAGACACATCTTTAGAAAAATCACTGAAAGTGACCCATGAGGTTATTCAGGGTGTAAATTCAGCAGATAGGTTTTTTTCACTGAAGTTGCCACAACACTTTTGAACTAACTTTCACACAAGTAAGCTTCTCATCATATCCTTTTTTAAATAATGTAGCAGGCATAAAAAGTGTCCAAAGCAGTAACATATTCACATGGAAACAAGCAAAGACACAAAGAAAGACATTTGTATAAAAGCTACTAAATATTTTGTTTTCCTTGAACCCTGAGAGAATAAGTATACATTTTAAAAAGATTCACTGCTCAAAAAGAATTGCAGTAATATCTGTATGAATTAATAATAAATTGTTTGCAGAAGTTTAAGAAAACAAACTTGTTAACTTTAGACAATTAATAACTTCTTATTAAAAGAAAAAAGTTTTGTACCAACACTTTCTGAAATGGATTATAGGTGGATTAGTCAAATATTCATTTTTGTGGAGGGAAATCTCAGGAATCATGTTGATTGATAATGGTATGAATCTTTTAATAAAGCATTTCTAAATTCTGATGAAATTAGAAATGAGTTGGTAGGGATTATCAAAGTATGTTTGGTAGACACTCAAGCTGCTGAGCATCTATTATTTTACTTTTCATTAATTCTTTGCTACTTGGGACCCATATCAACTATTTAGGGGTTGGGGTTTTTTTTCTCTTGTTCATTGGGGTTTTTTTCCAAGGGAACCGAAATCCTGCAAATGGCACCAAGACTGGCAGAGTCATAAACAGTGAAGAAGACAGACCACAGTTCCCTTGTGAGTTAGACCCAAACTCTCTAAAATAATTTTTATCTAGGCAAAAGTTTAGCCATGTATCTGGGGAGCAAATAAGTCTGTCATGTAGAGTGTGAGCTCTTCTGTGTTAGGCAGAAGTTTTTCTGAATAGGACTTGTGAAGACACTAATTAATGTATCACAGTTGCAGAATAACATTTTGGCCAACCATACATTTGTTAAAATATTTAATGGTTTTCCTACAAAGTATAAGCAACAAATCCCAGTGTTGCTGCCTTTGAAGTTATAGGTTGACAAGTGGCTCTTGGGTTGGCTTTCTTGGACATGTTATTGTTGTTGTTCCTAATTAAAAATGAAGAGAAGTAGAAGAAAAAGGAAGAAGAAGAGGCCTCCAAGCAATATCCTGTATGGGAATCCCCATAAGCAGAGTTCTATGACCTCTGCACAGTGCTCATCAGAGCATCACACACAGGGAACACCAGGTACCACAGAAACTGTCAGATACGTTTGTGTCTATCTCACTCATTTTCAGGTTCTCTGTCCTGACAGCTCTGTGGGACTATGATGGTATTGTGCCTTTTTTGGGTAGAAATCATTCCTATGCTTTCTTGGTGATTGTATTGTCACTTCTACTTAAACCAGTTCAATAGCTCTTTAACTCTTGCTGTTTGATTTACTAAAGAAAGGTGTGCGAAGCAGAGTAATGCAGAGTCCCCAGCAGGTGCAAAGGAGAACCACTTTCTTGCAGAAATCAGGCCTTTTAAAGCAGTTAGGCCTATATCAGTTACACAGTTTTAAATCATAACAAACATAATTCCACTAACCACTATACACCACAATGTGAACACGTGATGGTGACATAACTTGTTTTTCTACATCTAATTCAGCTGAGTCCCTTTCCCATAGTCCTTCTCTACTTAGCCGAAGCAACAGGCCTGAGCCATGATTTTACAAGGCCTTCCTTTTGTAAGGTTTTACCCATCTGCAACAGAAAAGTAGTCTTAAATGAATTCTGGATGCATAAATTAGTCTAGTTTATGCTCTGTTGATATGGATTATTGCTTCATATCAGTAGGCAATTTTTACTGCATCACTTACCTGCTCTTAGGTACAAAAGCATTCATATAAAAGAGAGAAGACAAGAAAGGAGGGAGCAAAACAAAATTTGTGTACTTAGAATTCTGCTTTATTGCTCTTTTCAAAAGATCTGTCCAATAGATGGCTTCTCTAAAATATTTTTATTCACCTTATGGCTTTTAAAATAATGTACCAAATACATTGGTTCTGGAAAGGGCTGAGTACTAACATTACCTTTGTCTGTGCTAATATAAGTGAAGAAACTAAGTCAACACAACCTAAATCCAGAGAAATTAAGTAAACTAAAACCTGCAGAGCACAGACTAATGAACATGTGGGAAAGGCAGTTAGCCTTGGAAAGCTGAAATGGATTCAGAAGACAACTAGACTATTTTCCTCAGAAGCAGAGCACTGAAACAGTCTGGTAACACACAAATGAGTGAATGTCAACATAAACAGAAAAAGGACAATCATTTTACCCAGATGTTCTCACCCCCCACCCCTAAAATTATTTGCAATCTGCAATGTAGTACATGCTTTGGGTAAGAAGTGGTGGGGAGAGAAGGAAAAGAATAATTTGTTAACATCTTAAATTTGCACTGCAGTTTATAATATACCTGCTGTCATATTTTACATGCAGAATCAATGGTCCCTGCAGGCTCAAGTTGCTGCACTTCCCTAGCAAAGTCAGCCTACTTTTCTTCAACTAGATGAGCCATGTAATTGGTGATGGGTTATATCGCCAGCCATGGAACTTCTTGTTTGCAAATAGACCCTGAATTTTATTTATATTCCTGGCTCAATGCAGGATGGTGTCTGAAGGCTGGATCAAGGAGTTTCCTGTGTTAGTTTCATATTTTTAACCTTTTGCATATAGGCATAAAAATAAAGGGAACTTGGGAGTGTTCACATCTCTTGGAATATTTCATACTGAAAAGGAGGCAATCAAATGCTGTGCTTTCAGTGTCTGAAATCTAAACAATCAAATTAGAGATTTCCTCATTCAAAGTAAATCCAGCTGTATGATAAATTCAACTCCTTTTACAAGGGTTTGTTCATATCACTATGCAACCCCTTGAGATTTATACCTTTCAGATGTTTACAACAGATACCCTTGAGAGCATTGCCAAGTGCAAACCCGCTAACCTGAGTGCCAGTTTCTTTCCAGTTTTGTCCCTCTCACCCTTACTTAATGATCATGTAGCTTACAATTCTCTTCCACTTACTCAGTATTTGTCTTGTATCTACCGGCCTGGAAATGCAGCACAGTGCTCCCGCTACTCTTAGAGCTGACACAACTTTGTTTCTTTTGGCTAATCTGAGTGTGTCTTTCACATCTTTAGACTTAAAACTACTATCAGTTATTTTTCATCATTTGCATTTAGTATCTGTATCTCTGTCATGGAATAAGTTTTCCTGTGACTGAATCTATCAGGTTTTCTTCATGTGAAATCCTTTTATTACCAAGTTGTCTCAGTAATGTCAGTGTGTTTACTATGGAAAGAGATATTCAAGATATTGAAAGAGAAAAGGAGGAAGAAATAATTTTCTGTAGCTACTTTCTGTACAGTTGCTTGGATGAGTTTTATGATTAATTTTCTTAATATTTTGTTTAAATAATTCAAATAAGACAGCAAAGATGGCAGTGTGTCCATAATTGGCATCCAGGAAAATAAATTGTTTTCTGAATAGTAGCTAATGTATTGGTGTCTCAAGCATGATGAAAAACAGTCTAGAGGGCTACAGAATTTCCCTAACCCTAGATTACTTTGTTTCCTTGAGGGTGCTTAAAGACTTTTTGGGTAGCATTTGAAGTTTGCCTTTCTGTTGGATTTCCACTGACCTTCAATGCCACGCTGTCCAACCATTTCATTAAGTGTTGGAAAGTAACCTGAATGCTGAAGGAGAGTTGAGGCAGAGAAAAGAGGATATATAAGGTCATAACAAGTTCATAATAAAATGAAAGCAAACCATGTCTATTCATCCTCAGCTTAAGGTTATCCTACTTTCCCTGAGAAAATATATCACGTCAAAATTTCTGTGAAACTTGGGAAAGGTTCCCTGTGGGGTTTCTGACACCACATTTCTAGAAAAGCAGTGTAAGCTGCAGCAAATACTCTGTCACACGGTATCTGTTTTCTGGTATCTCACTATCCATGTGTATTTCCTCCAATTTTCCTCCAGGCTATTAAAAATACAGTTTTCTTTCCTTCCCCGAAGTGGTGGAAGTGACAGTGATGCCCATTTGTCACTATATTTTCCATCTGAATGTTTCTTTACTGCAAACAATGTGCCTTTTCTTTTAAACAAGGAAGCCCAGTTTATTTGTTAAACACTGTTCTTTCTTGGTTGAGGAATACAGTTTTAGTGAAACAAGTACTGTTCTAAAAAATATTTGCTAA
Organism: Irena cyanogastra; assembly: GCA_013397155.1. Classification (NCBI taxonomy): domain Eukaryota; kingdom Metazoa; phylum Chordata; class Aves; order Passeriformes; family Irenidae; genus Irena; species Irena cyanogastra. The sequence continues at coordinate 74,677 of VWZV01008197.1, read as the reverse complement.
AATATCCTGAAAAATGCAGCATTTTTATTTTTGAAATATTCCATTGTTAAAGAGAGACTGGCTTAATCTCTAGAAGATTCTTTTATTTCTTTTATTTTCTTGGCACCGTAGTAATTTGTCCTAAAAGGATTTTACTAAAAAAAAGAAACAAAAAACTAAAACCAAACCAAAGGAAAAAAAATAAAAAACAAACAAAAAAAAAGACAAAGAAAACCAACCCAAACCCACAATTCAAGAATATTCTTGTGTGCATTTGTAAGATGAAATTCTTGTCTTATTGAAGACAAAAGGTATTTTCTCTTATCACATAGAGAAAAGACTCAGGATCTTGAAAACCTAGTATGTCCTTAGGGGTCTCATAATGTATCACAGCAATTTATCATTACTGAATCCATGGTAGGAGGATGGTCTGCGTAAGCACAGTAACATGTTTTGAAGATACATTTTTTGACTTGGTCAAGTTGTGAACTCTGTAGTGCCTGAGGAGTTAGAAATAATCTTTCTTGCTGTTCTCTGTTTTACCAGTGTGTGATCTATATCTCTGTGTGCTTTATCATTTAGGATAGTTGTAGAAATATCCCTTCTCTGTGTGTATGACAATTTTTTTCTCTATTCTAGTCTTGCTGCTTTTGAGCGTTTAAACCTGGTAAGCAAGAGAGCTGACTTTTACCCTATTGGGTGGCTGACCTTTCTGCCAAAGAAATGGAGGATTTATAACAGATTTTATGTGTATACTTTTGAACTGTGTAAGATAGCTCAAAATAATGTGTGATAGATACAGTGTACTGTAAAGGGTAAGGTTATGTTTCAGTGTATACCAGCAACATTGATAATCACATTATCCTCTGTAAATTTGTATTTCTGCTGACATTTTGCCATTTGAAACTTTATTCATTTCCCTATGGTGTTTTGCATTTGTTTTATAAATGGCATGGTTACAAAGCTATGCCATGGTCTAGAAGAAAGGGGAAAAAATATCTAATATTAAGCCCTAAAGGCATCTGTTCAGTAACCTGTATCTGAGAGTAAAGCAACCATGCTGCCATCTGTTATATTTTCTGTTTGATGGCTATTGCCTCATTGTAGGTTATTGCAGGTCTCAAAGGGCTATGCTCACTTTGCCTTTGAGCCATTTTCTAGAGAATAAAAAATATTTTGCATTTTCTCCTGTCACTGCACAAGCTGTATTGAAAAGATTGCTTCAATTACTAGATCACTTATGTTATTTTTAAGGAGAATTGATTTTGTTTTCATGTAGTATAGATGAAAGTGAACTCTCTAAGAGGCTTTTAAAATGTGATGTTTTTGCCTTGCATGACTTTACATAATGGTATGACATTATTTACTATTTATTTCAGATATTTAGTCAAAAAAACCTCTCTGAGCAACTCTTTGTCACCTTTTACACAGCAAAAGGAAGGCATTATTTAGAGCTGAATGTTAAAAAACAAAAAGATAACATGTATAGCAGTTGTTTGTTTTTTCAGTCTCATTCCAGCCACTAATCTGTCATGATCTTTGTCAGAGTAAGTCAGATGTTTTATGAAGAAAAAAGCAACTCTCCTCTCTCACTATTTTCATGGCTCTGCTGAGTGTGAAAGGTGCAATACACTGCTGTGATCCTTTTCAGATAGCAATTTCATTTCTTTGCCAAGACTAACAAACAGGTAAGTAGAAGCCCACACACTTCACCTGCCAGTGCTTGCATTTAAACTGTAGCTTTTCTCTGAAGCAGAATTTTCCTCACTTTTCTGAGTGAAAAAGAAAAGAAAAATTAACCATGAAACTGTAAGGATGAAACTTATTTTTGAGGTTAGAAATAGTCCAGAATTTCAGAGGCCCTTTATGACCCTTAGTTCACGAAATGACAAATGAATGGCAAAAATCTGTTCCTTTTTTACTTTTAAGATGACAGAATCACAACCTCTGCAACATGAATGGTTTGTTAAAGCTAGCCAGTCTTAGGGGGGGCAAAATATTCCTAGATTAAATAATAGCATCTAGAGAACCTGGGATAGGGGTATTTACAGTCATTTTTTTTTAAGAATTCTCTCCAAAAATTATAATCTGAATGCTTTGGAAAGTGCCCTTGTGAATTCAGGGTTGCCAGCTCCCTATTTCAACTCAGTACTTGCAACTCAGTGTTGAGGTTGAGGAACAGCAGACTTTTCCATCCAGACAGACCACAAAGGCATGTCCTGGGCCAGCCCCTCAGTTGTTCACCACTAATGAATCCCTACAGCAGTGGCTGTAATTGGAAGCAAAATATTATGACAGCCTTCAAAGCATCATTTAGCATATTTTTATATACTAGAGCATGTAATGACAGGACAAAGGGGAATGGCTTAAAACAGAAATGCAGTAGGTTTAGACTGGATATTAGGAAGAAATGCTTTACTGTGAGGGTGGTGAGGCACTGACACAGGTTACCAGTCCCTGGAAGTTGTCAAGGTCGTGTTGGGACTGCAGCCTGGTCTGCTGGAAGCTGTCCCTGCCCACAGTGAGGGGGTTGGAACCAGATGGTCTTTAAGGTCCCTTCCAACTCAGGTCATTCTATGATTCTATGATGCCATTTGAAAATTGTAAACAAAGATGACAATCAGCATCCCATAATGCATTTAATGTTTGGCCAGCTTAGATGAAGGAATTACACTAGCAATTATATTTTGAGTTGCAGTTTACCAATAAGCAATATAGGCCATCTCCCTGCATATTCTACCTTGTGATCCTGAAGAAATGAATTGTAAATATGTTAAAATATTTCCTGTTTCTTTTGTATATTTGTGTGAAGGCGATTGCAGCATTACTGGTATTTCTTTAACCAGGCTATGCAGTGTTTCTGAGGTGAGCAATAGATCAGGTTAATCAATATCCTTTCAGATGGGGCTCTTATCTCTCTCTGTTTCGTCTGTTGTAAATGCTTTCCTGTAGTTTAAAATGGCATTTCAGGTTTCAGCTCAGGGGTTTTTGTATGCTGAAGAGCAAAGGAGAAGACCAGCTTGTTTGCAGGGGGGAAAGAAAGCAGATGACCTTGCAGCAGGTCTTGGAAAAGGAAAACAGAGGTGAAAGCACCCGTTTGAGGTGGACCAGGCACCTATGTGAAATGTGTTTAATCCCTGTGAATTTGCTAGAGGAGAAATATGAAGTGCTGGGCATTTAATTAGATGTAGCACTGAGTTAGAGTGAACTTAGTGGCTGATGTCTTCTTGTCCAAAATGTGACAAACCTGTGCTAATCTTGAAAAAAAAAACATAAGAAATGGTAAATCACTTGAACATCTGAAGTATGGACTTGGTTTCTGAGATATTTCCCTGTATTTTCCCACAAGAAATGGTACATTTGAATTCCAAATACACCTTAGCAAATGGTTTAAGTGAATCTTAGTGTACCAAACTTTACTTCATGCTATCTGTAAATTTTTAAAATTTTGGTGCGAAGTTGAAAGGCAATAAGCAGGCATAACTATTTCTCCTTGAAGTGTTCCAATATGCAAATTTTGAACTTTAGCCTCTTTCAGTTGCAGGTGTGCTTGTTGGGTGACCATTTCTCCTTCAGATACACAGGGTGAGGACAGTGACTGTCCGTAAAACAGCAGCCTGTTCCATATGTGATAATCTTTTATCCTCCATGGCAATAGTTTCTCAATATGGAGTTCATGAATATAAAAAGAATGTGAAATGTTAATGAGGGCAATTATTCTTTTCATTGCCTCATTAGTGCTGATAGGTAACTTAGCTGAAGTTTGTCCAAGGTTTAGGAAATGTATTATTACATAAAACAGGCCATTTTTTCTAGATGTAGTGGAACTCCTGGTTTAGAAGTGATAGTAAACACCTTGTAAATAACCCTGTCCATCTCTTCAAAAGGGGCACTTTGCAGAAAGCTGTCCTTAGAAGTGGAGGCAGAAGACACCTGGAGAACCACATTGTGTTGCTCAGAGTAGTTTTATTCATATTCCGTAAGCAAAGGTAAGGGAATAAAAAAATCCCATGCTTCAATCACATTATCAATACATAGGATTACAAAATAGAATTGAAAGTTGGAGGTTGTAGTAGGTAGAAGAGAAACAGCTGCTTTTAGACAGTGTTACTTATTTGGTTTGGGGTTTTTTTGCGTTATCCAAGTGTCTCGTTGTCTTGTTCCATCTTGTTATCAAGTGAGAGATCCAGACTCATGGGACAGTCTTTGAAAAGGTGAACAGAATTGCAGTGGTGACTAAATTTCTATTCTTAAAAGGGCTTTTGCAGTCTTTTTGCCTATTGGTCACTGAGGTTATGGCTTAAAAAGAAAAATTTAAGGTGTCATTAAAAAAAAAAAGGGAAAGGAGAAGGAAAAAGGAGAATGTAACCATTCAACTTTAAAAATGGTCTGTTGGTTTAGAGAGACTACTGTTTAAATATTTAAAGCCTGCTAGTCTCTGGTGCTGTACTGCTACACAGCTGAGCTCCTATTCTGTGAAGTACCTTTTTTGCTTATTTCCCTTTTTTCAATGTGGCAGGAACAGGGACCACGTCCCTAGAATATTTGGAAAAGCATTTATAAGGCTGCCTTTAGAATTACTGCCTACATTTGTTCATGGATGTGGTCTCCTGGAAACTGATTCATGCTATGTAACTGTGGGTACAGTGTGCCCTATTTTTATGTGTAAAAAATACAAGGTTTTAAACTCATTTCATCAAAAGATGAAATTTCTGCTAAATACAGCACTCAAGATACAGAGCTCTTTATTACTACTTTGAAAAGACAGAAGAAGAAACAAAGCTTTTCTAAAAAAAAATAATTAAATTTTGACTTTTAAGGAACTAGACTGGAAGGCCTGTTTTTCTCCACTGCAGATACCTTTTCTCTTCTATAAAGGAAAGTCTGTTTAAAAGGAGTCTTTTGAAAATTATTAAGGATAGCTCTGTTATGTGGTGTCTTTCAACTCCATGTTTGGTAATTAATTCATTGTAATTACCCATCTATTTATCCCTAAACTCATCTTTTGACACATTCAGTCTTCTTTAGCCTTTTATGTAACATTTTTTGCTAAACCTTGGAAATCACTTCTTGCCATTTTATTCTTTTTATCCTCTTCCTGTCCTTTCTTAATTGTGTGAACATGTCCAAGGAGGAAGCATATGTCTGAGGAAATGACAAAGGCATTTGCAAGGAGTGGGAAAAGAGACCCTGAAGAGTCTTTATAATTGTACTAGGGTAGTGAGAGAAAGAGCTAAGTGCTTGTGCCTTCTGCTCCTCCTCCAAGTTTTTAAAAGAAGCCTTTTCAGTAAGTCACTGCTCCTTCTGTGTTACTGAAGAGGAGGAAACTCCTCTGACAAGGGAGTCTTTACAAACCGTGGATGTTTGAAATGGTCTGTGGCAAGCTGTTCTCTTAACAGCTCAGAAAGAATGAGGATGAGGTGATTATAGGTGCGTGGGTGTATGACAGTGCATGGACTCAGTCAGTGCTGCTGCACAGTGTGCTCTGGAGTAGCAGCTGCCAGGACTGTGACACCATTGGAGTTACTGCCACATTTACTAACCAAACCATCTGTCACTGTAGCATAAACCTGCGGATTCTTTTCCTGAGACAACAGACAGCTTCCAAAAATCAACAAGACCTGATTACTCAGCGTGACAAAGCCAACATAAATGCTCTTAGGGGCAGCATCTTATTTGATATGTTTAAGTATCACATACAGAGTTCAAAATACAGGGAAAAAATAATTGGTCCTGCCCCCAGAAATATTTGCTGAGTTAAAAGCTTTTCAAGCTGCTGCAGGTAGCAAAATAAAATCTTTCTCAAAGCTATTTTCTGCCCCAACATTGCCAAAAAATTTTGATCAAGTGGGTTCAGATCTCAGGAACTGAACATCCTGAATGACAGTATCTGATACACCTGTTGATGTGACTAATGCTGGATAATATGTGTCTTTATTGAAGAAAGATAACTTTTCTGTAGAGCTGTTCTAGGGCTCTCAGCAGGCTAATACCCATTTCAGGTACTTTAGAAGGAAATCAAAGATATCCATTAAGAGTAGGTAGAGCATTCGGTGATCTGGCCCAATAGTAACAAGTCAGTGACAGTAAAGAATAATGTCATGTCCCTTCTAAAATGTTACATGATTCCTTATGAATTTCCTAAAAGAAGAGTTTTCTTATGTAGGAAAAGTAGTCACCAGTTTTGGAAAACCAGCAGAATTAGGCCTTGGACATAACCTTTTCTTTGTACAAGACATTGCCAGAATTATGTCTTCTCTGTTCATATTCTGAACTTTATTTTTTTTTTCTGCACAGTAACTTTTTGCCAGAAAACCGAATTAAATATTTTCTTAATCTGTATGTCTACAGTCAGATGCTGACACACACTTCTGTGTACCTATTCATTTATATACATCTTTCTTGCTCCTAGCTCTGTCAGTACTTGTTTACTCTGCTTTTAATCTCTTGCCTTTCCAACCTGACGAGGAAGGAGGCAGCCTCTCTGCATCTGCTCCCCTCTCCTGTTGGGGTGCTACATTCCCATCTTACAGTAGAAGGCTTCTCTTAGACATAAACAGGCACTGTGTGTATATATATATATATGTGTGTGTGTGTACATATATATATATATATATATATACACATATATATACAATTCCTGGGATTCAATTCATCCCATAAAACTCACTAGCTATCCACCTGTAGAGTAAGATAATGATCTCAGGTCAGAAAACACAGTGTCACACTCAACCTGCTCTCCCATGCTTGGAGCAGGGCACGGCAGTTTATGGCGCCCTTGTTGTTATTAATCCTTACCTATATACAGGACAGAGAATAGAGAGAGAAAGAGCAAGCTTATGAACTTGAATCTTTAATTAATATAGTGTGAGACAGTGAGATATTGCCAGAACCAGAGGCATAACCAAGGGATAATGCAGAAATTTCTACTGAATCATATATAAATGTAAAAAGGAAGAAAAAGTGAAGCTGCCAGATCACTGAGTGTCTTCCTTTCAAAGTTAGGGAAAAGATTTTTGCCTTTCTGATTTAAGAGCTGGGAATCACCAGACGTATTCTTTGACAGCAATCTATAAAATGTCATGTTGTTTGGACCATCTTCTTTCTTGCTTTCCATGAACTATGTAGATGCTCCATTCAGAACTTCTTTTCAGGCTTTCCTTTGAGTGTCTTAATAAATATAAGAAAAGTTGAATCCATGTAAAAAAGTGACCTTTAGTTAGTTTTTATGCAAGACATGTCATTATGTGAATCAGTGTACATTCTTTTTCTCTGCTTTATGTCCAGACCACTTCTATGCCTTTAAATATTTATACTTCTATCATAGGGCAGTCCAGCCCAAGGACATTATATTTTATAATATCAGTATTATACCTATTTATTATGTTTCAGGTGCAGACCTCATTCATTTTCGTATGTGAAAATTTTTCAATTTTAAATCATTCTCTCCAGCATGGCTTTGTCACTGTGTGAGTGCTCCAGAGCTCTGAAATAACAGATTCGTCAGCCAAAATTACATTGGCTTCTACTCAGGTTTCTGTGCTTTCTCCTGCACAATAAAGAACTTTACAAATAAATGTCAGGAAAACCTTGTTGCTCAGAGGACAGATTTAAAAGAAGGTTGTAGCTAATGGAGGGCAAAAGATTCCTTTAGTTCTAATACAAGGACAAACATCAGCAAGTAGTACCAAGAAGACTTTGAATTTGGTACATTCCTTTGAGATGCTCAAAGAAATAATTCATTTATTATTGAGGATTCACCTTTCTCTACTCAGATGTTATTTGGAAATAGATACTGGTGTGGGGTTTTTTTTCCCCACAGAAGCAGATTTAAATGCAACTGTTTTTTCAAGAACTGAGCATAATTTTACATGTCCAAAATGATAGATGGTAGAGACACCATGATATAATATATGCATATATATATATATTTGAACAAATACCTTACAAAAAGAACAACAGTGCTACTGCTAAGGCTGCACTATTATTTCCTCTACTTTACTACTGAGCCTTTTCTAAGTACTTCCTCATCTTGCTTCTCCATATGTTTCCCTTTTGCAACATTTAAGTAGCACATGCCTTCAGAACAGCGATGGAGAAAATCTCTCTCAAAGGAGAACTGATGCTCAGACACAAATAGTTTGAAATGTGGAGGTTGGAGGCTAGAAAAGTGCTTGCTACGTCTCTTTACAGCTTCTCTGTGCAACACCTACACAAAGTGTATAATAAAAAGGTCTTTTTTCATGAGCAAGGATTTAATACTAATAAAAAAAGCGCGGTTATCTCTAGTGATATTCTTGTGTAGAATGTCTTTTAAAATAATGCATCCCTGTACACATTTTATAAATAAAATGCATTCTAAATATTGCAATGACAATTCTTGCATTAATTAGAATGGAAAGGTGCCTGTGGTCATTTTTTGGTCATTTTTTACAAAACTTTCTGTTCTTGTTATTCATTCAGTGACCATATTCTGCAGAAGTGCATTCAGAAGGTATTTGTTTCCTCAGTAAGAACTCTGAAACTTAAGAAGCACTAACTGCCACTAAAGGTTATTCAGAAATCTCTTACTAGGAGGAATGAAGAAATAATTGTTTTGGCAACTGCATTTTTGTTGTAAGATACTGAAAACTACTCCAAATCCCACTGAAATAGTGGGAAAGATTTTCCTTGACTTTGGTGAATTTAGGATTGAGCCAATTAAAAGTTGATAGCCTCAAACTCTCTCCCCACTAGTAATAATACTTAATACCTATTACACTGGTACTTACCTCTGTTTCTCTGTTCTCCTTGCATTCTCTCACATTCTTATCTGTGACAAGCCCATACTGTGTTTCTTTCCTGTGGCCTTGAACTATTTTTCTACATGATATGTGCTTTGACTGTGAGATACTACAGATGATGTAAGAAAACAATCAATCTCTTATTTTGTGAATCCCTTGAGGTTAATTCTCATTAATTAAAATTAATTTGTTGGTCTTTTTCTCAGTCCCATTATTGTAGCTATGAAACCCACTAGCAATTTCGTGTATAAAAATATTGATATAAGCTCCTTTTTCCTGTTTTATTACTAGGTTTTTTTTACTTTTATTTCCTGTGCTCCATGAGGAAGAGATTACCTTATAACAGGACTTCATTGTTAGAAAGCAGAGGTAAATTTTCAGCAATCATAATATAAGCAGGAAAACACCAAGAATTCTTTCTTATGATAATAATGTATTTCACTGTGTATGTTCAGAGCCACTTTGTTTATAATATGCTTAGTCACAAATAAGCTGGCTGAACCATTTAAAAAAATAATTAATACATTAAAAGTATTTTGATTGTCCGCTTTTCTTCTGAGACACGCTCTCCTTTCTAAGTGGTAACACTAAGAGCTGATTGACAGATATAAAATTCTAATCTGTTTTGTAGTTTGCATTTAGTCCTGCCTCAAAAAATAATTAAATGCTTAGTATGTAAAAAAATGAGATAAAGAAATATTTTTATTCAAACTATTTGAAATCAAAATAAATGGCAAATCCAAGCACAGCTTGAAATGGGAAGTAAAAGTTCTAATTTATTTTTTCTCAAAGGATTTTTTTACTAAGTCAACTAGGTAATAAAAAAAAAAATCAGGTTCAAAAAACTTCTCACTCTTTCCTAAAGCACTTTTTTAAAGATAGAGGGGAAGTTTTCATAGTTTTATTTCCCTCAGCTGTACTGAAGCAAGAGATGTTCTTCTTTAAGAGGCTCCACCAGGCTTTTGATGGACCACAACGTGTACAAGCTGTGTGTCTGAAGATTTTCATTATGTCAAAGCACAAAATTATTGGCATTATTGGTACCAATGCTAATGGCATTACCAGTATGAGTGCTATAAGTACTAATCAGTGGATAGAAAAGTTCCTTCAGTCTGAGGTATTCCATACCTTTAGGGCTTTCTCTTTGCTTGGAGGATAGGGTGGAAAATCAGCTTTAATCCAAGTGTAATTCTATGCTTGTTTCCTTATCAAAATCTCCACTCATTTTCTGTAGTTCCCCACACCTTTCCATCACTTTTTCTTTCTTTCTTTCACTCTCAGTGGTCACTGAGAAGCAGTGGGGCTTCCTTCCTCCCTTCCTCTTTTTCAGGTTACATTGTGGTAGCTGACTGGTGAGTAGCTCAATATGGAAATCGTTCATTTCCAAAAGTTAAAATTTCTGAATGTAGGAACATTTCCTGCTCAAAGAAATGCCGCTGGATCAGCAATTATCATGCCCCATCTGATATTATCATCCATGCAGTTGATTGTTCTAAGGAGGGGAGCCAGAAGAGGGGAAGATGTAAACATTTTAAACTTTTTAATTCAGAAAACAAATTTATTTGAGACTTTGCATAGTTCTATTAAATCCTCAGTTTAAGTAGAAATGAAGGAAAGTGCTAACATTTGCACTTATTGTTTCAACTCTATACAGATTCATTAATCTTCATTCAAACATTTACTTACTGAATGATTCAAACTGTTAAACGTGCGCTCTTCTTACCAGCCAATTGATTAAAGATTTTGTTTGAACACTTTTGAAGTGCTGGCATAGGTGACATTTTCTTCACTATTGGCATATATACCCAGTCCAGAAGAGGCTTGGAGCTACAGAGCTCCTGAAATACACACTGCAGTAAGCAGTGCCTTCAAAGGGAAGGCATGTTAAAAGGTTTTTGAAGAATAATTTTCAGAATGGATTAAAAGAAAAGATAACTTTGAAAAAGTGGGAGGAAAAAAGTAATCTTCTCTTAAATAATCATTCAATGGAATGGGGTTTTTTTTCTTTCTTCTTAGGAAATTACTAGCTTGGCAAATTCAAAGTGTAACAAAAAACTTGGGTGATCGCACAGTATTGTAAGAGACCTTAGAGGGGATTGCACAGTAAAACTGTGCCTGAAATATACTTCAGACACAGGAAAACCAGCAGCTTCCATGACTTGATTTCCTGGAGTGTAAGAGGGAATAAAGTCACTGCAGTACATGAGGGGAAAGATGAAAGGTTTGTAATTTTCAGATTTTCTATTATTTTGATGTTCAGGCAGTAACCTGACAAGTCAAGGCCCTGAATATTGCCAAAATGACCAACTTCCAGGTTCTTCTTGTCATAGATAGGACACAGACTTTAGCAATAATTTAAAATCCTCATGGCATCAAAATGTTTCAAGACAATTTTTCTCTGACCCATTTAATTTTGCCTTTAGGAAATGTCAGGTGTGCCTTCTAAAATGAGGCCACATTTCTAGCAAGCTTTATATACCACAAATTGAAGAAAAAATACTCCTATACTCTGTATTATTTCCCCTTTTTTTTGAGGTTTGACAAAGAGGCAAAATACTAATAACCTCATTATTGATTAAACTGTTATGATTACCATGGTTATCAATCAGTTCTTACCTTTCTAACTGATAGTGAGAATTTCTTAATGCTAATATTGAGAATACTTTTAAGGCTACTTTTAAGAAGTATCATATGTCTTCAGCATAGTGACAAAAGACAGCCCTTCCTGAAAACCAGAACTAGCATGTGTGTATTTACTTGTAAGTGCATTGCCACAATAATTTCTTTGCTTTTCCTTTCACAAATCCATTTTAAAATCCTGCTTTTCAAAATTTTAGACATTCAGAATTCTTCATAAGCATAAGCAAAAGAAACGAAAGCAGCTGCATCTGAGTGGGAAGCATCAGGCTGTGAGTGCATAAACTCTTCTGGCTGAAGAAAAGGTGTCTTGATAATTAGAGGATTGCTTCTGATGGCCCCTTTCAGCACTCACAGACTTGATGGAATTCCAAACATTGCAGACATATCTCTGTGGTTGTGACAGTAAAGAGTCAAGTTTGCAATGGCAGTCACAAATGATGCAGAATTTTCTAAAGGGCAAAGTGTCAATCCTGCTCCTACTAGAGCCAGTGAGACTTCACCAGAGAAGTATTTTTGGAAACCCCATCCGTACCTTGCTGTCAATGTGAAATGCATGTTTTGGAGTCTATTTTCCTGCCAAAACAGACCTCTTGAGAGTGCAGAAGAAAACAGTAACCACAAGAAAAGAAAGTCTACAAAAGTCAGTCTTGAAATAATGGCAAGCTAAAAATCAACACAGAAGACCCACTGCATAATGAGGAAAGAAGCAATGCAGAGGTGCTTTAAAATAAAAGTAGAGTATTAAAAGAGAATCAATGTCACTATGACCTTCAGTGTAAAGTTCTCTGGGAGCTTTACATCACCATGGCCATTGCCTAGGTTTTAGCAGCACAGTCACTTTAATCTCAGTTAATCAAGGCAAAGAAATACTTTCTTCCCCCTAATTGAACAGTTCCCTCACACAGGCGCCACAGAAGACAGTAGATTTGCAATCCTATTGGTAGGATAACTTTGCTTAATAATGATTATATGCTTTCAACAAAGCACCAGGCAGTTCAGTACCTGGTTCTCCCAGCTGCAGAGGTTACAAGCTACTGGAGCCAGGTAAAGGTATCCTGACTCTTAAGGAAAAGATCACAGAAATATACAAGGAAAATGCCACCAAAAAAGCAAGTACCAGTAATGGACTCGTGCTTAACATAAATTTCTGCATGAGTCCATTAATCACATCAAGAGACACTTCCATCCTTAATGGCATTATAATGAGGAAAAGCTTAGTATTTAACTAACTTCAGAATTGATGGTGCTTGTGGAGAATTTTAATGTATTACTAATGCAATACTAATTGCTGAAAATAGTCGTGTACCGGAACCAACTGAGATTTGATTATTTGGTGTCTATTTTTGGTAGCAAAAAAGTTTTTAACTGCAATAGTAACAAAGCCAGAACTTTGTTACTCCAAAACTCCAAGACACATTAATACAAATATTTAACTAAAAGCCCTTAATTTGCTGCTGCAAGATTTACTGGGTTATGAAAAGATACTGAATTAACATTGGGTTTTGCTGCTTCAGTAACTTGAATGAAATCTCATGCTTTAAACAATGATCTTCAGTTTTTCCACTCTAATAGAATGCTGCAAGCAACGTCATGTGTTGCTTTTCCAGTCAGCCTAGGAGAAGACATAGTTGTGGAAAGTGTGAGAAATGAGCAACCTGAGAGGATCTTGTAGGCAAGATAATGCCTGTGAATCATAATTTGGCAATCACAGACCTACATGCTGGCCATTGTATTGATGTGGTTTTGAACTGCTGCTCTGAATTCATTTGTCTCTGATATCAGCTTCAATAGTCTCTCATTACCAAAGGTGTGGGAAAAGAGGCAGTCAGAAAAAGTTGACACTTCCTTTTAATTTATAAAGCTGGTTAAAATACCTGCATGCTTTCAATTAAAAGTGATTTTGGCTGAAAATTCTGGAAAATAAATTGGTTAGGTAATCTAGAAAATAGCTTGGTTTGGTTTTTACTATTTGGCTTTTTCTGACAAGAATTAGTCATTGGCAAGGACCTAGTGCTGAATACATTATGGACAATACTGTGGGAATTCCATGTGCAAGGGAACTCATATATCTTTCTCTGTCAGAGAATGTCATTGCAGTTTAGTAAAAACATATGTAACTGTATCAAAGGAAGCTTCTTAGTCACCACATTTCAGGTGATAGTGTTTTAATTTTTGTTTTGTTTTGGTAAGGCACAATAATGTGACAGAGATCAAAGAACCAAAGATTTCTTTTTAAATACTACCTTATTGATATGGAAAAACAAGTTAGCCAACACATGTAAAAGGTGACATCTTGTGAATAAAGCTGCTTAAATCTCCTTTTTAAACCTCTTTTTGGCTCAAAGCATCTAATTAATGAATGCTTTCCAATACATTATGGTTTTTTCACCTAATTAAATATCTGTTACACTTATACTTGCAGTATTTCTATGATTCTCGTTATCTTACGAGTATTTTACAAAATTGCTCAGTGTGACAAACCATTTAAATAGTAATTCTCAAATAATACCAAAACCTTCTAATGAGCCTTAAAGTATTTCTAGTCCAAGAAATAATTATGTTATACCTCATCAAAAAACCAAATGTATTCCTGTGTTTGTTGTTTTGTTGTTGGTATTTGTTGTTTGTTTTTTTTTTTTGACTGCCTGCAGTTTACCAACAGCAAGGCATTTACAGGCATGTGTTTACATTCTGTATTATTTTATAACATTTAGAATCAAGAAGAAACTGTTATAGCAAGACTATGTGATGCAGTTACCTATGACAAGAGCAGACTGAATTAGGAAGTCCCCTCAGTTAGCTTGTGTTTTGATGTTCTGTTCCTTGCTACAACTTTACTAACATAGAAATCCTGCATATAAAGACTGCATATGAAACACTGTGTTGAACACATCATATCTTTTTTCAGAGATACATGACTGGACTTGTTCATCATGGGAAGAAATATGTAGGGAGGCAGGTTGTATGGCTAATTCTCACTCCAATATTAAATGCAGAAACAGCTGGGATATGTACAGTGGAGATGGAAATGAGATCAGATATAGGATAGTTTGGTATGCTCTTCTTTTAATTTGGCATAAAATGATTATATATGGAATAAAGAGCTCTTTGGAATATTTTGAGAGCGTGCAAACAGAAACTTAATTCAAATTAAATTTAAAAGAACTTTGATGTAGGCTGTTCAGAAAATGTGATGGGTGAGATTCTTAAGAAAATGGTGCTGTCCTCAATCCTTAGAAACCCATGGAGAAAGTGTCAGATGTAAACTGCCATTAAAGGTAAAGTAGATACAAATTTAAAGTGTTAGCTTCTTAAATGAAAAAACACTTATTTATATTGAATTTGCTAAAAAATTATATATTTTGCTTTAAAGATTATTCTATTTTTAAAATTTTCTTTTGCTGGAAGCAATTCTCAAACCAATTTTTCTAAAGTGAGTGGAGGTTATAAAACATATTGAGAACTCAGAAATTTCAAAGTTTCTGAAAGTCTGAATGCTTAAATCCTTCAAGGTGAGTGCACTATTGCTCATGTAATAAAGTTGCTTCCACCTGAATTCTGACAATATCTCCTCCAGCAAAATGGTCCTTTGCTGTGAGCAGAATGATTTCCTTCAATCCACAGACATTTGTGAATGGTTGTTTTCAACATAAAAATATTTTTGCCTGCCTTTCTTATCTTTTCTGTTGTTTTTAGCATTAGATCCTGGAGATGAGGTCATCTTCTGCCACACCACAGAAGGTTGTTCTCCTACAGCTGAGACTCATTTCATTGAAGGTGGATGAAGCATAAATGAAGCAGAGCAGAATGTAAAGATTTTGTGCTCTGCCTCCCCCATGATGTAGATAAATGTAGGCTTTTGTGTCTTTAGTGTTGTTGAGCCAGAACATTTCTCAAATGCCAAATTCACAAAAAAAATCAAAATTCACAACTGGCATAGCACTATGTATGATATACAAACTAACATTTTCACAGCATGCCATCAATTTTAGTCTATCTTTCTCAATAAATCTCACATGGGGCAGGCTTTCTTGGATGAGAAATCACCAGCAATGTGGCTTTATTTATGGGATTGGTCACACACTATGTGTGCTATGGAAAGAAAAATATTATTCTTATTAGTGCATGCAGCACCATTTTTGATAATGTACATCATTTAAAATTCCCAGAGTAGGGTCCAAAAACATATATCCTCCATCACTTTTTCAAATCTGAAGCTTTATAAGTTTCATATTTACTTTGTAGATGTAAGGTTCCCCTTGGCTTTAAAAAGAAGGAAATGTATGTACAGTTCAAATTGGTTTTAAAAGTAATACATGTTATTTTATTCTCGCAGTTTACATACCTGGCTTGTCTGAATAATTCTTCACAAAAAAGTTTGTATGGCAAGTTTGTAAGTAGAATATTTTTTCAAGAATAATTCTTTTTTTTCAGTCCCTTAAGTGACATATCATAGGAAACATGGAACTAAATCTTGCTTTTAAAAGCTTGGATTGTAGAAAATCCAAGGAATGTTCCAATGGCAATGGTAAAGTATTTTTTTATATGCTAACATTCTACTTGAAGGGGAGACAAACTCTGTCTACATTTATAGAGGCTGTCCTAAGAAATGGGAAATCTTACTGTGTACAGTTTATCACGGGACCTACTTTTCCAGAAGGAGATTCCATTCAGAAGATGGAATACCTATGAGGCACACGTTTGCCAAATCCTGAAGCTTGAGATTCCCCTGTGTTGCACAACTTGGAAAGGATGAATTTTACGGTGAGATAACAAGCGGAGAAGTTTGTGACTATTTTATCTATGCACTGTGTAAACTATGAATTTTCATAAGTTAACATCAATATTCATCAGCTGGTTTAAGTCTACTGCATTTACCTGCAATAAAATATATTCTTGTCTATATAGGGCTAAAATTAGCACTGCCTGTTTTCCTGGAAGATAGTCCGCAATATGTAATATTTTTTTTTAATTGATACTTTAATATACATGAGGATGTTTTCTTTTGAAAGGAATGCAAAGTGGCATCTCTGGGTGCACTGTTCTGAGTCTGTGTGTCAGGGTAGGTTTTTCAGTGGTCTAGTGCAGCAGTTGGTAGCCAAGCAGTGCTGTGCTGAGTTGCAGATGATTCCCGTCTCTGTCTGCTTCTCCCATATGTTTGCTTTTCTCTCCAAGGGTATATCCATCCAAGGTGCTGACAAGCAGCACTAACAATGCATATCAGAAAGGCCTTGGCTATGGTTTTGGTATGAAGCTTGGAGTAGCTGTGTCGTGGGTGGTGTGGGAGGTACTTGAGGTTGCCCTTGGAGCTGAATGGATCCATCCAGGGACAAAGAATATGAGATCTGCACTATCTGTCTTTCAGAGCATTGAGGTTTTCTTTTCTTTTTTTTTTTTGACTGTCTGTGCTGGTGAATGAGAGTCAACTCCAAGTTTTTTTTCCATTACTGCAATTTCTAGATTGCAAAAAAACATACCAAGGTATTTGAATAGCAAAGGAGGTAGTGATGGGAAATGCCATGTCATTATTCCTCAGCACAACAGGAAGTTAGAAGGGGGCATTCGAATTAATGACTTGTGCAGACTCCATAGCATTGTGAAGTGCTAGCAACTTCAACTTCCATTTTTCTAGTTAGAAACTGTAACAACCAAAATTAAATATAAATGCTTCTTGAAATAATTTCTTTGCATCTTTTTCTTAAAAAATGCAATATTTTTTAAAGACAATAATTATAAGAACTTGTGTTTCTGTTGAATTTCATCCTTACAATTGAGAGCCCCAATGTGATCTAAAAGCAGGCTAGGAATTTATCACAGACCTACCTGTTCAGCCATTTTGAAAAGAAAAATCTGAACTTTGAACATACTGCTACATATGTTTTATTTGGCTTGGGGTTTATGTGAGTTTGTTTTCCAATAGATAATGCGGGCCATGGCTGTTTATTGATGGTTTCAATGTTGCATATTTTAAGTTTTTGATCTATGCATTTTAAATATTATTTTGTAAAAGTTAGTTTTTAAAACTAGAATTTTAATTTTAATTCTTTTCTTGATAGGCATAGGCGCTTCATTTGCATGACTGTTGTAGTAAGAAACATATAATTACTTTTGGCTTGTCATATTTGGAACCCGTATCTCTTGATGACCTTCTTCAAGAGAAAGGCACTGTTCAGGGCATGAATAATAAATATGTGCATTTTCTTGCATCACTTTTTTTTGCTTTAGTATAATATATATTTGCTTCTTTTCCCTTTTTCCATTAATCTTGATTGTGAAATCTCATGCTTATATGTCATGCTTGTACATACAAAAACTCCATATAGCTGGATTACCTGAGATAATTCTCTATGAAGATTTTTACCATGGTTTAGACAAAAAGGGGCAATTGCTTTCTCAGACTTGTGCAATCTCCCTGGCAGAAACCTGGGACTTTGCCTCTGCTTGAGGCAGACACTCTCTCTTCTACACAGGTGGTATTTTTGTAAAAATTGTGATAATTTCTGACAGGCCAAAGGGCAAACAGAAAGTGACTTTTTCATGCTGGTATCATCCATTCTGACTGTGTAAGTCTATCTAACAAAAGAAATGGGAATAAGAGGCAGATTTGGATCCTGAAGCTGCTGGGTGTAGTGTTTTGTTCTGCGGTTGACAGTATGTTGCTTCAATCTATCGTCTGTCTCAAATTCAGAGGATGAGTTATGTTGCATCTGACAGAGAAATACTTATGAATTATTGTAGCAGAAGTTAAAAATTATGCTTTAATGTGATAAATATTATCAGATAATTATTTTTTTCAACTCTGAAATGTATAGGGTGAGAAAAGTACAATTTTCCTCTGACAGAATTTCATGAGTACTTCTAACATAAGTGATAAACCTTTAAAGTGATGCAAACAGATTTAGTAATACAGCTCCCACTTAACACTAATAGGACTTTTAAGGCTAATTTCCTGTGCATCAACTGGAAAATATGCCACTTAATATAATTTAAACATGTATTTATAGCTTAATTATTCTCTACCATTAGAAAAAATGCACCATTACATAATTCCATAACTTATTTTAATTCTATCTTGTACTATGCCCTGGTTGGAGAAAACACTTTCAAAATGTTTTGAATCTCTGCAGCTACAGTAAATCTGACCACCATGCATGTACATAGTTTGGAAAGAAACCCCAAAACCTCAAAGTGCAATGAAAGCTTATCTGTCAAGCTGGAGAATTTTATTTTGAAAATTGTAATGGTAAACAAAATGAGAAAAGCTTCTGAAAAATACAGTGAATCTGAGCCTTCTGGAATCATATAGGAATAAACACCTGTAATTTTACTGGTGTGAGTAGCAGAAGAAAACAGACTTCTGTATCTGAAACAACAGAACATGCCTGCTGCTTAGAAAAATCTACCCAGCTGAAGAAAATACCCTGCCCCTACTTTTAACAATGTTCAGAGTGTCTATTATGAGTGATAATTTCACAATGTCTCAAAAGTATAAACTTTGACAGTTGCAGTAAAAAAAGGACAGTTAAAAAAGAATTTTTTTTTATTCTTATCTTTCTCAGGGTATGTTTGATCAATCAAAGTGAATTTGAAAGGAAATGGCGAACTTCCTTGAAGTGGCCTTCAAAATAAAAAAAGGTAAAATTTTAACCTGCTGGGAGTATGTAAGACTGGGAAGTCCTGTAAATTACTTAGTGCAAAAGCAGCATGCAAGAATTCCCAGTTACTGCACAGTGATTATACTTGCTATAATATTGACTTCCATAATTTGGTCACACCAGAGAAAAAAAATCTGGATATTTCTGCAAGACTTGGGGAAAAAATTACCTTCAATTTGGCACATGGCATGACTATTGGTGTTAAGAGTACCAGGTAAACTTGGTATCTGTCTAGTACACAGACTAGAAGAACATGTGCATTAAAATAAACAGGGAAAGGGCAATTAAAAACACACATGATAAGAGTGGCAGATCCACTACCATTCAGTGAATAAAATTAACAAAGTTGATTAAATTACTTTTTTCTGTGCTTTAACATATTGTACTATAGCTACTTCTTATTTTGGCGAGAAAGGAGATTAACAAGATGAGTGATCATTCTTGGTATTTTTAATAAGTATAATACTGCAGCAACAACTTCAATGAGAAGTTGAGCCTGCTTAAAATAATTGCAGTGTGGTAAAGGCGAAAAAAAATGTCAAGCATTTTTAGTGTCAGCTGCCTGTGCTGAAGAAGAGCCCAGTGGTCATCTTGTATAAGTTTTCATGCCTTCATTTATGCTTGCTGAGAACCTGGCCTTTAAATTTAATGCTTTGATTTCAAACTTGATCAAATACCTCTTAAATTTGGGATTAGTTACTTTTGCAAAGCAATTCAGACTTATCTGAAACTAGATTATTAATTGTAGACACTTCAATGGTCTGATAGGAGAGTGTGACGTGTAAATGGTCACACAATTTTAAATGCAGAAGCATACCTTTTTTTTTCCTAAAAAATAGCTCTGTGCTTCAAGGCCACAAGGAAGTTAATTAGCCCATTTTCTAGTGAATAAGTCTGAATTAGAGCTTTCCATGTCATAAATCAGAAAGGGTTATGGAACTTCTTTGTGGTTTAACACAGAAGTGGCAGAAGTTAACAGAGGGAAGATCAATGTGCCATACACATCCTTCCTCTCTGTTATTAGAGGATGTGAATTAATGGCATTTACCGTGATCAGTAGCTGTGGGTTAATGCTAAGCTTTACATAATCAGCTTCATGGGTTTTTTTTACCAAGGCTTGCAAACTGAGAAAATTGTTTGTATTTGCACAATTTTGCTCTGTGAACGGGTTATCACAGCAGTTTAAACCAACTCAAAGAGCTCCTTTCCTCTGTAGGCTGTCTCTGTGGTGAACTTGCATAAGCTGATGCATGAGGTGGGATAATTTTCTTCTCAATCACAGATATTTTCAAATGCATTTTTTAAGCTTTCGTTTTTAATGCATTGATTTAAAAATTCCAAAAGAACACTTTTTATAATTTTCCTTGCCCTTAAGGAATCTCCTACCCATTATAAATCAGCTCCACTTAGAAAAAGGAGATTCTTCATGAGAATGACCTGTACCTAAATGTTCCAGTATGGCTCAGACTACTCAGTTCTTTATATCTTATAGCAACGTTCTTCAGGGAAAACCATATTGTTTTAGTATTGCTTTTTTCATCATCACTTCTAAGCTCTAACAGAAAATGTCACTGGAACCAGATCCTATTTATTTTGGTTCAGTTGACCTGTTTCAACCCCAATCCTGCATTTCAGTTTTCTGCCTTATTACTTTAGTAGTGAGAGATTTACACGTATCATCACATCCCAGAAACTAATTTTGCAATGCAAAAATATAACCATGAGTGTTCTCAAAACCTGGGGTTTTGGTGTCACATAGAGTAACAGCATATACTAAACATGGCCATCAGAAGCGAATATCACCTCCCTTAACATCTGCAGGTGCAAATTCAGATTTTAATTCGGTGGCTCAAAAATGTTTCCTGCTACTGTTCCTTAAGACCTGTGAGCGTTTAGAATGCTAAAGAAAAAGTTTAAAACAGCTTTCGAGTCTGATGACTGGATGTATTCTAAGACACATATCCTAGTTAAGAAAGACATTTTGAGTTACAATATCTTTCTTCTTTTTTTGTTCTAAACCTAATTGTATCTGAGGGACACTGTGATTTGTGCAGCTTGATATATCTGCCTCAAGCTTAATGCAGACACATCTGATGATATAATGAGGAAACAATATGCCATAAAAAGAGACCTGAAGGATTTCCACACGAATACAGGTAGAAGGATTAAGAAGTCCTCCACAGTTAGCTCAGCAGCTGAAGGCAATTTTAAAATTTTGCTTTGTTGCTCAAAATTTAGCTCACATTAGTTTTTTCTGAAGTGGGGAAAAAGTCTATTACAACTATGAGTAATTGGAGTGCCATCTGCTTGAGGGACAAAAACTTACATTATAGCACAGACAGTTAATATGGATTGAAACACTGTCAAAGTTTTATGCCAAAAGAAGTGGTTGAGACTGGGTTTTTTTCCGGTAGAACACTGGCTCTTGGTAATTTATCCTAATTTTCAATTTATACAAGAGCTGTAAGCATAAGCACACAAGATTAATGAAGGTTGATTTGACTGCCCTCTTTGCTTCCTGCGCCTTCTACAGCATTATAAAGGTGGTAGATTGCTAATCAAGAGTCCTTGACACTTTGTCCAAACTCAGTAGTGAATTTCTCAGAAATGATAATTACCTGTAACTCCAGTCATGATCTCTTTGATGATGAGTCACAGCTAAACTATTTGTCTTTTCCACACATCTTCCTTACAAAATGAGACCATGCTTATAAATAGCATTTCATTATTGAGGCTACTCTTTTCTTCTTTCATAGTTCAATCTCTGATGCTTCATCAGTAGATGTCATGAAATTATCAATGGCAATAGTTCACAATTACACTTGTTTTATGTAACAAATAGGATCCTAGCCTGTTTTTTTCATCTTTTAAGGATATTTTCATGTGCTACACCAAAGGATTATATTGCAGTACACTGTGCACTGTATACAGTGCACTGTGTATTGCACTTGCAGCTCAAGCTTATAGATCCGGATCATATCCACTGAACGTATGTTCACCTGAGCTTTACAAGGGTCTTACAGTACTAGAAGATCATGTCTCTCAAATGCCAACTGTTCTGAACCAGCATAATGCTGCTGTTTTATAAATCCCAGTATTTAAGCAACCCACTAACTGGAAAAGCAATTACAACCTCTCTTGTTATCTATGACATCCTAGACACCTGCCAAAACTTCAATAAAAGATCAGGACTGGAAGAAGACCTTCAGAATCTAGGGACAAATAGGCAGAGGTTACAGGATACAGATAAAAGTAGTAAAGGAGATAAATATACAGTGAGAAGAATGGTCTCCATAAATATAGACATTCAAATTACCATAGATGGGGTGGGATACAAAAAGAAAATTACCTTGCAGTTTCTTTATTTCAAAGGTCAATATGCCTATAGTGTCTGCAATGGTATTTCAGGTTTTTGTTCACAAAATACATTTGTTATTACCTTTATTTCTCCTTGCTTTCCTGTTCTTTCATTCCTAGCTTGTCAGCTGCCCTGGTACCTAAAACACTGATTACATAGGTGCCATGAAAAGAGCTACTATTTCTATTTAGACTTTAGAAACCATTTTAACAGAAAGAATTAAAAACAAAATGGGTGAGTCGATAATAATTTAGATAATGTTTATTGCATTAAAACTCCTAAAGCCAGGATGAAATAGTTTGACACTATTTCTACCTGATCTCCTTTGCTGATCTGTAGTGACTTCAGGCTGGTTACTTTAAGTCCACACATTTGCTTGTCCCTAGTGATCTCTGTTTGCACAGAATATTTCACAACAGAAGAAACTTTCTTCTCCTCATTTATGCAGCATATCCTACTAAATACGCTTGATTCATGTTTGCTGCTATTACAAAACATACAATGATGATAATAAATGGGGCCAGATAACTGCTCCAAAGAATTTTTTAAGATGCAATGATCATAAAGGTCAGGTCAGGGATGATTGTTAAGGACCCTGAATTAGCCAGTTCATTGAGTTCCCTTTCCTCTACAGCCTTCTTTGTCCCTGATAGTTTTTCACCTCTTTCCAAGGTGTTTCCATTTCACTGCAACAGACTTAGGTCTAATGCCCTTTAGTCTGTGCTCTGGGTTAGAAGGCATACAGCAGCACCCTGACCTCCTCCTCCTTGCGCAACACAGGTAGCAGCAGTTTATTTTTTTGTCTAAGAACTGAGAGCGATAGGTAACGTCAAGGTTAAACCTCAGGATTAGAATACATATAGCTGAATGAATTAGTATGAGCTGATTTTTAAAAGCCAAATAAATATATGTCCATGCATTCCTTTATGTGAGCTCACAAAAAAAAATTGCTGTAGACAGCTGTACACACACAGGCAATCTGTGTATTTAATTAAAATGATGAATATAAAATTAAATAAAAAAACCTGTTCAGCCTATATAGTCAACCTTCTGTACTAGTATAAGAATGAAGAAGAAATATCCAAATTTTGTTGGTTGATTTAATATTACATTTTTTGGCATATACATTGTTTCCTAGATGTCTTTCGTGCCTGGTCTCTTCTCAACTTGAGTTCATGCCTTCCTGCTATAGATCCCGCATCATTTCACTGGAAAACCCATGGGTACCGACATTTGTCTGGACTGGTTTTTCTATATGTTTCAAAGGCATAAAAACTGCAATCTTTTTCTGTTATGTTTATCATGTAGAAATTAACTTCATTTTCTGAATCAATGTCCTTGGCATTGATCATCTCACTTTTACATCTTCCTTTTACAGTTTCTTCCACACTGCAAAACATAACGTTATCTAAGTCTGTGTATTAGGCTTGGTGAAAATGTTAAGAACAGCCTCAATGTATTTTGTTTCCTTCCCTTATCAACTGGTTAATGTTCCTGTTAAATTTTATAGGCCTCAACATTTAAGAACCTCAGTGGTGAAGTAGCACAAGAGCACAGGTACCATTTTTGCACCACCTCAGAGCATCATCTTCTGTTTTGGTTTGTTGGGGGAGCGGTCTTTATTTATTTGTTATGTTTTTATTTTACAGAGTTTTTTTATGTGAAAAACTAAGACTCTAGCATTATGTTTTAACTGAAGATATACTCAGATCTTCTCTCAATATGAGGCATAAATTTCCATTTTCCTTCTAATCAAGTAATATTTACAAAGTTAAACACTTGATCTCTTTCCAAATTATATCCTTCTTTTGCTTTTCTTTATTACTCTATACAGCAGATTCTATGACACATCTCATCCTATTACTGCTTCATAGTCTTCATGCTGTTTAATCTTTATATTTTTACTCTGCTTTTCGTAATTTTTCCTGCTCTTATAATTTAATTCACTGTTCCAGTCTTCATTTGCTCTCATATATTTCTATTTTGTTTTCTATTTTTTAACTTATTTAACGCCTCTTTTGTTGTCTTCATCTCGTTTTCTGTCTTGCCATTGTCACTCAATTTTGAAAATGATCAGGAAAAGACATTCTTCTACAATCACAACCAGGAGGTGCTTGATAAAGAACATTGATGTCATGACTTTGTGTTCCCATACAGCAATCTACAGAAAAGACTGGAGGCTACAAGGAGAGACCAGGAAAGGCAGGGGTTCTCTCATTTCCAGAAGCTCTTCAGAAGTAGGCATTATTACATAAACATAACAGGGCTTTTAGGGTGCTGGTCCATATCTTAACTACAAAAAGAAAACAAAATACCAGACATGCTTCCCCCAAAAACCTCCAAAAATACCATTCAGTTTCTGCCTGAGTTCAGAAAGTTATTTCCTACCTGCAGATTTGCTGATCATTTTATCACAGAATATTAGTGACTGCAGAACTCTTTTGTGATAATTCACCTTTCAAAATCCATGTAGATAGAACCAAGGGGAAGTAGGGGTAAATGCCAATTTCTCATTTATTCAGTTAAGTAAAAATATGCTTTGAAAAATTTACTGTATAATGCTCACCTTTGTTTATCTTATTCAATTACTTTTCAGTCATCACTGAAAAACACTATCATGATTTGAACTTTCTGTATCAGAACCTGGTCTTATAATTTTTCAAGGAGACAAAGGCAATTTTTAAACTTATTCTTGAATTTTGAATTTTAATTGCAATGAGATAACGTGCTTTTATCCTTGCACTGTAAAAGGACTTTTTTTAATTAAGAAAATAATATCTTGTTTATAACTTTTTTACTGTAAGGCACCGCTAAACATGTGGCAAGTGACACCAAAAGTCCTTGAGGAATATATATTAAATTGGACTTACTGTAGTAGAATGGCTTTGTTCTTGTTTACAAGAACAAGGTTTGTACAACCTGCAGCTCCTGTTTTCCTTTACAATGAGCTTTGGGTTTCTCCAAAGGTCAAGAATAATCTTGCTTTTAAATGGAAAACAAGAGAATGACATCTCGTTGTCCATAACTTAAAAATTCACTTCCTTACTTTTACTTTTTATAAAAAGTGTTGGTGTACTATTCATATGAGCACTTAGAATCTGTAATCAGCAGTAAGGTTTATTGTCCTTGACTTGTTTTCAGCAGAAGTGTATGGTATTCTTTTTATTTTCTTTTTTCCACATACAAGGACAGTTATGCTGTATCGGGAGAAAGGTACAACAGGAATAATTTAATTTTTCAGGCATGTTTTTCATTCAGTAACAAGCACAATTTCTGATGAATAGGGGAATGGTCTGGCACTGACCTGGTGTCTAAATCTTCTGGTCATACAATATTACAAGCTATGTATTACAAAACTTTCCCATTTTAAAAAATATTAGTCAGGGAGGAATAAACATTTTGAGATTGGCTTTAGTTTAATGGTTAGGCTGAATGTGAGGAGTTCAAATTCATGCTTACCTGAACAGAAAGGATGGGGTGTTTAACATATCTTGAAAGTGAACACTAAAAGAATAAAGATGCAATGGTTGCAATTTTTGCATGTTTAAACAAAGAAAATTGAGATTAGATACGAGAAAAAATACTTCACAACAAGAGTAGTTAAACACTGGGATAGCTTGCTCAAAGAGGCTGCAGATTCTGCTCACTACAGCTTTTTCACTGCCTCAAATCCAGAACAACTTTTAAAGTTCCACTCAGCAGAAGCTTGAGCTAGATGACCTTGAGGGTTCCCCACCAGCCTGAACTATTATATGAATCTTGCACTGTCATTCAGAGCCCATAAACAGACTACAGGAAATTCAAATTATATGTTTTTTCCAGTTAAAGGAGAGATCCCATATCCGATTGAATGCCAAGTCCTCAATGTGCTTAAAGTCAATTTCTTAATTTCTTGACCCTACATTACCCAAGTTATTATTAGATGGATGACTGGAGCAGAAATTTTGTTGGGAACATCAGTTAATTGGGTCCTTTCTGCACCTAATTCCTTTTCAGTCAGTTGTTTTCTTCAGATTCCTTGAGATATTTTTCTTACACAATCTGTCAGAGCACCTAAGCTGACCCAAGAAACGCCACCCGGAGTCCAACCCATGTTGGCAGCTGATGGCGCCACAAAATTCCTTGGGAGCATCTAGTGGTCTGTGTTTGGTACACCAGGTTATTGCTTCTCAGAAATTCTCTCATTTTATCTGTTTATTTTCACTTGAAGCTCTATGTCAGGGGATATATTAAAAAAACCTGAGATACTCCATTAATTTTCTGTCTGTGGTCCTGGTGAGTTTGTTCCACCATTACTTGGAAAGAATGAAAATTGGTGTGCATTTGTACCATTGGAAACAATTATTTCATTCTGTGTGATGTACCTGGCTGTGATTTTTAGGGTAGCATCATGCTTTTTATTTTCTAGTGTTGAAGTTGCTTGAAGGATCAGATGTGGAATTGCAGGTTGCTTTCTGTTAATATACAGGACTACTCTGTTTACTTTCGCTCTGAAGTAATTGAGTGCAAAGTAGGTAGAGGTGAATGCATCTTTCCAGATGATGTAAAGAGGCAGAATAACTGTCTTTTCCTGGACTCCTGAATGTCTGGAGCCAGCCCTGCTCCACTCTGCGAGTGCCCCACTTCATATAGCCCATGTTTTGTCAGGTCTCATTAACACAAGCACAGGTCACCCAAATTCTCTCTCAATTTCAGGGCCAGAGCTGACTTGCAACTACGCAGGTCCACTGGTGTGCACAAGCACAGCTGTCTGTCTGTCTGTCTATCTGTGAGCAGCCATATCACCGCTGTCCCCCAGCGGGGCAGGTGTGTGGAGTGCCAAAGCACAGGCAGGAGACTGCTCTCCTTAGGCTGGCTGTCTCTTCCCAGAGCTGAGAGAGATGAAGATCTCAGTAACCAAGAGTTGATCTTTCCTGTAGAAGTAAACCGTTCATCACCACCGGTCTGCTGGGCACAGTCCAGGGGGTGGCAGGGATCATGCACATCTGCCCATGCAAGGCATCAGTGCCCCCCTTGTTCATACAGGTACTGCTGTTATTTGGGGAACTGCAAGGATGTGTGAGAAAAGCCAGTCTAGTCCAAAGGTGCAGCAATAGAAATTCAGATAATTTATCATTCTTCTGTCTTGTGAAACTGCCCTCTCCTCAAGCTGCTGGTGGCAGAGTCAGCAGGTGGGGAAAGGAAATAGACTGCCTGCTTTTCCCTAGGTTGATTTATGTCTGTTCACTGTAAACAAGACTCTATATATAATAGATGTGGGCTTTAATTAGACTGTTGTAAAATATGCAATAACAGCTACTAAGATCCCTTTCATGTCTGAACACATAAATGATTTCAGAATTGTTGATGAAATTTTGTAAGGGAGGTAGCTGGTTTCCAAAATCTTCATTTATGTGTTTGTTTTTTTCATAACCAAGAATGCTTTCAAGTATATTCTATAAAAGTTTGCTTATTACAAAGATCTGGACAATACAGGTCATGATTTTGTTTCCATTTTAGGCTTTCAAAAATAATTAGTAATTTCTGAGGAGCAATTAAAAAAACAACATTTTCTCTGTCATAGGTATGATGCAGGCTTTTTTTTTTCCAGTGTGGATCCAGTGAATCATATGATATGCTAGAGATACCATTGAAATTATAAGAACAATTTACTCATACTCCATGCAACCATGTAGTTGACTTGCTTTTGATAAGCAAAACAAAAATACTTCCTGTGTCTGTGATCTGTTAGCAAACTGCATGTCTTTGTTGTGTGGAATTCAAATAGCTTTGTATTCCTCTTCGTCATTGAACTCATGCTTCACCTTCAGCTGTTACTTAGATTTTGTAGCCAAAAGAGATGTTTTGCATGTAAGGAAAGTGATGAAAAAATATTTACTGTAAGCCAAGAAGAAAATTGACTTGTTCTACATGAAACAACTAGGTAAATGAGCTTTTCCTCTTATTTCTTACCTGTTTTTTTCTTTTTTTTCTTCCCTTCCAAATCGTCATATGAAAGTCAGAGCAGAAAATGAGAGCAGAGTTAAAGAGAGTGATTTTGTAGATAGCCCTTGTACAGGTAGGAGGAAAGGAATATTGCTCAGGAAGACTTCTGTCTTTCTCTCCAGCACACAGAGCTCAGGCTTGCTCTGTCTACAGCCGTAACATGGCGCTGTCTCAGAGGCACCCAGCCTGCAAAGCCCCCAGTGCTCTGCTCCTGTAGCATCAAGGTTATACCTGAGTGTAGTACTTAATGAATTTGGCTATTTCACTTAATTAGAGAGGACAGTACCAAAACAAACACTGAATTTCTAAGTTGTGTGATCCACGACAAATGCAGCCAGCGTTTCATTTATCGGCAGCCAGGGTTTGTTTCTGTCCTTTATGTGCAGCTGCTCTGAGATGCAGAAGCATCTGAAAGGGGACTGGTAAATCCTACAGCCCTCAAGCTGACCTCATGCAACCATCCATGTCTCTGCAGCATATTTTTCAATACTTCCATGGGCTCAAGGTAACTAATTTGCAGGGAATACGATTAGCTCGGGGGTGGCTTGATAGATTCTGCACAATGGAGAAGAGATGAACCTTTTTCTTTATGGGATGTGGCCTGGAAACAGAGTGGTACCTTTGTTACACCACACCTGCCCTAAGAAGCCCAAACATCCCAGACTGGCTCTGCACAGAACCAGCTCTGAGTCTTCCTATTCAGGGCATGATTAATCCACCTGGATTTGATTATAAACGGTTAATCCCCTTGGATAAACCACAGATGATGTGGACTGACTAAGCCCCTGCTGCATAAGAAATATCATTATTCATTGACTCTAATACCAGCTCATGTGATCTAAAATAGAATAGTCTGTTTTGCCAGGAAAATAAACTAAAAAAAAATAAAATGGAATTGGGCTTTTATCTCAACCATAGATTACATCTAGAAGGATTTTTAAAAGTGGATTTTAAAAGATTAATTTAAAATAATCCCTACAGTTTGATGGGATTTTAAATTGTATTAAGTTATTTCAAAAATGTATTTGAAGTCCTTTTAAAAAGTAATTTTCTTTATTTTTCTGTTGCATAAAAACTTACCTTCCAATTTGTATAATACCATTGGCTAAATCTTAGTTGATAGTTGTTTAATTTTCACTTTAGTTAATATTGATTCATAATGCTGTGCCATTAACTTTAGTCCTATATCTCAACATATGTAAATTATGAGAAAAACCTGGAAATACCAGATTTTGACCTTAGCCTTACTGTTTTCTGTCTGATGGAATTAGAAACCCATCCTACAAATACTGCTTTTATATCACTTTTTACAGAGACAGAACTTAAGAAGAAATACTTTAAAATAAGTAAAATACTGGGGAAAAACACATTTCTATTGTTTTAGTATTTCTTTTGTTACTCAAGGAAAGGTAGTGAAAATATTTTAATGGTGTTGATGATTACCCTCCTTGTGAGGTTAGAAATATTCATAAAACACATTTAAAAGATGCTGGAAGTTGGAATAGAGTGCAGGAAACAATGTCCTGTGGGTCCTCTAAGCCAGATTTCTTGAAGTATTTCTTCCAAATGTGTTAAATGGGCCTTCCTTGCACTCATGAATGTGTTCTTTCTGATTCCTACTAGGACTATAAATTTAATTTTTTCTCTCTGATTTCATAATGAAGCGAGAGCTAGGGATCAGTGGATAGACATAAAGCTTGTAAGTAGGTGGAATTTCGGTCTGGGATAGCTAACAGTGTGGGGAGAGGTGACTGATGTGTGGATGGCATAAAGGTATTTACATTACAGTCATTCTGTGCTCCCTGCATGGTAAAGACGTCATCTCAGTTCCAAGACATTTTCCTTCCTTCTATCTTCTTTTTCTTTCTGGAAAAATGAAAATACTTTTCTGCGGAGAGTCAGAAATATAATTGGGAAGCAAGCTATTAGAGAGGAAATTACATCTAATTTTTTTCTGGATGAACTCATCCATGGTGAGAAGAATAAGAAAACAACCCTTTGTAAAGATTTTTGCTCAGAAAATAAAGAAGAATGTGGATAATTCTTCATGAAAACATGCTTGGGTGATCCGGAGTATCAAACTTGGCAGAATAATGAGATATCATGTTTTATTCCCTTTACATTTTTTCCAGCTGAGAAGAGTAACAATACCATACAGAGGTAATTTCATAATCATTCCAGGAAAGGTGATGGAGTCCTAGCCTGCCAGGCTATTATTTTTTACTGAAAAGCAAGAGAATTGCTCTGTCTTGATGTTTACAATAACTTAAAGGCCAACTAGATCATTGAGTAATTTACATTCCATGCACGTAGGCAGAAAACAGTCTATCTAATTTGAAGTTGTTTCAAATATGCTCTCTAATCTCATGTATTGTTACAGGAATATGCAATTTTCTAATGACACCCCTATAAGCAGATGCCTCCATGCCATTAATATGGTTTTCTGCTCACAGCAGTTATGCTCCTATGAGACCCATTGTTTTTAGCAATATTTAAATTTTTATGAAAACATCCTAATAAAGTGGGAATAGTTCATAGTTCCTAAGATTCTAAGGGTTCCTTAGACCCTAAGGGTCTTTCCTTGTTATAAAATTATGCCAGAAACACAACGAAAACCCCAAAATTATTTACCGCAGAGCATTCCCTCATTCCCTATCCATCACGGAACCACTTCCTTAGTTTCCAGTCATGGAAAGAGGATCATGGAGGGAGAAAACTACACCTAGCTATGATCACAGCCCATCCATGCCCTATTGATTTTGTGTGATGGTGGGAGCCTCCTGCGTGGGCACCAGATTGCAACTCCTGTGCTGCAGGGAAGAGTGAGGAGGTGCAGCACTCCTGGCTCTGGGGAATGGGTGAGTGTTTTGCAGCACAAAACTTGTATAGTTGGCAAATTCAATATGGTTTTCAGGTATCATGCTTGAACTTTAAACACTCGGTACTATTTATCATGAACTCTGTCATTATTAGCATCTTTCTGCCACCTGCTAAAGATCCTAAGTTACTGCTGATGTTTCTTTGGTTCTCTGTGCTTTCAAAAGGCTTCCTTTCATTTTTTTCCACCTTTCTCAATTTGCTTTAGAATATTTAATTGCTCTTAATTTTAATGTTTTTTTTTCTTTTCTATTCATGGTGAATGCTTATCGTATTTCTAACAGCTGTTCATTACTTTGTCCTGAACAAGAAGAGCTTGGGCTACACTTATTCCTTCGTGGTGGAGGAACTATGATGGATTAGATCAAGCCTCCAAATATCCCAAAGTAAGTAACTTGTATTGAGATTCACATACATTTTTCTATTTACATTTTCCCATTGATGTTGCTCCCAAATTTTCCTAGTCTTGAGGAAGAAAATGTTTTTACGGAACTATATGAAAGTGTTGTCTGTTTCTCTGGATTGCAATCAACTCTGGATTGCTGGTATCCTGGCAAACATTTACCCTTGGATTAGAAGGGGAGTGGTATAGAAATATCCCATGCTGTTGGACATTATCTATATCTCATAGGACCTCTAACAATGTTTTACTTTGGCTTCTGTGAGATGCCTACTAATGTCTCATAAGTCTCCTCACATTTGAAACTTTCTGGAATTACTTCATTTTTTGAAGGCAGTTGAGTTAATGCTTCTCTGTTGTGCTAGACTACAGGGCACTCTTCTACACTCTAGGTACAACAAATGTCTACTAGAGGCACTATGACTTTAGTCAGTTAACCTAATTGCACTTATGGAATAAATCTTCTGTCGCTCCCATTTATTCAGAAGACAGCTTATCAGAGTGGGGAGGAGTGTTTAGTAGGTAAGTACATTTTGGGCTTACACCCTCCCTTCAGAAATAACATTTAACTCGGGCACTTGCATCATATAATGTAATGTAGTCTTTGTGTAACAGCTCTGGGTCACACCTTGTGGCCTCTGGTGCACCACATTTAAAGATTTTCAGAACAAGTGCCCATATTTGAACTTCAAAAGTCCTCTGGGAACACAGGTAATCTGACGCCCAGGGCTAGTAGTTTATTAGCAATGTTATTTCCATTTCAATTAAAACAATTAGAGCAAAATAAAATTGAAGTAACTAAATGAAGAAGTAGCTACCCAAAGGACACACATGCAGTAAAAAATTGATTGCTTATGAGAGAATAAATCTTTTCAATTTGGGTGATTTGCCACAGTTTTTCACAGGGGTTTTTTTATGTGTGCTCCTGAAGCCTACATTACTGCAAGTTTCAGTGTGGGTTAGCAGAGGTTATAGGGATACCCATAGTATAAAATGTTAATGTTAGTAAAATATATTCCAAACCAACATATAAGAATGTGTTTTCCAATTGTTTTACGGTTTTAGGAGATTTTTTATAACCTATTCTCAACTTCCTCTCAATTCCTATTATAAGCAATTTAGTTATCTATTTTCTTATGAAAACACTAACTGAATTTTCGAAACTTTTTATTTGAATTTAAATATTACTATGAGTGCTTAATGACAGAGGATTTTCATTAATCAGCGTTAATAATTCATGACACTACACAAGAATTTCTTGTGTCTTTAGTTTCAGGTTAAATCGAATCTTTACACAAGAAATCTATTTCACAAGAAAACTAAATGTCCTTACAGCAATGTTTAATTCTTTCCTGACATATGAAATGAGAAATGATAAGTATAATAGATACATTATATCATGATGAGGGTAGTTTCTTGAGAAATTTTGCAAAAGCGGGTAATTTTAGGTTTAGTTGTGGATGTATGTAAAAAATCATACTGCAATATAAATAAGAGTTAATGTCAAAATTATTTACCTTGAAACTGCTTTTCACTTACAGATTGCAATTCTGAATGCACGGAAACTATGAGAAATAATACAAAATAGGGTCTGTCCATGGGAGAGTAAGTGTTTTGGTACACACCATTCAGTGAAGAGCCATTTATTATCATCAATAATTAAAGAATTTTTTTCATTAGTGAGTATAAATATATATATATATATATAAAAACTGGTGTTATATGAATCACATCAAAGAGCAATTCTTCCCCAATACTAAAAATCAAAGGTCCAGAGCCATCTTTACAGTCAGTTTTAATAATATCCTGATTGCAAAACAGACAATTGAAGTCAGTGACTTTCTTATTAAACTTAGAGAGTTTCAAACCACAGCAAATTATAAACCAATCTTCATTTGATTTGAATTATTCAAAAGGAAATGAGACCTAGTAGAGTGCTCCTGTCTTCTGAATCTGGCATAGAGGCAATGAAAAAGCACTGTTTAGTTCAAACTGGTATTGAAACTGATTTACACTATCAAATAAAGTGTGCTTCACATTTCTTGTTGCATAGATATTAATGTATATCATGAACTCAGCTCAGTTTATATCTGCATGGATTAAATCCAACAAAAGAGGCATTTCTGTAAAGCTGTCAGGAAAACAAACCTGTTACCACATAAAAATACATGCAGCACTCTGAACACTTTAGTTTAATGAATTTATTTTGCTGTGCTTGTCCCAGGCTGTGAGGCAGAGGACAGTGATTTATAACTTGCAGAGCCATAGTCCTGATAGCATGATGAAGGACCATTTCTTCTCATTATGCCAGCAGAGCTTCTTTTCATCTCTTCTCTTATTCTCTGTTCATTGTTTGCCCTTGGCATCATCAGTCACCAGGCAGTGCAGTTTACAAACATTGTTTTGGCTGGCAGAAAATAAATCAGTCAGCCAATGATGTGAAATCTATCAAATTCCTACAAAGCTGCATCTTGAAACCCCTATTGGAGCTGATCCATAGTTTAGGTAACATTTTACTTTTAAGAAATAGATTCTTCCCTCCTCACTCATTACTCAGAGCAAGATGCATTTCCTTTAATCTTTCAGCAGTCAAAGGCTGACCAACTTTCAAGAGCCATAGAGATGAAATCATTTATCTCTGAGCCTTTTTGGCTTTTGTTACAAAACCCACGTGGACAACTTTATGGAGGCATAGTTGAGCAGTGTTTGTCATTGTGGGTAACCAACTATGGATAACAGCCAACATGCTGAAAGTAGCTGAAATTAGTTGTTGAATAGAAAACATGTAAACCAGAAAGGTGACAGGAACACGTCTAAAACCAGAAACAAACAATGTGTCGTGTTTATCCACTTGAAGTCATTTAAACTATAAAGCCCTGTTTGTTTGAGTGGTTTGGTATAATCCACAAGTAAATCAGTTGTCTGCAAACAACTGAAGCTGCTGAATGGAAAATTAGGTGCTTGTATGTTTTATCTAAAAAAATAAATAAATCTTGATTACAAATCTGAACTAAAGCAGACACACTGGTATGGCTTTCCTTGTATAACCGAGCTATCTGGCAGAGCTGTTGTGACCGTAATGTGACCAGATACACACTAGAATGGAGACGTGAAGAAGATTTGCAGAATATGAAGGCTGGAAGGCATAGTACCATGCATATATGAATTTTAGACCCTTGGGACAAAATCTTGAAAAATATCCCTTAACTATCATTATTGACAACTAGGGGATCACAGACAGACTAACAGAAAAGTAATTTATTCTGCTAGTCCACTACATCTCTATTTTGATGTGTGTTTGAATGATTTGAAATATGGTGGGGCTTTTTTTGCATTAGCCGTTGTAAGCTGATGAACCTGAAGTTACTGCTAGGTCTGAGTTTGAAGGTAAGTATGAAAGGAAAATATTTTTTCTGTGTTCTGACCTTTTCTATGCTCCTGTTAACTGGATTTACTGTTTATAGCCCACACAGTGGTGATAGCAATGATTAAAGTCTTCCACAATGAACCTAAGGACCTGAATGAGTATTTTTCAGGAGTTTTGCTCTGCACATATTTCTCATAAGTATCCAGTAATTATTTGCCATCGATAACTGGAAATTGAAATGTGCATAAAAGAGCCAGAAGTAATAATTGAAATGTTCTGAGTAATATTTCTTAAGTTTGTAGTAGCTTACATGTGTGTGTCCCGTGCTCCTTTTCTTTACGGGCCTACCCTGGCAATGCCAGGATTGTGAGGTATCCCAGGGACCAGTGCTGCAGGCATCCCAGGCTGTGCTCACATGTATCACACTGTTCAGTCTCCACCTATGGGACATGCCTTGCACTGCTGTACAGAACTGAAGGTTTTAAGCTGACCTAAACCATTTCAATCTGCAGAAGGCTGAGCTGTGGGGTGCTGCAGGCTCAGTGCAGAAGACTGCAGTGCTGTTAGTGCCAGAGCCCTGGAAAGATGGGTCAGGAGGGAGATCTCTGTCATCTTTATGTGAGTCCCATGGTTTCTACCTGTCTGAAGTGTGTCAAAACCAAAATAAACTCAGTGATCCCAAATCTGTCATTTATTTTGATCCCCAATATTGTGATTTAAGTCGCAGCAGCCAAGTGTCTAAGAACATGCAAGTCTCTCAAGGACCAGTAAAGTCCCACCAGTCTGGGCTGTTGAGAATTTTCAGACCTGCTGTTGATTCAGAACGGATGGGACACAGCCACCAGCACCCCAGCTGCATCAGTTTATTTGCTATTCTGAAACGCATCAGCAATCAATAATTTTAGTTTCATCTTTTTGGTGCAGCAAATATTTGTAGAAGGAAAGACTTTACTGACAATCTGTCCCTCAGAACGACAAAATTCAGGATGAAAAATACATTTGCTGTAGAAAAATTGGAGGCTCTTTAGTCCTTTTAAAGTAGCAAAGTAGGGAGGTGTGCTTTACTCTTGGAAAGTTTGATTAAGTGCCATATCTCTCTTGTTCCTTTATTTTAAGTCATCGGACTGTCACAGCTGTCACAGATCTGACTATCCAACTGTCTAAAGTATTTGTTTTAACAAATAACTTTGTGCTTTGGCAGCCTCCTCTGGCAGTGAAGTTGTTAGATTTTTAAATTACTGTTTGGATACTTACGAGATTGGCTGCTGCTGTCCATTCAATTTGCTTTTTATCTTTCTGTGAGCACAGTAATTTTTACTGGGTTGTTCTTATATTTTTTGAGGAATTTAGACAGTTACTTTTCTGGTCCTCTCCGAGATCAGCAACTCTGCAGATGATTTTCTTTCTGGAAATGTTTGAAATTGGTGAATATTTATTGAAACTTCCAAAGTCTTTCAAATAATTCTATGTACAATCAAGTTTGTATGACCCCTTCTTTAGTTTAGAATGTACATTTTTTAAAGAAACATTTTAAAAAGCCTTCTTTTCTCCCCTTGAGTACACATTTCCCTTAACTCATTGTTTTCATCTTTAGGTTTGCAAATGATACAGAAAATTACCTCTATGAAATTCTAATATGTGTAGCAGACAGATACAGATGCTGCTGTTGAAATGGTGGAGAATTTACTTTGTTTTTCTTAGATTAAGGAGCAATATTTTTCACAAACAGCTGTAACTCAAAGGAAATAACTGATTTTTACCTGTTTCCTTTTTTGACAGTAGGCAGAAGTGGTAGTCCTGCAGAAGACAACAGATGAGTTCAGCCATCAGATGGATGTCCCTGAACAGTCTTTTGACTTTTTCACAGGAAACCTTGCTCTGGTCAGCATTCATTGACTCTTGGTGGAGCAGCTGCGTGTTGATGGATTCCTTTGAATTGAAAGTAGAGTCAGAGCCAACATCTTCCTTCCTTTTGAAGGAGGATTTTTTGTAGAATTCCTTTATCAAATTGAGGAGCTTCTATGCTAAGGGACCTCTTAAAAGTAATTAATCTTCCACTGGTACACATATTGAAGTCTTGACACAGCTATGACTTCATCCATATTTAGTTCTTGTAGAGGTATGAAGAAAGACTGTTTTTCTCTCAATATGAGTAAAGATTGAGTGGGGGAAGAAAGATTAGCTTCAGGATCTGGGTTACTAGATGCTAATTCTCAGAATTAGAAGTCCTTTACAAACAAATATTTGCAGTCTCACTTCTCCAAGGGTTTTGTTCTGCTTAATATATGAGATATTTAGATCTAAAGAGATTGTAGCTTCCATAATGTTGAATTGCCACGTTTCAGTCATATCCTTCCCAATGAATATAAAATGCCACCCTTTGTTTAAACATGGAAGTGTAATTTGGCAGCAGTGTACATGCTGCTATTGGTTGTAGACGTTGCAGGGTCATGGAGGACTCGTTATCTGTAATTTTTCAGGGGACCACTCTTTATTCTGCTGCAGGCATTGAAACAGCTGAGACTTCTTTGGATTCTTTATATGGCAGTATTTATTGCTTTAGTGTTCAGCATCTGTTTTTCATGCAACATATCCCTGTGTCTGCAGGGAAAAATCTATATTAAAACTTCAGATATAACTTTCTGGCTAAAGTTACATAAAGTCTTGGATTTAGAGTTTCCCAAGTACATCTATATATAAACAGCATCAGCCTGTGAAACCTTTTTTATCTATTGTATATTTTTATTTTAATAATCATTATGAACATTAACATGATTAAAATCTTTTAATCAATTTCTGAACACCACTAGAATCACTGTTGGAATTAAGGACTCTTTGCATGTCTTGAACCTTTCAACGTGACACTAAAACCAGTAGTTTCAAATCCTTACAGACTTTTAAAAGTTTCTCCCTTTTTTATTCCTTTCTCATATGAAAGAGATACCTTTTGAAGGTTCATGCTTTCCAGGAAATTAGTATTCTTCACATCTTCCTATCACTCTAAAAAACCATGCAGCTTTTCATCTTAGAAAGCCATCGTAGACTATTTAATTTAGCTGATTATTAAAAAAGCACAACATGTTAGGGCCATCATTGTGCTTTTACAATTTCTTCTCCTCATGGTCTGTTATATTTCTGCCTATTTTAAGCTGTGCTGAAAGGCCTTCTGTATTTTTCATTTTCTCCCATTAGTCTATGTGCCTTTATTCTACTTCCAGTCTTCTGTCTCCAGTCTGGTGGTCCCATGCCATGTTTGTAGGTCATGATGAAGAACAGCAATATATCTGAGTTCATAACCATGATGAGTTTATCAAGTAACAGGTAAAAAGCAAAAAGGGTTGAAAAAGATCTTGTGAAGGGGAGGTGAAAGTTCTTTAATGTTAGCCTGGCCTGCCCATCAGCAAACCCTTGATCTGCTCTTGACTCACTTGTCCCTATCCTGTTTGAGAGATATAGTTGTAATAGTAGTTGTTTCAATTTTTTTAAACCAACATAGGTCAGCAAATTGTAAGACTACAAATGAAAACCGCCAGTCCTTCAGAACATATATATATATACATAAAAATATAAATTTGTGTTTTATCCATTTCTCATAATAAGCTTTTCTCTTTGCACTTCAGTCATTTTTTCTTACTGTGGTTTTTAGCAGTGCTGTATTTTTATAGGCCTATGTATATGTATGTGAGAAGGTTTCAGTATAAAAAATATCGATGGAGTCTTCTTTGAATCTGCTTTAATCTCTTTCCTTAAAGGTTTGAACATACCGCAAGGATTCTTTTGTTTTGTTATACTTTGTTTCCAAAGTCAATAGAAAACGTCTCACAAAAATGCATTTTATTTTATAAGTTCAATGCTAGATGTTTTTATTTACATGCTGTATTACATTAGGAAAAGAGATAGCTTAAATTAATGACATTAATAATTCCTCTCATGAATTATATTGTAAATAAAGTAAAATAAAAAATTGCAATAAAATCAGTTTCAAATATAACTGATACACCTCAGGGTGTATCTTTTAATTATCTTTCCTAAGCAAGGAAATGAATATGGTAATGTCATAACTCCAGTAATATTTGCCTGGGTGCTTGACCATTTCTTTGCTTCAAGAAATTGTTGTATCCCTGTGGCAGCCAGGGTCATGCAGATGGAGAACATCCCTACCAGACCCATACAGACTGTTAACACAAAGTAGGCTTTTCCTGTGGAAAAACTGACAATTGCTCTGGAGTGAATTTTCTATACCCTTCACTTTTAAATTGAACTGTCAGCAGGCACTATACTTAACAAGCCTACTTTATATGCTATTCATTAGATGTCTGCTAATAAATGACTGACAAGGCAAATCTGAAAGATTTCATCAGTGATCTGTCACAATGCAGCATGATTAACTCTCAAAACTTAGAAGTTACTGTCATGAGGGTTGTCAGTTTGAGTTCATTTGTTTGCTTCACTTGGTTTGGCTGGCAAAACCTATCTTTGTTCAAAATCATGCCTCTGGGACTATCTGCCTGGTTCATTTTGTCTTCAGAATGGCTTTCTACCCAGTGCTGGTATCACATACTTCTCACTGAAATGGTGTTGGAGCAGATAGACCCGATCCTGGGAAAGCCACAAGTTTCCACTTTATTATGGTACCCTCCCCCAGTCTGCACAAGTGTGTGATTTATCCTTTAGTGTGTACCACTCACACAGATCCATCTCAGAAGCCAGAGGAGGTTTAGATGACACCAGATTGGCTTCTGCTTTCAGAGCTTTTTGGAATCTTAAGATTTTTACGCTGATTCAAGTAACTTTGAATCAAACCTTTGCCCATAGTGTTTTGTGAAGGTGGTTTTTAGACTTTAAGATGTTCTGCTGTATGAGGTAGAAACTGTGATAATCGTTGTGCACTACAGAGGGGTCTAGAACTCATGCTGTGACATTCCTATAACCTTTTCCAAGGTGTCTTTAAATGAACTGCTGGAGAGAGACAGGTGTAGACACCAAGCAGAAGCCAGAGAGCAAACCAACAGCTGGGCAATAGGGCAGATTTTGGTTCCTGCGGGTGAGATCATTCCTTAATCTCCCTTTGCTACGGATGTATCTCTCACAGCCATATCCACTGCAGCATCAGTGTATCAATACAAAATACCACCAAAGTATCTTGTACAAGAAATGCTGCACGTGACCCACTCTGAGATGGAACAAGGAGGCCAAAATAAACATTGATGCATTTCCCATTCTATCTTTGGCTGACAAAAATACCTCAGTAGGAGACTTAGTCCAAAGCATTAAGTGCTCAGCAGGAGCCCTTAAAATCCTTTTAAACCAGTTAAGGCATAATAATCTCATTTCTTTGTTGGACTTAATAGATTCTGTTCCATAGCGTGTACTGATTGTTCTAGCAGAGATTCTGCATGGGGAACAAAAAAGAGAAGGTCCTATACTAATTTTGGAAAGAATGTGTTTCGCTTTCATTTAGGCCAGAAATGATTTGGCTTAGGTGAAGGTGTTATTTTTAGACAAATTGTTCACATGGAAACTTATTAAGAAATTCAAAATTATTCCTTCCTTTTTTAGACAGGCTGTAGCATTAGGAAGCAGGCAACTTACAGGTCAAAAAATGTACCCCTATTGTTCTCAAGATTTTGGTGAAAATCAAATCAATATTTAACAAGTTACATTGTTGTGTTATGCCAGAAATATGCTAAGTTTAATTTATGTTTTCAAGTAATATAGATCTATATTTGCTTTTTATTTTTAGTTTTTTAAGTAAAGTAGTTGGGAACAGAGATTTTCCGTTTTGCATCTTTCCCTAAATGTCTGATTTTCATCTGTATTTTGTTTTTAATTTATAATTCAGTTTTCACACTTGAAATAAGATACTACTGCAATCTTTTAAATAGGGGATAAAATACTAAATTTCTGAGGGGTTCATCATCCAGCCTTCAACTTTTTAAGGCATGAAAATATTTCATCATCTTTTCAAACACTCATTAATTCAGCAGGATTACTTGTGCCAAAATTAAGTATGCACATAGCTCTTTTCAGGGATTAGATTGACAACTCACACCTTTAAAATCCAAGCCTTTTTAAAGATGGGTGCAGTGTTTCCCTTTTTCCAGTCGCTTGGGATTTCACCTGACTGCCATGACTTTTCAAATATCATGGAGAGTGGCTTGGCAACATCAGCCATTTCCCTCGGGATTCTGGGCTAGATCTCATAGCTCTAGGTACATAGATTTCTGTGCATTCTGGTTCCCCAGCTTGTCATGAATCTGATCTTTACTTACAGTGGGAAGCACTTTGCTCCCCAGTCTCCATCCTGCTGTTCATCCTCTCAAGAGGTGTGGGAAGAGAGGTTGCTATTGAAGACTGAGGCAAAGAAGTGATTGATTACCTCAGCCTTCTCCTAATCCACTGTTACTGGTTTGTTACTGTTGTTTTACAGGGGGGTGCACCTTCTTTCACCTTCCTTCTATGGTTAACATACTTATAGAAGCTCTTCTTGTTATTCTTTGAATCCCTTGCCAGGTCCAATTCCAGCTTCTTCTTGGTCTTCCTCACCCCTATACAACCA
Source organism: Irena cyanogastra (assembly GCA_013397155.1). Taxonomy (NCBI): domain Eukaryota; kingdom Metazoa; phylum Chordata; class Aves; order Passeriformes; family Irenidae; genus Irena; species Irena cyanogastra. Next base: position 33,074 of record VWZV01008197.1, on the reverse strand, counting down.
AACTTCACTCTACACTCCTCCAGGGTACATTACCCTGCATCCACTGCCCGTGCATTTGCTTATTTCCTTCTACTCTGACCAGCAGCTGCCTACTCAGCCCTGGTGGTCTCTCATCTGATTTTTTGCTCGTGGGAATTGCCGGTTCTTACACTCTGTTGAAGTCTTCCTTAAAGGTCTGCTGTTTCCACTCTCGTCCCTGAGAAAAGTCTCCCAGTGGATCCTATTGGCTATATCCTTGAGAAGCTGGGAAGTTTGCTCTTCGAAAGTACAGGGGCCTAACTTCACACCTTTCTGAGCCACATCCCTCAGGGCTGCAAACTCCACCACAGCACGATCCCCTCAGCCCAGGCTGCCTCCAGTGTTGATGTCCCCATGCCCTGCCTCATATTGGTCAGATCCAGTACTGAATTCCCCCTGGCAGAGCTGTCTGCTGGCTGGCTCAAGGTGTTACCCTCCATGCGTTCCAGGAGTGTTCTGGATTGCCCACAGCTGGCTCTGCTACTTTCCCAGCAGATGTCAGGGTGGTTGAAGTCCCCCAGCAGGACATGGGTAACTTTGATTACCTTGTTGGACACTTGGCCTTAGTTTGTGTTTCTTTTCTCAGTAATGCTGCCTGGTAAGTCCTTCTAAATATAGTTGAAGAAGCTAAAAGACCACGTATCATCAGTGAACAGAGAAACATAAAATCATCTTCGCTTCCTCTAAGCAAATCTGGACGTTAAATCAGGCAGACCCCCAGCTGCTTTACATTTCTATCTTAAGAAATAGAAATGTGATACATGCTGAGAAACTCTGACTGCAGGAAGCTGTTAAAATAATGAGCAATTTATTTGGAGGGGTAATAAGGGTTTAGGTCTGACTGTCTGCAATGAGGAAAAACAAAAATAATATAATTAAAGTATATGAAATCATGTTGGTGTGACAGCAGCATGGACATGGTCAGAAATAGAGGGTTCCAAATATGTTTCCTGGTACAACTGTATTTATGAAATCCAGATTTTCAGGTAATACAAAAAGGTTTTCTATTAGGAAAACAAAATTATTCTACAGTATTTCTTCTGTTTGTGTTTGCTTTATTGCATATATCTGAGACCTGTTCCTTTCACCCCGTTCACCTTGAAATAGTCATCATATTCAAATGATCCTATATAAAGCCTCTGAGATTCACTGAGGTGGATAATGTCTGAAGGGCTCAACCTTCAACTAATATGAGTTGGTTTTGAAAAAGGTCGACATTAGATTAAAATATAGCTTTTTTGATTAGAAAAAAAAAAGTAGCTTTTTTCCCTAGGTACAGTCAATTTATGCAAAAATTGAAATATAAATGCTTCTACTTTACAATGCATTTGAATCCTTTTATATAGTGTCTTGTATATCAAAATCTCCACAGAGTATATTTTTTATATCTTTGTTGGGATTATGCAGAAATTCTAGGGAGTAATTTTGTCATCTTATTATTCTCTGGATGACAGCAAATGAAAATTCTGGATCAAAGTATTCTACTTTTATCTAGTTAAAGGTCAGAATAATCTATAAAATATAAAAGCTAAAGCATTCTTTTTAGGTTTCATCAGGTCACAATGGTGGCAACATCTACTCCTCTGTGTAATGTACTGTCATATCACCTCAGATACATTGGGAAAGGATTTGGCACAGTGTCACCTGAGATCATTATGGTCAGGACTTTCTCTGGCTTGGGGGGAAAAGAAAAGTGACAGTTGTAGGAAGATGTTGGGGAGAAAAACCTCAAGTTTTGATATTTCTTATCTGGAAACACAAGACCATTTCAAACCATGGTATGGTTAAATTAAGCCAGCATATACCACAGTGGTGTAAGGTCCAGCCTCATGAGACATTATTTGTTCTTTCAGATAGTTCTCAATTGAGGATTCCAGTATAAGACTGAGGATTCCAGTATAAGACTGTTATGACGGTTTTGTTCTCATTTTCCCACACTTGCCAGATCATCTTTAACTTCATAACTTTTGGAAGGGATTGGACTCAAAATTACTGCAAAAAAATCCCCATGAGATAATTATTTTGTATTCTAGCCCAACACAAAAAGCAACAAAAATCTCACATATCTGCATTTACACTATTATCATGCGTATTTCATATAACAATTTTGCTTGAATACTTTTGAACATATATTGTTTAGAACATGTAGACTCACAGCAGTAGTCTCGTGAGTTAACATAATTAATGTAATGTAAACTATAAATATAGTATAAAGTTATTGTAATTCTTAATACACACAGAATTACCAAATCCAGCCCCAAATATCCAGTTTGGAAAGGCCTTTATGTTCTTTCCTTACAAAGAACCATTTACTTTGTATGATCATCATGAGGGTATCAGCTCTTGCTCCTCACTCCTTTGTGTTATGCTGCTGGTGTAAACATTCCTGAAATTCACATATGACCCATATTCCTGAAGTTATCATGTTAAATATGCATCTCAGTTAAATTTATACATCTCATCTAATTTAAAATTTTGACATTGGATGCAGCTAATAAAATTCTGTACCTTTTTTATTCTCCTTGCTACTCTGCACAAGTCACCCTACATGTTGGGTAATACAACTTCAAAAACAAAGCCTGGTTTTGTCTAGGCAGCTCATTTCAAGTTAATTGTAAGTGAAATAACTTGGCACAAACAACCCCTTCTGTTGTCGTGGGCCGTTCTTACCAAATCAAACTGAACTTCTCTGTCCACAGGATGACAAAGAGCTCCAAGTTTCTCAGGTTAGTTTGACATTGTTCTGGCTTCTGTTCAGCCTTCTGGTTTCTGATGGAGAAAAGGTAAGAGCCCACTGGGAGAGGAAACAAGGCATGTGGGTTTCTTATTTGTTTATTTTTTTCTTTTTTTAACTTATCTATTTATGCAACTACCAAAGAAATAACTTTTAGAATACCAGCTAATCCCAAAGTCTTGAGGATAAAGTGAGAAAAAGTAATTTTTTTGCTGCGCAGGTGGTTTGTGGCTAACACAGCAGGAGCAAGAGCAAAGCAATCATTTGTTCAGTTCAAGAGATCTGCTAGTCTGCTGATAGCGTCACCAGAAATATTTACAGCTGAACAGGTAGAAGCAGAGATCTTCACATTAGTTTTTTCCAACTTAGCAAAACTTATTCTCTAAGATCTGTATCATTGCAGCCATAATTCATAAATATTTTTAATTTTTAAACATGCTTCTAAATTAATTTTTAATAAGATTTTACTACTTTGTGAATGAAAAATGTTCTGTGCAGCAAAATCAAAGGCAGTCTGAGCGCCACACAGATCCATGGACAGACTAAAAGATGAATGCAAGATGATTATTGTGCATGGATTTGTTCTTAACATAATTCAGTTATCAATAGAGTTTAAATGCCATGGGTTCTTTTTATATCATCAAATAATTGACATTCATCCACTATGTCTGCAATGCTGTGCAGCACAACCATTACCAAAATATCAACTTTTTAAAAAATTAATGAAATGTGCATTTTTAATCTTCAGATTTCGAGGACTGCATTTAATCATTACTGAGTCATGAAATGCATTGATCCTTGGTGTGACAGTTATATGTGTGGAATAAATAAGATACCAGGACCCAATCCATGTTCCACAAAGGAGTGATTGAGATCTGTGGCAACCACTGTTAATGGATGCTGTATGCAGCTCTGGGCTTCCACACTGTTAAAAGCCTGATTTTTACAGCTTACATTTTCAGAAACATTAAAAAAACCCCAAGATAAATAGAAATACTAGAATCCTTCAGCATATAATCTGAAGGAAAGACATGGTTCAAAGCCCAAATATTGCCAAGGCTAGTATTATGGTGCACTGTGCTTATTATTTTATCATTTTCCAGGAGACATCAGCTCTATTTAAGCTGTATTTAACATACAGCTGTGGTTTTGTTTTTATGCATCAATATATGTACAATAAATGGTACCATTCGAGTATATGTACAGGGCATGAAATTCATGTCATCAAATTAGATATGTAAAACGAAGTATTTTTCCCTCCAGACACTTGAAAAAAGTGCTTCTAGGCAGAATTAATGGATCCTTAGCCATGTAACTTCTGGGGCAGAAGTTTTTATGTGTCCTCCCTACCCTCAGAGTTTGCTACTAGCAAATCCAGATCATTTGCTTTTAATCCACTCTCTGAATCTGGATCTATCAGACACCTCTATGGGTTCTGTGAAGGCAAAGGAAAGTGAAATTCAGCACATAAACCATTATAACTTTTTTAAAACTCTGGTTTCATTACTGAATTCATTCTTGAACCATTTCTGGATAGAGCAATGCAAATTAAAACTGGGGAGAATTTAACTGTTTGCCTTTTTCTGTTATTTATTTATTTATTTAATTAATTACTAAAATGTTACTTGTCCAAAACATAAATTTAACATTCTTGTGTTAAAAGGAGACAGGAAACTTCCTTTTGCCAGTAATTACTGACAGTATTATTACTGCCCTCCTTTAATATGTAGAATGGTGGGAAATCCTGTCATCCTGGAAGTTTTTCCTACTACTGATAACACTACTCCTTCACCTTCAGGACGTACCTGCAAACAGCCTGTCTGCCTTAACAGAACAAGTGTAATGGCTGCTAATTCCTTACCTATCCATGGAATTGACCTGAAAGCCATCAGCTTGATGGATGAGTGCAGTCTGTATCCTTGACCAAAGGAGCATCAAGCCCCAGCTCTGTGGTGGTTTGCTGGCCTCCAAGGTAGAGTGTGTATGCCGACTTAAAATGTTACATGCTTTTACCAACAATGGACTCGTGTGTTTTAGAGAGGCAGAGCAATGCATGCCTAAATAAAAGTTTTGTAAATATAGAAGAAGGAAATCAGAAAGCAGACGATTCAATAATGAAGGGATACACAAGAAAATTCTAGTCTTGTTCCTAATGCCTGTTTGTAACTTAAAATGGTGATACAGCTGACCAAACACAAATATATTTAGACACATCTAAGGGTGCTAGGTCTTAGGGAGATCAAGGACACCAAGACTAGCAGCAGTGGTTACTGTCAAATGTTTTTGGGTGAGAAGAAACAATAATTTTAGATTCAAGCAGAAAAGATAGACTGGCTAAAAAGCTGTAGTTACTGAAAAAAAGTGAGGGATAGATATGTATGAACACTGTGAAGTCAAAAAATTAACATTTCATTTTTTACGTTATTTTCATATAAATATTCATTATTCATTTTCACTATTTTTATTCTAATTCATCCAATATACCCAGAGAATTTTCATAGCCAGGTTTTATAGAAAGAGGAGAGATATAACTGAACTAATGGAGCTTCTTTTTGTAAATTCACGAACACTGTAAATTCATGCACACACATACACATACAAAAGGAAGAAAATTATTTCTCCTTATTTAGACAAGAAAGAATGCTCCTGGATATCATATTTTATAGGTCTTCATTCTTCTCAGTTTCAAAGAATAGAAAAGTATTAAAAATAAAACCTGACCACTGAGTTAGCAGTAGCATTTGATTTTAAAAAGCTGCATTCTAGACAATATGATTTTGTTTGTTTTTATTTTCTGTTGTAAGGTTGTAGGGCTAGTGACCGGGGTGTATCTGGAGTATTTGTGGAACACTGTGACTTTAGTAAATTACTTCGTATTGTCTCACAGCAACTGATCTGAAAAAATAAATAATCAAAATTGATTTGGCCTGTAACACTTAGCCCATGAGCTCCAAACTGGCTGCCAGACAAAGCCTACTGATGAATGGATGCGTACTGAATTGCAGAGTGAAGCCAAGTAGTTATTTTGGGGCAGCCTGTACTTATGCCAGGCCTGGATGTGATTCATTGTTTCTTCGGTTTTTTATTATAGTGATAACCAAATAAGCGTAATAAATTTGGTTCCTTTTCAATGAAAATTGTCTGAGTTGTAAAGGCATCTTCACAGTTGGGCTGGGTTTGGCAGTCTCAATGGAACAGAGGAAGGAGAATGAAACTGCTTCCTCAGAGGCAGTCCCTTCGAGGCTAGGCTATGGATGAGGCCGGCTGGCTAGGCAGCAATGGGGTTTTATTGCTGTTGACACAGCTTGTCTCAGGCACATCAAACTGGCGTGTGGATGTTTTTTTAATAGCTGTTTCCCCTCTGTTTCATGAGGTTACTCTGGGAGAGAGAGATTAAAACATCTGAGTTTAGCTATCTGCTTCCAAGTGTCTGCCCTCCCTTGGTGTGAGATGGAGAGCTAGGCAAGACAGCCAAGAACAGCTCAGCTCACCCTGAGGTAAATACTGGGGGTTTATTCACTAGTGATGTGCTGAGCAGGACTTCACTGTAACTGGAGTTTAGACATTGCGCACACGGGTCATCTGTGTTTATTCACCATCCTCTGTGAAAAGCAACCCTAACCCCTCTTTCTTAGATGCTATTGTGAAGCAAATAAAAATATTTGGCAGAAATATTTCAGTATTATGAATATGCACCATTCCTAGACTGAGACTTGGCTGTACTTCCCTGAAGTAGAGCTCGGAGAGCCATATTCACAGCTTGTGTGATTAAAGGGCAGGCCTTAATATTGATAGTGTTGCAAACAATATTTCAGATCTTTGTGACTCCCTGCTTGAAGCTGAGAGCCTCTCATCTCTGTCCTTAGCCTGGCTGCCATGGAAGCTGAGATACCATGTTTTCAAATGCATCACTGAAACACTTGTGAGTTAGAAATAATTATAGAGTCATCTGTAGTTCACTACTGGAAGTGGCTAGAGACATCTTATTCCCAAAAAAAGTGCCAAAAGAGAACTAGAATTTGGACAAAAATTGCAAGTCTGACCTATGGTCAGAATAATCCTACCACTAAAAATAACAAATGTGATTTACAGGATTAGGCTGCTTTCTAAACTTTGCCAGCAAGAATGGCAGCATCACATGCAGTAGAGCTCTTTTGCTCCACTGATCAGCCACCAAACTAAGCACTGACTGCTCACAATTGTGGGGGAACTATGAAACAATCTCACCACATATTGAACTAGGTGCAAAATAAGCACCTATTTTATCTCTCTCTTTGTCTCCTCTTCAATTTACTACAAGTTAAGAAATCTTGAAGAATATCTGTCAAAATTTTGAAGCTAATGAATGTTATTCCTGGCAATAAATTACAAATTTTGCCATTTCAAATTAGAAGTAATCTGATCAAAAAGGAGATTTCTCCACTGAATTCTGAAGAAACTGGTAAAAGATATCAAAAGTCTTTCAGCTCTGGTCCCATCTTGTGCTTCCAGTTCCCAAATACTAAGCATCAAGTTTGAGTAAGACTGTTGTTAAATCAACAATCAGAGTCCAGCCTCAGGCACAGAACAGAGATTACTTTTGTTGTATCAAACTGTGACCTACTTGCAAGATCCTGGAAACAGTAAGAACTTTCTCAGACTACTGCTGCTTTTAATACAGTGAATTATGAAGTATTTCTGACTTGCCTTTGTTACAGACTTTTGTTCTGTTATTTTTGTTCCATAGTTATATAGAATCTGAAGACAGACATTACAATCATTAACCCATTCAGTAAAAGCTGCAAGCAGATGTTTTCATTTGAGGAATGGAACAGCTACAAGGGAAACATTTATAAAATGCTCAATAAACTTTGTGCTTTTCAGGGAGACATCACTCCCATTTTTACGAAGGGCAGACAGGAAAATCAGTGAGCCTCACCTATGTCCAGGCAGAGGCCAGTGATGAGAGGTGTCCCTCAGGGATCTGTCTTTGGCCTGGTGCCCTTCAACAACTCCATCGATGACACCGACAGTGGGATCGAGTGCACCCTCAGCGGGTTTGCACATGATGTGAAACTGAGTGGAGCGGTTGACACAGCAGAAGGATGGAATGCCATCCAGAGGGACCTGGGAAAATTTGAAAAGTGGGCCCACGAGGGACCTATGAAGTTCAACAAGTCCAACTGCAAGGGGCTGCACCTGGGTTAAGGCAATCTGGGATGTGACTGGGAGTAGAAGTCACCAACAACTGCCCTGCAGAGAAGGAGTTGGGGTTCTCCTGGATGAAAAGCTGGACATGAGCCAACAGTGTGCATTCCCAGCCCAGAAGGCCATTTGCATCCTGGGCTGCACCAAAAGAGAGGTGGCCACCAGGTCAAGGGAGGTGATTCTTTCTTCTACTCTCTCCCCTTGTGACCCCACCTGGAGCACTGCAATCAGATTTGGGGTCCTCAACACAAGAAAGACATTGACCTGTTAAAAGAGATTCAGAGAAGGGCTACGAAGGTGATCAAATGTCGGAGTATCTCTCCTATGAAGACAGGCTCAATGAAAAAGATTTTGCCCATGGTCAGTGGTATGGGTGAGTTACATCAATCTCTACTTCAATTACTGTTTCTTTTTCCTAGCTTTAATGTTATTGCTTTAATATAATTGCTTTGATATAGTTCAGTGTCCTATACTATACTATACTAGTATTTTTTGGTTTTATAGAGCTTAGTAAATAATTCTGATTAAGGTGTCATTTTTCATAACAAATTATTCGTTTTTATATAAATATGCCTGGTTTGCTATCATTATCATTAATCCTGCAGGACAAAGTCGTGCAAAGGTTCAACCAAACCTCTATAATTTCTTAGACTTAAACCATTGGCATTCTGAGGCTAGGATTGGCTTCATTTGCCCCTAGGCTCCATTCTGAGAAGTTTACATGGGGGTCCTTTCTGCACCTCGTTATTCTCAAATAAATTTTATCTGAAGCTCCCGCTCTGTCCTGCAACAGAGGATTGGTGTTGTTCAGCCTGGAGAAGAGAAGGCTCGGAGGAGACCTCATTGCAACCTTCCAGTAGCTAAAGGGGGTTTATCAAACAGACGATGAGGGAGTTCTTGCACAAGCAGATAATGACAGCACAAGGGGCAATAGTTTTAAACTGAAAGAGGGCAGGTTTATTTAGCAAGAAATTCTTTACTCAGAGTGTTGAGAGGCACTGGAACAGGTTGCTGAGGGAAGTTGTGGGTGGCCAATGCCTTGAAGTGTTCAATTACAGGTTGAATGAGTCCTTGAGCAGCCTGATCTAGTGAAAGTTATCCCTGCTCATGGCAGGGGGGCTGGAACTAGATGATCTTGAAAGTCCCTTCCAGCCCTAACCATTCTTTGATTCTAAGATTCTACAAATTCTTTTCTCTGATTTCTTCACTGTATGTTTAGGGTTTTTTTCCCTCCCTGGATGGTGTAAGTAATAATACTGCCTTAATTTCTGCTTCTAAGCCTTATTTAGGATAGCTTTATTTCATTTTATTCATCATAACAAAACTGTACTTAAAATATTTATTAACTGCCGTTTCAGAATATCTGAGGACAATCACAAATGCCTATGATCCTTAGATTAACGACAGACAGTAAATCATAATTTTGAAGTCCCTATTGCATCCTGGATGAAGAACCTACAGTTTTAGTGATAAAAATAAAAATTATATATTATACATCTGTTCTTTTCTATGAAACACACAAAGACACATATCAATAACTGGTTAGCCTTTCCTTATTTAAGGGAGATACCAGACACAAAATTAAGAAATGGGAAGATACAGATATAGGTTTATAGAAAAAGAATATACAATTGTGAAGAATGGCAATGGGTTACATTCAGATAGTTCAGATAAAATTTCAGTGTAATCATAAGGAAAAAACCCCTATGTAGTAATTATATTAATTATTGAAACCAAGCATCCATATCTGAAGGTCATGGGTAATTTAATAAACAGCAAAATGTGCCCAGAATTAGATGGTGTGTGATGCCATTTGTCCTTTATGAGGAAGAAGAGTAGAGCAAACTTTCTCTGAAAACAGTTTAGATATATCTGAGACTTTTCTAATATGAAATTAGAGAGTATTACTTTGCAACCTTTTTCCAATGTAGGTGTGAAAAGCTTTTGAAAATTAAAAAAAAAATCCAACAAACTAAAGCCAAGCCCAAAACCCCCTAATAGCATGAGAAGTCATATTTACTTGATTCCAGTTAGGACAGCAAGTGAAACAGAATTGCACAGATATCAAAAATAAAACCCATTATCTACTGCTAACATATCACTTTACTTAAAGTAAACCTCTAAAACAGTCAAGCTACAATTAGTCATTGAGATAGGCTTATATCAGAAAAATCCCTCAGGTATTTATTATACCAAAACATTAAAGTTCAAATTTTTATTTTACATGTGATGTTGAGCAAATCTAGCATGAGCATTAAACACCTTTTAATCAGTTTTGCATAGGTGATGTGTCTTAGCTGTGCTGACTTCTAGAGCTTGAGCAGTTGAAGTGAAAAATAGATACCAGAGTGGTTAGAAAGGGTCTGTTCTGAAAAAGGGTACATCTTTCGTATTTTGGAAACTTTGAAGTTAAATTGTGGCTTGGAAAACTCTAGGGTGAGATTTTCTCAAAGCCTAGCAAGATTAGGGGTTTGTAACATAATTTGGGCTTCACATTTAAATTATACCTTAGACTTTCTTCAGGTGCAGGTTTCAGTTTTGAAATATTCACAAAAAGTACAAGGAGCGAATTTTTTTTGTAATGGTTGGATTGAAGAGCTTGCATATTGCTATGAGAAAAAAAATCCTTGTTCTGTGACAGTTCCCTCACTGACAGATACTTTTGAGGGCTGTCAGTTGGCCATTCCTTAATCCACTCAGTGTGGATTGTACTTACATTTCATCGTGCTCATTATTAAATCAGCTCAACTTTCTTATGGTAAATTGCAGATTGGTCTCCGAACCATCTGTGACTGTGTATCTGAGTGTACAAGCTGGTGGATGCCTGCTTAGAAACAAGGCTGTGAATTGATGCTCAGAAATGAAGGGGAGCTTGAAAAAGAGCCTGGCTTCTAAACACCTGAAAAGAAATGGTTGCTTTTTGTGGTGCAGCTTGGCCAGGCTGCAGCCCATGCTGTGCCAGCATTGCAATCGAGCAGCAGTGCTGCAACCTCTGCAGCAAGCTTCCAACATTTCAAATTTTATATACTCTTCTAATTCTAGTGATATATTTTTATTTTGAAGTGATAAATGTACACATTTTTCCTCAGTGAGGCACGTACAAAAGACTCTTTAAAGTAATATAGGCTTCAAATTTGGAGTTACTCATTACAGGATTTAATGCAGAATAACTATTGAGATAATGAATATTTCCTGCCTTCTGGGGAAAATGATATATAAGCAGTGTAACAGTGACTTACACCAATGACGTAAAAGATCTGTTTTTATATGTTATTTTTATAATAAAATGAAAGGTGGCACATGGAATTACAGAGGTAGTCAAAGGTGCTTTATTTCCTCAATTTTGACTATTTAATTTTGTTCATTTTTGGGTTTTATACCAGCTGGATACATTTCTTTCCTTCTTAAAATTTCTTTGTTCTATCGACTGTATTAGTTCCATGTGATTTCTGTTTGTTGCCTGTATTTTTAAACTACAAGAACAAAGATTTTTTCAAGTTTCAAAGGCATCAGGTTTGTGAAGACAGTGAGATTATGGATTTAAATGTTTTTTTCAGTGGTCAGAATCTTTATTCTAGAACTAAAGGCTCTTACTCTGAATCACAATCTGCCATGTGCCAGCTGTATTTGATACAAGGTGAAATAGCATAGCCATCTGAGGTAAAGGGCCTTCCCTTCCTTCAGAATTTGGCCAGATACTGCCAGATAGGTGCCTCTGGATGTCTTTATTCAATAAATTTAGATTCTTATTTGATGTATCTCTCAGCCTTTTTTTTTTCTGAGACAAATTTGTAAGGCTTCTTTAGCTCAGGAGAAATTTCCTCCCGACTGCTAAAGTTTCCTTGTTTCACAGATTCTCAGCATCTTTATGTATTCTTGCATGAGTTCCTGCATGGTCTGCTGGTGGCTTCATCCCATGAATCAGACTGGCTATTTCCTCAAAAACAATTTGGTTTTGGTTTCCACTACCCACTCTTAGGCTCCCGAGCCAAAGTACTTGCTAAAATTCCAACCTAATTTTTCCTCTCAGCAAGTTTTGTGTTTGTAACCCTGAAGTGTGCTGCCCATGGAAAGACAACATGATTTCTGCTCCCTCTACCTCTGCCACAGAGCACACAGGATCTGCCTGATCTTCACATAAGGTGAAAAAAACTCCATTTCTTAAAAATTTGCCCCCAGTTTTGTTTTTCGACAGACTGCAAGCAGCTTGCTTTCACATTTTCAATAAATAATGTTATCAAAGGCGCTATCTTTGAGTACTAGTCTCTAGTAAGTGAAAGCAGGACACTTATTTCCTCTCCTCCAGCACTGACACTCTTAAGTGGGAGGAAAACTTTATTGACTTCATCTTTAAAAAACTCAAGGATTAGAAGGTTTTTTTATCATTATTTGAATTTTTCTCCTGTGAAGTTCATGATACTTTTCAATAATCATGGTTCTTTAATTTTTTTAAGAGAACTTCTACCTCTTTTACTCACTAATTATCATTAATTAGAAATTTAAATATGATGAGATGGGATGTAAATTCAGTTAACCATTCCACATTGCAATGGACCTCAGAATAAAAGATTTATTCCATGTTTTAACGTGGAAAACTAGAGAAGAGAGTTATGAAGGGAAGGGAGGTGATAATTATAAGGAATGAGCTGATGTTTTGTTCATAGGTTGATGCAGTGAAGTTATTAAGAAACTGCTACATAAGAGAACAACTATCCCACTCTGTAACTTTTACTAGCCAGGCTTGTACCGTATCTCCACTCGGCCAAGCACAATGCAACATCAGAAATTGGAACAGCAGTGTTCTGGCCAAAGAAAACGAGAAAGAAGAAATATCACTTACATTTCTGTACAGATATCACCACTTAGTAGCATACATGTAATTTGATATTTGCTATGCAGAAGACATGGACATTGTCCATGGACATCCCAAAATGAAAATCTTAAAAGGTCAAAGGTTATAGAATATGTCAATATTCTGTTAGCATTTGATTCAGTAAAATGAATGACATTTTAACGTGATTTCACTTTGACTCTCTTCTATTCCACACTCCCTTGATAAGGCTTTTTATATTCTTCAGAAGCAACTGATGCAATCTGGTCTTCTGCGGTAACGCACATCGTAGTCCTTTAAAGTATACTTAATGAAAGCAAAAATAAAAATACGGACTATTTACTTATTGGGAAAAAAAATATTTCAACAATTTTAAAGGTAAATAGTCTGTAATTCTTTTTGTACTCTTTCTTCCTTTCACTTAGATAATTTTCATTATCAGAGGGTCTAGGAGATTTTAGTTTAGTACCATCAGATTGTCAGTACCACAAAAATCAGTTTTTCATCAACACTGATTGCAGGGAAGAGACCTGTCTGCTCAATCATGAGGCATAGATCAGCTCAGAATTTTTACCTACCACATGATGTGAATAGGAAGGCATTTACTTGACAGCTCCTTTTCCAAGGGCAAATTGCTGATAGCTGTAGTGCTCTATAAAGGCACTAGAGAGCTTGAGAGTTTGGAAGTCTTTTTCTCACACACACGTGCACGCACGCTCTTCCTTTTCCTTTCCTCCTGTGCTTTTGTTCAAAACTCGTCATTCTTCTTGATAGCAGAAAGGAAAAACTGGCCATAACTTTAGCTTGCATTAGTGGCTCCAGCATATCTGGGCTGATATAATTACTGGTCTACATTTACAAAATTGAAGGTTCAATAGTTTGTGTCTGTCAAGTCAGCTTACCTTCTCTTTCTTGTGAGCTCTGTGATGGTGGTTTTGTTAAGACTTCTGGGTTTGAGGTATGGAGTATAAGCACTATGTATAGAAAATATGCATACCTCTGTGAAGGTTAGAAGTGGAAATAAAATTTACCAATTGATATCTTACTGGGAATTGCTATGTTGTGCCTCAATGAAGAGCCTGCTAAAGTATCTTTACATCAACCAGTAATCTGTGTAAGCCAATATTTGGCTTGTCTGACTTGTCTGTCTCTTGAACCCCCTCATCCTTCTCAGCCTCTGCAAACTGGACCTTGGCCAGCACAAATTACCCAGCTGTAGGCTCAGCAAGAGTAGGATGAGTGCCCCCTGCTGAGATCCCAAAAGCAAAGGAGCCACATCAATGAATGGTGATGAAGTTCACCTGACCTGACCCTAACACAGTTGGGATCCACCCCAGCTAGTGGGTGAATCTCTGCCTGATTCTTTCCTTGGGGAAAATATGATTTGAGGCCAATTATAAATTTTAGCCTTCATCTTCCAATGTTTCTTTTTCCCACAAATGTAGTAATACTTCCCTCTCTTCTCAACTGGCGGTTTGAAAACCCTTCATAAGAGGGTGACTACCCCAGGTGTTTTCCACAGCCCCTAACAGAACAGAGCTCTAATATGGGATGGAGCATGTATGCTCTACCATGTCTCAAATGCTACTGACACTTACCCAGCTCATCCTTCACCTGAGTTGTGCCACAGCGACAGAGGCAATAAATATCTGACATAACTGAGTAAGGTTCAAAACATCAAATGATATTTACTTCTATAAGGGTGGAAGTATTTTCTTGACTAATGTCTTCTTTCCAAACACAGTTTATAAGGAAGAGGCATGTAAGCTACTAGACTTTGCTGTATTAATAATGATGAAAGGCAAATAGTTGAGGCTGTATTGTAAACAGAGGGGTACTAAAAAGCAGTGCTCACATAATGTGTTAAGTGAAGTGTTATTGATTGGTCATAGTTAGAAAAAAACACTAAAATAAATTAATTCCTAAAGTAACACTGTTAAAGAAATTTGGGGGAAGCCAAATGATTATAAGCAGAATAAAATAATGTAAATCTGTTTGACACATAAGACAATACAGTGTTTTCAAGCACTCTAAAGAGTGATTAAAAAAATGTGAGAGGGAATGAGGCAACAAACTCTGTCAGGTAAATTGTTGTGCTGCCCTTCTAATAGCTCTTTGCTTATTAATGTGCAGTAACTGTTGATCATTTGAGACTGGATTGCAAAATAAAAGCCTAAACACTGGATTTTAGCCCCTTGTCTAGTTTCTTAGCATGAATTTCAGTGTGTGATAGCTGATGATTATTGATCATGAATTTAAGTGGTGTTTTCTATGCTGGGTTCCAAAGCAAAGAAACGTCTGGTACCAAATTATTTTGTGCCAGATACATTTTGTGAATTTTGTTTTTTACTTATATTTCATTGTCATTGTTTTGTTGTTACAAGCTGCCCTGCTTTAACATAGCTTCACTTGAAAAATACGATTTGTGTGTTTTTCTAGGGATCATGCTACTCTCTTCGTCATGTCTGTTTCCTCTGGGTACTAATAAAAAAATACTAATCATTGCAATATCCACACAAAAATGCCTCATTCACTACCTGAACTACCTACTAGATGATATCTAAGTGCTTTTTGATAAGGTCCTTGAGTGTTAAGAGACAGCCTCCAGAAGGTAACAATACTTCTTACCTTGAAAGACTATCGTTAACTAGATGTGTATGTGCCCTTCTTTGTATATATCTTAGAATAATTACAAAGTGTATCTGATGTTGGAGAAGCTCTTTTTCTCCTCTAAATTGGCCACAAACAAAAAACACTGGCCACTGGGTACCTGTTCAGGTAGCCTTGGCTGGCTGACCAGCCTTACTGCTTAAGCTGAGAAAAAGATACCAAATGTGTCTTGGATGGACATGGACATTTCACGTTAGTGGGCTTCATTTTGTCATACCATGTGGACACAATAATTTTATTTCTGATGCTAAGAAAGTGGGAATAGTATCTGTGCCTTGAAAGGGGATGCAAATAGCTGGATCAAAGCATTCACTGTTGACAACTCATCTGCAGACCCTCAGTCTGACCATATGATTACCTAACAAACATGCTCTTGGTAAGGCCTCTTAAGAGAAGCATAGACCACAAAACGTGGGCTAGGCTGGTACACTCTGATAGCAGAACTGCCATTTCCCTTCACTCCTAGAGGCTCCAGCTGGGGTGTCCTTTGGGGGCAGTATTACATGTAGAGGCCTAGAAGGAGCACTGCTACCAACATTCAGAATGTATTGGATCTTTTTCTTGGTTCATTTTGACCAGACACGTAGGATGCTTAGAATATTTCTTTGTACGTTTTTTTACACAGTGGAAGAAAAATGACTCAGTATGAGTTCACCAAAACGTACTCCTACTGTGTTGAACAAATCCTCCTAATCCTTGCTCTTTTTTTACCTCTTGAGATTTAAAAGGCTGTCAGACCTTATATTGCACTGACATGTACCGCCACTTTACAGTCTCAGAACTTTACATTCATCTAGTTTTCATTAATCAGATACATCCCATCAGCACAGTTTACATATTTTTAAAAACCATTATATTCAGTAAGTAACTTATCACCTTATTTTTAATACAAGCAGTGATTTCAAAGACAGTGATATTTTAAAGTGGTGCTATGATGATTCATGGTACTGTATGTGTTTCTGAACCTTCAGTTATTTAAACCTTTAAATGACTTTCCACAGAAAAGAATCACTGCACACTGCACTACTCTTGGGATTAATTGAAGTGAGTAATACATGAGAAAAAAAAGGCTATTTCTCTTTAAAATGACATGATTATCAATATTTAGTACTCCCTTTGTTTCACAAGTGTCAGAAACACTAGAAAAACTACTTAAAATATGAAGTTTTACTTGCTTTTATGTTGTCTTATTAGTCTCTGCAAAGACAGATATACTGATCAAAAACTGGTAAGGCAAATGGGATGTTTTCATTCAGCAGAGATGAGAGAACTCAATTTCCAATTAATCTTACAATTACCTGTGTCATGTTTTCAGTAATATAATATTATCTACCTTTACACCTCTTCTGGAAGGGCTAAGGGAACTTCTGGAATACGTATGTCACCCATTACTGATTGCAATGTCCCTTTACTGTTAAATCAACTACGATTTGTGTTAGCTATCTTGTTCCTCTCCAGTAAAAATGCTGACATTTGTAGTAAACATGGGAGAGACTCAGGGGTATCAACTCATACCAGTGTAAACTGGATCAAACATGATGGACTCCATACTCTTCTGCTGTTAACTTCTTCAACCTCACATTAAAAGCCAAAAAAACTTAATTGTTAGCAACATTGTGAGAGTGGCAAATAAAAAAAAATGTAATTAAAAAGGGCATGCTCTCCTTTGCATGCCTTCATTTATTTAACTTTTTTTTTATACATTAAAGGTATTGTGGAACTGGTGAAATGTATTTTTCTAGTTTGCCATAGCTTAAAGGCTGCTTCTAAGATTAACTGGGGAACATAGAGGAAAGGTATCTAAATTCAAATGAAGCCATGAGATTTTATGCAATAACTACAGCTGAAAGCTTTAAGGAAAATTCGCTTTAGAAAACTAGCTAGGCAGCTTGTAGCTGTCCTATAGCAGACACAGGTGTAAGTTGGATGGTAGTAGGAAGCATTTAAAAGTTCTTAATGTTGCAGATACTGCTGCCTGCCATTAGTCCCAATTTGCAATCTGCAAAACAGATGATATTTCAAGAAGATGGAGTGAATGTTAGAAGATATATGCCTCCATCATGGCATCTGTGGGGAGAGTGCAACGCATTGTGCTTTTAGTCCTGAAGAAGAAGGGATGCCTGCAGGGGCACAGAAGAGACTGAATATCAGTTGAGAAAAGTTACTTTATTAGCAGTTCTTCAGTATAACAGAAAAGTAAAATTAATGAGTTAAGAGGAAAAGGCACTGTCAGTCCCTTAAGGGGTACAGATGCTTGTGTGAGTGAGTCATATCACTTAGGGGCGTAGCAGTCTGAATGTACATACTTTCTCTTTATCTTTGCACAAAGAAGGGATAAAATACAAAAGGGACATTATTCTGCAGAGGTAAAAAGAATATCAGAACCCAGAGGACTGTATATATTTTTTCAGAAAGGACAGTTCAGAAGAAAAATTGCTACCATCTATTTGTTCTTTTTCTTTTATTATGCTACTTTATGGAAATGTAAGTGAGCAGCATAGCCTGCAAATTTAGCATCATAAATAGTGTGAAGATTCAGAGTTGAAGATAACCTTGTTATCTATCTTGCTCTGTCTTTCTGTGCTCATTTCAAATCTCATTAAAATGTGTCATGAATAAAGAAGAAAAAAGTCCTGTTTATACCTGATTCTCACTCTTATTTTTTTTTTCCTGGAGCGATACAGCCAGAATGCTTAAAAAAATTGTTTGTATCATTTTATGCTTCTCTTTCATTCGCCTGCTCTCTTCTTATCACAGCTCTGTATCTTTAGCCCACTGGAGTTCTGGTGAGAGGGAAACCAGGCAAACTGCATGGCTGAGGAGCTCCAGCTTCCAGGCCTCTCAGTGCCCACATCCTGAGGGATCTGGACTTGTAGCAGAGTGACATGTGCTGTCTCTGCATTTGACCTGGACTTGCCTTTGTTCTTTACTCACACACAGCCTGCTCTGTAACAAGCAGTTGTTTGGCCCATGCCTGAGTGTGTTACATAATGAGAACCCACATCCAGTGCAGGAACTCCTGGGAACCAGGCAGAGATGGAGCTGCTGGGGCTCTGGCTGCAGATGAATTGTGGTTTTTGGAGATGACAGTGAAAAAAAAATATCTGATGGATACAACAGAAGATAGAGCTGTGAATGCTGCCATAGCAAGGCTAGTTTAAGTTGGAAACTGGTAATTTTTTTTTTCCTGTTCCTTGAGACAAAGAAGACAGGGAAGAAAAGAAAACTGACTTCAACTTATATATTAATGGGAAGGAGCTTTACATTTCAAATCTTCTTCAGGAAATTCCAAGGCAGTGCTACTATGTTTTGCATTAGCTGATTTCGGTTTTATGCTTGAAGTCCTACAACTCCTAAATTGCTTGCATGTTTAATCTTTGCAGTACCCATTGCAAGAATATAAAGAGAAAGAGATATTTTCTTGTAGAGTTACATCCTAATGATTAGTTCACAGAATTATCTGAAAACTGTGGTCCCTCCTAAAATGCACTTTCAGAGGTAAAAAAGCAATTATTTTCTTTCAATACCAGGATACTACAAACCAAACACTGATTTTTTTTTTTCTGAGGCTTACTGCCGTGTATTGCTTCATGCCCTTTGATTTAACTGGCAGGACACTGAAGCCTGTGGATTGCTTGCCTGACTGACTAGATAATTTTCTTCTATTTGATGCCTTTGTCTTTAAATATAGTCTATTCTTAGAGTTACTAGCTTAAAGTAACTTAACTCTATTCTTAAAGTTATAGCTAGTCTACTTTTAGTATATGGAGCCTAAGACATTTAGGCAAGGCCAGCTAGTTCCACAATCCTGCTCCATTTTGGTGATATTTGCTTCAGATCTTCAAGAATTTGGCTAATTTTGGAGGAGACTGTGTTCTGCTAATGCCTGCAGAACGTGCTGACTCAAAACAGAGGCGACAGTCAAGTGAGGTGAGTAAACATCACATCAAGTTTCTCTTCCCCAAACCCAGAGAGAAAGAAATCAACAGGGGAAAGAGCATGAGACACCAAAATTCTTTGTGGTGGGGAAGAGGAAAGGAAAGAGCAGATGACCTCTAACTGCCCCCCACTCTCTGCTCTTTACAAGTCAAAAACCATCCCAGCAAGTGCCACTCAGATACTCATTTCTTTTTCTGGTCTCAGCATCACCAGTCAAACAGCCCTATGGCACTCTGTTCACTGCCAAGTGTTTCTGTCTCTTTCGCTTTCAGCTGCCTCTGGAAATGTTTAATGTGGCACTGCAAAATGACTGGCAAAAAAATTCCACAGCATTATTTACTATGGTACTTTGATGTTTTATTGAATGAAACCATCTGTTCGGGAATGTTTTCCAACATTGTGGGCTAGATCTAGAATTTACTGCTGCAATATAGCTTGTCTGAGGGAGTTTCATAACAAGAATGCCACCCAATGTATCACAGATATGTGAGACTCTGAGTAAGAAGAATATTGAGAAAGCTCCTATTTCCTCCCATAAAACAGAGTCAATAGACTTCTTGATGGTAAAGATTCAAAACAGTTTCAATTTTTTCCCTTACGGTCTGATAGCTATGTTCTATGTGCTCTGTAAACTTGTGATTCAGAATATTTCCTAAATTACTTCAAAGGCTCACAGGACATATACTTGTGGCTGATAGCAGAATGCACTATAAACAGATTTATGGGCATTTTATGAAAATATTGGTAGCAGAGAGAATATGTAACAAGGTGGCATTTCATTAACTTTTTCTTTTATACTGATAGAAATGGGAGTTTTATATTGAGAAGAATAAATTTTAGCCTTTTCCTCACCCTCTGAATTACTTGTTCCTTTGAAGTGAAGGAACAGTGAAGTGAACAAGAGACAGCTGCTGATAGAAGTCAGCTGTTTGACTTATTCTGAGGGTTGGGAATTTAAGGATGTACAGAACAGCTCATATATGACCATAATTAACTAAATGACATAAATTATCAAGGTAGCAGCCTGGGCCTTCCTCATCTAAGTGTTTAAATACATCACTGATGTTTGCTTGGACGTTCAAAAATAAGGAGAAAAGTATACTCAAGTTAAACTTAGGTACTACGCAATATGTGCAATGAGATGGACATAGTCTCAAAGACTTCTGTTTTTCAAAAATGCCATGTACTATGTACTTGAGTCAAAAGCTTATAGGTTTATAGATTCTGAATAAGAAAATTAGAAAATTCCTTTGACCCAAGTCCTCTGCTAACCATTACAAACATGAATACTTTAGCCTGGAAATTAATTCTTGCTGAGTCATAATACCTCAGTAGGTTAGTAAAAATAAATACTATCCTGTGTGAGAAGCAGGATGCAGCTGATACATATATATTTGTGTATATATATATATATATTGCAGCTGATATATATATGTGTAGCTGCAAAGATAAAACTGGTTTGGAGTAGGAGACGATGAGTGTTTTCCCTCAGAACCTATCTATAAAAGAACAGTGCAAAGGTACAATGGTGCATGGGCACTGCCATTGCCTGTTATTTAAACGCTCAAATAACCAAGAGAAGACCAAACAGCTTTGTAGTGTGCCTTTTCTGCAAATAGGCCCATGTAAGCATTAGCAGGGATTTCATAAGGCAAAGTTAGCAATTGTCCTTTTTTTCTGAATTTTTTTAGGAACAGAAGTACTCTAAAACTTGGTCCCAGTCCACCTGAAGCATGAAGCAGAGTTCTTCTCAGGTGCAAAAAGTGTTACGATTGTGGGGATGGTTTACCACCTACACAGAGGAAGCCAGAGGTTTCAGCAGCATTAAAAAGTAAGTTTGGTCTACCTCTCCAAGCAGGGATTATTTTGAAATCACAGTTGGGTGGTTCAAGGCTCCCCTTCTTACAGCTTTGAAAGTTTCCAAAGAGGATGCTGTTCAAGCACAGCATCTGTGACACCTGGAGGCCCAGCATCTTCTTCCCATCTTCCCCATAATGGAGCACTAGAGTGACTTTCTGGGCTGCAGATCCCTGAACCCGTGACATTTTATGAGGTATCAATTCACTGAATTGTTGAACCTGCCCTCCTCCCCCCACTTTTTTTTATTAGGTGGACCCAGCAGATCATTATTTCAAAACTCTGATGTTCACAATGGGAATTTAGCAGTGATATTACCTTTAGAAGTTCTTTCTTCTCCTTCCTTCCATCCCACCACCATAGCTACAAAAGCCACTCCATCAGTAGCACCACTACAACAGTCTGTGGCACTGCACTGTCACTTGGATACAGTAAAATAACACTGAAATAACTCCTTGGGTCATGGCAATTCACACTTGTGGTATCATATGGGTGCCAAAAGGCTTGTGGTAAATTAAAAATTAAATAGAGAGGGGAACCAAATACATCCTATTGTATGCACAATATTTTAATAAATCAAATTAATATGCACTTAATTTTAGGGCATCTTTTTAAATACCTAAATCCAAAGAGATCTGGACTTTCCATCAGCTTTAAGAACATGTTTTAAGTAGCATGTCCTATTTTTTAATCCCTTTGAAATTAATTTTTAAGTTGGTTAGCTGTGTTTGCTATATTTTACTTTTGCCTTGATTTTGCCTTTCTATTTTGGGAATGTGAATACATACAAGAACCATACACTCAAACCTACCCATCTTCCTTGAGCTGACATTTCTCACAATGTTAACATGGTTCAGAAGTGGAGCTCCCAGGAGAAATTGTGTTAAATACTTTGACAAATGTGAATTTTTCAAAACCATCCTGCATGATAGTGATGGCAATACTTAAGGGCAACGGGACATTAATGCAAGCGAAGTATCCAGAAGGCAATGGAGTACGCACTATACACGGTACATTTTTGGATAGTTTAACAAACATCACTAAGCAAAGGTCACGTTCAAAAAAATTTATGAACCAACAGAACAAATACTGTTTCTGAAATCATTTTATGATGTATTAAACTAACAGGTTAGTAAAAATAGAACAGTAGTCATGGTAGTTTTCAGGCAAATGTGGAGCTGAAAGCATTCCTTTAAAATATGCTAAACCTAATCGAGAAGCAATTTGAAACTAAATGAGGATATTTTCTTTAATAGAGAAAACACTGAAAAAGGACTTTGATTGTATGTGTATGTATACAGAAGAAGCACTTCAATCAAAATATATCTATATAGATGTGAATTTGAGATTCCATTACTAACAGGAGTACTTAATAAGTCTTTAATCAAAACAACTAAATACAATTACCTGACTCTCTGAAGTATAAGACTCAGTCTACACTTCTGAATCTTTTTGTTTACACACTCTCTGTGTTTATATTTTTAAATGAAAATATTGGAAACATTCCCCTACATTTTTATGGATTTTAAGGAAATACATTTATACCTTGGAAGAAAAACAACTTCCCATTTAACAAATAACAAAATCCATTAATGAATAAAACCACTATAAAATATTCATAATATCTTTTGTAAGCCAGAGCTATGCCTGTTTTAGTTACATATATAACCTATTCTATGAAACTGTGGCAAAAGTCTTTTCACCTTGACTAAATTATGAAATATGACTGCATTTGGAAAATGTGACCACATAGCTATTAAATTATTGTTTCCTATTTAATGCACTTGTGATGATTTCCTACTTATTTGAAAATAGAATGTGCTTTAGAAATCATTAATATTCTATGAAATCTGATACAATATGAAATAACATCAAACATTATATGTATTTATGTACTTATTTTATTCATTAAGGACTCCGTAACATTTGTGAAGGATCCATTTACCATCTGCCCATCTACCTATTATTGCATTTAAGATTCAATTGCTGGTCACAAACTATCAAGATCTGTAGCAAAGATACTCTGAAAAAAGCCAAAGTGACCAGAAATAAACCTATGCACTATTTTCCTGCAGTAAAATTAATATCCTGGTAGATGATTTGAACTGTTGAAGCACTATTAAAAAAAAAACAACAGGGAAATCATGGACTCTTTTTTCAATATTACAAAAAACATTAAAAGGTTTTTTTTTTAAAGAAAATAGTATTCTAATTTTACTACTTAGGAATCTTGGAGGGAAAAAGAAATTAAGATACTACCAAACAACACTCTTGTTATTATTTTTTTTTTTTTTATTCCTTGGAGTCCAGCTTGTTGGGCACTAGCATGGTCATTACTAATAACCTTAAAGCCAAGCAGTAAGCTATGAAAATATTCCCTCTTTTCAATAAGCAAGCTACAGAAAAACCCATATACAACAAATGTCCTTTAAACTTCTGAAGGGTACTACACAGTTGACATCAGTTTGTTTCTTTCTCACAGAGCAGGGCAGGAAGGATTACCTGTTCACGTGTTTTTCCCCCAAGTCCATACCTGCCTAGGAAGATTATACTATATTTAAATATCTCCGATGTCTGAAGAGTTAAGTCTGTAGAAATAATTTCAGTAATTTACTTAAGTCACAACACTTTGGTGTGATTGGGATGAGATGTGGGGCAAAGCCTCTATTTCCCAAGCTGCTTTTATTTTCATATGAATAACTAAAGATTCACGGGACCAGACTTTTAAATCTGCTTATCAGGGAATGCACTTGAGTGTTGGAAACCCTCATTTCAGTTCCCAAGTTAATATTATAAATATGTATAAAATTCAATGGTTGTATGAAGCAGGAATTTGAATCCAGGTTTACCTTCTCAGTTGAATTAGCACTTTTCAATCTTGAAGTCTATTTATTCCTTGAAAAGCATGAGAGGAGATGAAGAACAGATTTCTGAATGTTCTCTAACTCAATGATTAAGGTTTTTTGTAGGAAATTAAATACATAAATACTTGAGGTGCTTAGAGAAGGATCATAGCTATCTCATTTCCTATTTTTTGTCAGGAGTTTCATCTTCCAAGTGTGCATTGAAAGTTCAATTTATCAAACTTTAACATCACTGAAAAGTAACTTCTTAATTTTCATGTTTTTTCAAGGAAAGTAAAAATTTGTGGTTTTGTTCCAACTGCAAATGGTTATATCAATCCTGTTAGTAGTTGGAAGATGACTGCTGCATCAAAAGAGAATGGTTGTAAAATTTTGGAGATGAAAGATTGTATTAATTAAAGGATCTCTCTAATGTAAGCATTTATGTTTCATTTACAGAAATTTTAGTTCAGTAGGGAACACATGGTGTTCATGCCAAAGACAACTCTCGACTACTCCAACCAGGTGCTGGACAGATGGACCATGGAAAGGCAAAATGAGGTAACTTCTATTATAATATTCTTTATCATGTTGAATTATCTGGTGTCCCGTGCAGCAAAAGATTTGAAGCCATGTTGTGCTGTAGAGCAGATCAATACTGTTAAAACTGAGTCGCAGACAATGCTTAATACACAGCATGAGAAACTAATGTGTACTTAGCTGTAGCAGAGCTGGTTGTGGCTCCATAAATAGGAATGCTCTCCCTCATCCTTCTGACAGCCATGGCTGTTTCTTAGGACTATGTTAGCCTGTCAGTCTGAGCTATGTTACACAACCATGTAAAGATTTCATTTTCATACACCAAAAATTATATTTTATGGGCATAGGATAGTCTCATGACAAAAGTCACGCATAATTTCTTATACCCCACTCAAACTGGTATAGAAATGTATCTCCCTCAATGTATGCAATGGCTGAGTCACAAATCTTTCTCCCAAATTACTTTTCAGAGGATGTTTCTCATTCTATTTTTTTTTTTCACAGACTCTCATTGCTCCCATGCTTTTACTCTTTACAACTTACTTACATCAGAAAATATAAATCATGGTAGGAAGATTAGAAAATGCATTCTAAGAATGTGAAAACAGATCTCACTGCATTTTAACACCTCTGCATGAGTAATTTGCCTGCCTTGACTATGCTGCCATCACAGTTGTCCCGAGCTTCATGTTGCCATGGCTGGACTGTTACTCTCAGCCAGGCAACAACTCTAAATCTGGTTCAGGTATGGCTGAGGGCACAGACAGAGGGCACATGGTACTAGAGGGCACAGACAGACTTACCATGCACTGAGTTCGGTGCTGGTGTCTCAACAGCTGGAGAAATGAGCACAGCCCAGGTAGCTGCAGCCTTGCTGGGAGAGCCCTGATGACTGTCCTTTCTCATGAAGTCAGTGTGCAGACCGAGTAGGAAACAGCAGGATGCTATGGCTGCAGCTCAGCTCAGCTCAGCTCAGATTGTGTTTTCTAATGTCAGACCTAAATATATATTTGTATGTAAATCTAAAACTATAAAGAGCAATTTTAATAATCTAAAGTGCTCATTTAGCTCTTCATCTCTATGATACTCTGCATGGTTTGTCGCTTTATTGATTATTTGGCTTTGGGATGCAAAAAGTTCACATTAAAATGTCATTGCAAATAGTCATCAGTATAAAGGAAAGCATTCTGGCAATCTGAGAAAATCTTTTTTCCCTCTAAGTCTATTCAGAAAATCTTGTGGTTCTCTGTTGTAGGCAAGATCCAAGTAGAACTGACAGTGCTGAGCACAGCGTTTGGAACGGGTAAATGAGGTAGTGCAATCACTAGCTAATAATGAGCCAATGAGTCAATGCTGACTTAAAAAATCTGTGTGGTTTGAGTGTGACTGTGAATCAGTGTAGACTCAATGCACATGCTAGGCAAGAGGATGGTATTCTGGATCATGCTTCATCTATACATGGGTTAACATTTGTTGTAAATGCACTTTTATATCTGTTTATATCTGCCTATATTCTGTTGGTATAGTACATTTGTGTCAAAGAATACATACGTCAAACTTTGTTATTTATATAAAAATCCTATGCTTAATATTTTCAACACTGTTAATGTTATAGTCATCATCTATAATCTACTTTAAAGAATGAAGATGTGAGTTTTCTTTATGAGTGTAGTATTTTATGCTACATCTTTCAAAAATGTCTTGCATGACATTGGTGAAGATGGTTTGAAAAGGATGCTTTAGAAAAAATTATTATTTCTTTTGGCATAAGGACAGGCTTTGGCTGTCAGGATAGACATTACAATTGTTTCATAGTTCCTGAAATATCAAAGTATGTAATCTTGCAGACTCTCTCAGCTGTGAAATATATTTTGTGAGAGATGTAGTCAGAATTTAAAGAGTTATGGTAAAAAAATATAGAGCTTCCTCTGAGAAAATTACTCAAAAGTAATAAGACCACATAAAACTCTGACTGCACTGAGACGATGCCCATTTAGATAGAAATGATGGGGTTATTGTATCTCTTGCCATTTCTCTCCTGTCTCCTGTGCTAGAAGACTTGAAAAAATCTACAGTTTACATAGTCTAGATATATTGTTGCCTTTATTTTACTGTCAACCTATCCTCAGGTCATTCTCTCATACCCACTAAGCTGTTTTGGGTTTTAGCTTATTGCATTTGAATTTAGTGTATACTGAAGTGCAGAGCTAGCTTCCCTATCTATAATACAGTCAAACTACAGTGATATTTTCTTTAAAAATACTGTCTTGACTACACTCGTTGCTAACCAACTACTGTAATGTTTCAAGTGAGAGACAGAGAGATTGACATATCATTACCTCTTGAGAATCTGTGGAACATCTATAAATTCATTGGCTTACCTCTAACTCAGACAAGTTCCTACTTGTCTGTAACTATTATGCCCCTAAGGATTAAATACCTATTAAACCCGTGCCAGATTCTGGCCTACAATTTTGAAAGGGTTTGTGCAACCTGTGTAATTATAGTATCACAGGGTACCGAGACCCACATGAACTGAATCAGCCATGTACATTGAATTATTTGTGGTTATTACAATGTGCTGTTTAATTATGGAGACACAAGAGGGTTTCTGAAGATGAAAATCTCTGTCTCTATGCAGCTGAATCATAGAAAGGATTCTTCTACTCAAAAGATCACAATATGAAGACAGAAAACAGTTTTCTTCCCAATCACCCACAACATCTGCAGAAGTTAAAGTCTCTGCTGTAGTTTCTGATAGTGTGAAATTTTCAAAAATATATCACTTTTAAAAAAAACTATATTTTACCTTCAAGATTTGAGCTATTCCATGCATCTTCTCCAGTGCTTTGCACCTACAAGCTACACGTGT
Source organism: Irena cyanogastra (assembly GCA_013397155.1). Lineage (NCBI taxonomy): Eukaryota > Metazoa > Chordata > Aves > Passeriformes > Irenidae > Irena > Irena cyanogastra. The sequence continues at coordinate 5,583 of VWZV01008197.1, read as the reverse complement.
GATTCCCAGGCAGGGATGATCCACGGCCTCCGTAGAACAAGAAAAGAAATGAATATCTGAGAGTAAGATTCTATGTGGGTACATGAGTACGATCACACATAAGCTAGATATTACACATTCAAGAAATGACTGTGTGTCAAATGCCTCATCTTTTTGCAATGTGAAGCTTCCAAGTGAGGCATTTGGGACTGCCTTGTGGGAGCACCCACGTAAGTGTATGCACTGAGGCAGTAACTGTGCCTGTAACCAGTGGTCACAATGCTTGCTTCAGAAATAGCAATACTTCAAACTGCTGTAAACATTTCACTTCTTACAAGTAGGACATGAATATTAAAGTTGGTATGAACATGCCCCATCTTTTGACAACACTCAAACTCAGAGAGTAGAAAAGATAGACAAGGGAAAAGGTGCTGGTGATTTGAAAAGTACAAGAATCACTTTGGTAGACTTTACAATGTCTATGTTTACACATTTTCAGGAAATGTTCTTCCAAAAACCGAATTCACATTGAATATTGTCAGTGACACCTAGGAAAATTTGTACTCACTGTCATTCACCAGTGTACAAAAGTCTCCATTAATAAAGTCACTTAAAAGTCTCCATAATTAAAGTCAGAAGGATGATTACAGTGAAGGCCATTTTTCTTGAAGCCAAGTTGAAAATGACATGCTGAAATATCTTAATGTTTCATTTAAAGAAGGACATCAGTGTGATTTTTACAGTGGATGCTAGTTTTTCTCTTGAGAATGCTATAGACGTATGCTAGGACTTCATCATCAAAATAAATTCCTTCTGAGTTAGTTTTCAGTCAACTGTTAGGTTATATATGAGCTCAAGGAATGTCTAGTTGCTGAAAACTGCTTTAGTAAATGCTTTACTCACAGCCAGTGAGCTTTGATGACCCTTTTCTAGTTGCAAGCTTCTCTTTTCTCTGCCCAGAAATAATGGTCTTTCCCCCAGATTTGACACTATGTGAGCTCTCAGAGGTTAAATAAAGAGAAGAAATGCAGAGATCTGCCTAATCTCACAAACAGAAGTCCTGAAGGGGTTACAATGACTAAACACATTCTTGGCACAGAGCTAGACAAGTCTCAGAACTGTTGCTGAGGTAGGTGGGTTTGCCTCAATCATACCAACTTGAGGAAGTCTACCCTTGAATACCCTTTAGCTTCCACTGAACACAAGACGAAAATCTATGGGAGTCTTTGTGCCTTTTCTTTACAAGAGGGAAGAATGTCAGTGGTTTACCCAATTTTTTTCTGCTGTCTTTAAAGTAATTGAGAGATTAATAAAAAATACACAGCTGGCAGTTTTTCTTAAGCTGTCACATCCCATAGAGGCCTAAGGATGTTGAGATTACATCAATCATATAAAGCTGATAAAGACTTATGAAGGCCTCAATAAGTTGCAAAATCAAACTGGAGGATCCAGCATGCCTAAGGCAGCGTTTAGTTCAGCTCCATGGTTTCCTGAAAGCCTACACCTGTAATTTTCCATGTACCAAGGACTGACCCAATGTGCTGCCTTAGCTCCTTGATAATCTACCAGCTAAATCTGACAAGGATCCTAAAGTTGACATCGTGTTCTCTAAGTGATCGTAGTCTTTTGATAATACTCAGGTCATGGACATTCAATATAATTATAATTACTAGTTTTTAGATTTCCACTCTTTACACAGCATTTAGTGTACTGGCTTCAAAGGCAGAAAATGTGCATTCCATGAGTTCCTGGAAGGAGTTGGTTGGGTTGACTGTGCAGCCCTCAGAAAAGCTGTCAGAGTTTGAGATACATAATTAGGCTGTTTGGGTGGGTGGAAAGTTTTGGAAGTTTGCATTTCTTCTCCCTCTCTCTCTGCCGTCCTCTCCCAATCTGCAGTGTACACACTGTTCTTGTTCCTTCCAAAGTGATTTTTCCTAGTTTTCGTCATGATTTTTCCTGTATCAACAAGATGTCATCTTCAATTTAAAAAAAAATAAAAAAATTACTCAAATGCTCCTTAAATAAAATTTTCATGTCACAACATATAGATTGAGAGACATAAACAAAATCTTGCCACATGTCCTACTGATTTGAACTGAACTTCACAGAATCATAGAGTAGTTTGGACTGGAAGTGGCCTTTAAAGGTCATCTAGTTCAACCCCCTGCAATAAGCAGGGACATCTTCGAAAAGATCAGGTTGCTTAATGCCCCTGGAATGTTTTCAGGGCTGGGGCATCTGCCACCTCTCTGAGCAACCATAGTTTCTTTACTGTTGTTCATTGATATTGCTGTGTGTGCAGTACTAGTACAACTGTTTGGGGCATTGTGCTATAAAAATATCATTCAAATGACTCTTGTTTAAAAAAAAAAGTCCCAAGGGGTTGTTTCCAGGGATGGAACCTCTACAACCTCTCCTGACAACCTGTTCTAGTGTTTTACCACCCACATGGTATAAAAATTCTTCCTCATATCTAGTCTGAACCTACCCCTTTTCAGTTTAAAGTAAATATCTCTTTTCCTACTGCTATAGGCATTACTAAAAGGTCCTTCCCTGTCTTTATTTTAAGTTCCTTCAAGGTGTTGGAAGGCCATAAAGAGGTCTCCTGGGAGCCCTCTCTTCTCTAAGCTAAACAACTCCAACTTTCCTAGCCATTCCTCAAAGGAGAGGTGTTCCATTCCTCTCATAAATTTGTGGTTTGAAACTGCAACAGTACACAGAGTGCACATGATGAATCCAAACCTGTGACTGACGAATAACTGAAAATTTTGCTATCTAAATGAATTCTGTGCTTTAGTGACGCTACACACATTCTGCTAAATCATCCATGCAGTTCTGAATAATATAAATACAAAGAATAGGTCCAGTGTTAATAGTCTTTCCTGTTGGTCTCATGTGTAGTCTGCAAACTGAGGCTCACTCATAGAGGAATGTGCAAATATTTCCCTTAGGAATACACTTTGGAATTGAAGAGTGACTCAAAAACCTTGTGAATGAACTGCCTTGCTTAAAAAATCATAAAAAAGGCAGACTGCTGGGCACTGAGGTCAAAAAGCACAAGATTGCTGCCCCATCTATTACTGCCTTCTGTGTTTCAGACTTAAACACATATATGGAAAACCCAAATACAAGTACTATGGTTTATTTCAGAATAAAAAGGACCAGCCACTCACAGTAAAAACATTTCATCACTTCATTAGATATTAGAAACTGATGAATTATTTGTATACAATAGGTGTGGGTCCATCCATCACCTTTTAAATTTTTTTCTTTGTTTACATGATATTTAATCAAAGTAAATATGTTACAGAACAATTTGTCTGAGTGCCTGGCTTCCTTACTGGAGGTAATAGTGATGGCAGCGTAGTTGTTTGGGCCACAGCAAAAGATTTTTTTTTTTTCCTAAAGATCATTAGGTTCTATCAATATTTTTACAAAGACAATAATTAAT
>VWZV01008193.1:0-25783 GCA_013397155.1 Irena cyanogastra | reverse complement strand
TGGTGATCCCGATCCCTGCCCTGACNTCACCCTGGTGATCCCGATCCCTGCCCTGACCCCGTCCCTATCCCCGTCACCCTGGTGATCCCGATCCCTGCCCTGACCCCGTCCCTATCCCCGTCACCCTGGTGATCCCGATCCCTGCCCTGACCCCGTCCCTATCCCCGTCACCCTGGTGATCCCGATCCCTGTCCTGACCCTGTCCCTATCCCCGTCACCTTGGTGATCCCGATCCCTGTCCTGTCCCTGTCCCTATCCCCATCCCAGTCCCGGCCCCATCCCGTCCCTATCTTCGTGCCGTCTCCACCCTTGTCCCTGTCCCTTTCCTCATCTTCTTCCTCATCCCCTTCCCCATCCACATCTCAGTCCCCATCCTCATGCACATCCTTGTTCCTATCCTCATCTCTGTTCCCATCCCTGTCGTCTCTATCCCTGTCCTGGTCCCTATTCCCGTTCCTATCTCCATCCCAGTCCCGTCGCCGGCCCTGGCCCCAGCCCCAGCCCAATCCAGTCCCTGTCCCCGTCCTTGTCTCCATCCTTGTCCTCTCCTCCTTCCTCATCCCTTTCCCCATTCCAGTCCCCATCCCCGCGCACATCCCTGTTCCTGTGCCCATCCCTGTGCCCATCCCCGTGCACATCCCTGTTCCTGTGCCCATCCCTGTCCCCATCCCCGCGCACATCCCTGTTCCTGTGCCCATCCCCCTGCACATCCCTGTTCCTGTGCCCATCCCTGTCCCCGTCCCCATCCCAGGGGCTCCTCCCCGGGCACTGGGGTCCGGCGCTGCCGCTCCCGTGTCCCCGAGGCCCGCAGGGTCCCGGCCCGTGCAGGAAGGGCCGCTCGGCCGGGCTTGTTTGGATGTGTTTGAATTTATCCCGGTGTCTCCCCAGAGCCTTCAGCCTTCCCCGTGCGCGCCGATGATTCGTGGAGAAACGTCAGGTCCGAGAAGCGTCGATAAAGTGCTGGGAATTGCTGGAAGGGAAGGCAGCGAGGCGTTTGGGAGCTTGGGAATGGTTAACTGTGAGATCCAAGCGGTGGAGAGTTTTCCACTGTGCAAAGAGGGCTGCATGTACTGGTGGTGACTGCAACACTTAATGGATGCAGACATTAAGGGAGAAAGACACTAGGACAGAAAAGTCATATTTCCCCCCTCTAGTACTGATTTTGAACACTTTGTGTTAGTATCTGCCACTTACACATTTTATTGAAAAAGGAATGCTAGTTAGAATTAATTATTTTTAATGTGCATCTTGTCGTTTTGGGGAACACTGATACCTAACATGCAGCTATGCCAGGGTACAACAAACCAACCCAACAGCTGGATGATGTTAAGGGACATGGATTGGCTTCTCCCTGATCTCACTCATCCACTCCCACATACTCATCTAACCTGGTGAGAGGGTGGGGAACTAAAGCAAAAGAAAGCCATTTGTGCACAAAAGTGATTAGTTTCTGGAGGAGCAGACAGGCTTTTAGGAGATACCTGCATTTTTTTGGGATAGTCTAATTATACCCTTCATTTTCTGGATTATGGGGTTTTACAGGACAAGTGCTGGTACCCTGTTAAACAGCAGGAATGACAGCTTTCAGGGAATAGGTACACGATGGAAGGATAGTTATTTCATGAGGAAGCACAGGGGTTTTGTGCTTTCTTAGCGATGGCTGTGGTGATGAAACTCTGCATGCTCATTCTCTGTGTCCTGTCTTTTCCACTCACTAAGCACAGATTCCCACCTCATCACAGCCCTCGAGTGTCAGCCCCTAGGGATGGGTGGGATTTGGGGAGCCTGCAAAAAAGCAGCAGCCTGTGAAAATGCAACGTTTGTGGGCAGGGATCCTGTTCAAAGCTCCCCAGGAGGTGCAGAGGGACAGCCCTGCCTGATGTACAGCACCATGTTCCTCTTGGGTCCTGTAACAGACGCAATTGTTTGTGAAGGACATGAGGATTGCAGTAGCCATAACTGCAGGACCAGCCCTTGGAGCTGTGCCATCATCTTTACATTCACTCCCTCTGGAACCATGCCATGGTCCAAAATTTTTTGGAGCTTTTTACTGAGCCAGAAGCCTGAGAGGACTGAGATAAGCATTACCTTCCAATAACACACGTGGATTTGGAAAAATAGCTGAAGTTTGTGGTAGTTGTCTCCTTACAGTGCTTATTACTTGTCTGTCATATTTTGTCACTGGGCTTTTCACTCTGGTGAAACCTAATTTGTATTTTCAGGATATATATCCATACCCCTTGACATGCTCAGAGTGGTGAGCATCAGCATTTTTTCATTTGTGGGAGTTTCTGGTTTTGTTCCTTCCACTTCTTTTGATTAGGTCTTTTCCCTTACTCTCTTTTTCTTATCCCACTCTCCTTTTGGAACTGTGTCTATTTATTTATCTGGTTTCTGTTAACTTGTCCCTGGCTCACTCTGTGCTTGTTTAGGGGAGTTCACTACTTCAAGGTTTCTGTCCCTCCCCCTTTATTGGCTTTATTGCCTTAAATTGCAATGGAGTTGTCTCACCTTAGGATGCTTGTAAGCAGCAACACAGAACTCATCCTTCCTGGGCACGGGTTTATTTCGAAGAAAAGCCTTTAACTTCTTTTTCTTCCACTGTTCCTTTGGAGGGAATTGGCTCCAGCAGGATCCTGTAAGTGCTTCATTTTGTCTTGGCTGGGACACTGGGAATACAGGGAAATACAGAGCTTTCAGGGAAGTTTGTTGTTTTTCCATGCTCTAGGGCTGGGTGACACTGCTGAAGCCCTTTGGCAGCACTCTGGGGCACTGCTACTCAAGTGGCAGCAGCTTAAACAGAGGTGAGAGGATCTGGACTGTGGTAAGGCTGTTACTGCATTTCTCCTGCCCAGGTGAAATGTAAACACTTCTGGAGTGCTTTGGGCAGAGCACAGCACACCTGTGGCTGTGAGTGTCTAATCCAGGCATTGTGCATTATCTAAACTCTTGTTTATATATTCAGGGCTGAACAGCCTCACACACCAAGTACCCCCTTACTGAAATCCTCTCTCCCTCTAACAATCCAGGTGTGATGCTCAGGGTATTTTCCCAGGGCATTCCATAGCATCGGTTGCATTAGGAATTAGGGTTCTGCCTGTACATTCCCTGTTCCTGCTGCAGCCTCCTCACGTCTGCAGTGTTTGCAAATTGAGCTCCAAAGGAGCTCAGAGAACTGTGGGACAAGTGACGTACCCCGTGTGCCTCTGCACTGGCTGTGCTCCAGGCCTTTTCCCTGTCTCCCTCTGCCAGCTACTCCCTCAAATCAAACACAGCCTTGGGATCAGTTCAGATGATAAATGACATTAATGTTACTGTAAATGAGATAACACGCTCAAAGAATGCAACACATCAGATGCGGTTCTGAAAGACGAGATACCAAGGGGGAAAACAGCAAGCAGGGCTGGGGTGAGTGTCTGTGGGGAGATCAGGATGCTGAGGGAGGCTGGACAAACGGTGCATGACTTTCTTCTGTTGGAGAAAGAACCACAATAGATTTCACGTAGTAAAGGTAACTCAACATCCAAGTACTTTTAAGCTAATCCAGTAGGTGCAAACCCACAGCCACCCGCTCCCAAACGCAGAACAGCTCCGACTTGTACCTTCAATTCCTGCAGCAGCAATTACCAGCACAATTACCTGCTCTGTCCTTCAGCAAAGCAGGACCTTCCCAAGGAGTGTTTTGAAGTGTGTCCAGTGTTTGCACTGGGCGTGCTTCCACAGGCACAGCACAGCCCTTGCTGCCCGCAGAGGTTACAAAGTACATTCAGTTCAGCCTTGCACTTGTTTCAGCTCCCTCTGCCTTCTCACAGTGATTGTATTTTGCAATATTCAGATAGAAACCCTGGCAAAATGTTAGTAGAAGCAAATTAAGGGACTAATTCAGTTCAGAGGGGCTGCTGACACCACGGGTTGATGCCCTACAGGTCCTGGTGTGCAGCTGGCAGGGACACAAGTTCCATAGGGGTTTTTCTAAAGGAATGAGTTTGATGTGTGAGTACAGGTCACCTCCTGCCCATTCACTTCAACAAGAACAGGTCTGACTGCAACCACCAGAAAAATGAGTACCAAGAAAGTGACTTTCAAAACCACATTTAAATTAAGTCCTGGAGTAAAGAGTAAAGAGCAGTGTCTGCAGAACATTCTTTTTGCATAAATGCATTATGCGGGTACAAGGGTAGCATTAAATTATTCGGAATGGCATTTTCCTCTGGAAATTACCCTTAATAAGTGTTCAATATGGGTGAAAGTTCAGAAACTTGAGAAGTAAACTGGTTACTTCTAAAGCTGCCTGGAGAGCTCAGGGAGCAGTTACAGGGCCTGCAGTGAGACAGGCTTAAGCACGTGTGGTTTCACTTCTAGCTGCAGCAAAACTGAAAAACTCCAACTTACCCTATTGCTCCCACTAAAAATGGAAGGAAGTGTTCTCCATGTGGAGTCTTTGAACTGCTTCAGTCAGATTCCTCCTGTCTGCCATGAGGACAAGACCTCAGGCCCTGGGAATCAAGGCTTGTTCTTTCTGTTCTACTCCAACATTCCCAGCATTCCCAGTAATCATCCCTTAATAAAAGATGAATAGGCCTCAGATATACAATTGGAATTCACTTCCTAGCAAACAAATACTGTCTGATCTCAAACCCTTTACCTAAAGGATTCCAGAAGTAAAACAGGAAAATGTTTTTCATCAATGCCAGCAAAGGGTGATTTTTCCTCAGTTCAGAGCATCTCTAGGTACTGAAAAATACTGAGGGCTGAAGTCTACTAAAAAAGATTTTCTTGCACCTAAGCAGTTAAAAATATCCAGAGTATGTAAAAGCCCTTCCAAGACAAGCCCTTCAGATAATTATCTTGCACAGACATCTCTTGCTGGGCAAGGAAATGCACAGGAAAGCAAAGGCATCAATCACGAGTTATTACAGTCCTGCTGGTTAAAACAGAAGCCATTTCTTCACCTGCACTACTGAACAGGCTTTCAAGGAGTCACAGAGGACGATTACTGACACCTCCATCTGCAGCATGGTCCTGTCTGTGACAAAAGAAGCTTCTGCAGCTGTTGTGGTCTCAGATCTGTAAGTACTGCTTGCTGCCTGTCCAGAGGGGAGAAAGCACAGGAACTGGAGTCTAATGACATTTTATTAATTCTTTTTCATGGCTGAGACCTCTAATGAGCTACATGAAGAGCCCTAGACTGAAGCTTTAGTTACACTATCCCTTTAATGTGGAACATGCCGCAGCGCTGCTGAGTCACCCCTCCTCTCTCCACCCTCATTTACTTACTCCTGTCCCCCCCTTATGCTGGAACAAGCATTTTCCTAGCTCTGTAAAAAACTGATCTGTATTAAAAATGATTTCTTTAGCTTTGTTTACTGCATCAGCACTAGCACTTGTGCCAGCACAAGCAGAGTATGTTTTGATGGCACTGCTATTTATTCGTGCTGGTGGGGTCACATCACGGTTCTGCCACTCACAAATGCAGGCTTCAGAGCTGAATTCCAGAAAGAAAGGGTGGAAATTCTCTAAGCACAGTTTTGTACCACTGAGGAGGCTGTTCTCTGTAATTTTGCTAGTCCTGTGTCCACAACACATCAACAGCAGCTGTAATAATGTGAAAATGGGAAGCTTGTATGTGGTTATCTGAAAACTGCAAATTCATTCTGGCCTTCTGCACACTGCAGCACGCAGGCAGGCCCACAGCATCTGGATGAACAGGGACAGAAGCATTTGTGCTATAAAATAGACATAAAAAAACTACCAGTGGTTCAACTCTTATCTTTAAAAACACCCTGACCAGAGGGACGAAGAATGTGCTCATGCAGACGAGTGATAGAGAGATCTCAGGATGCTTTTGGGCACCTCCCTGCCACCCCACCTCCCAGAGGAGGCTGCAGTGCCTGTGCTGGACAGGAACCCTGCCTTTCACAAAGCTGCATCTACGTGGTTTGTGTGGCATTTGCAGGTAGCACTACTGCCCACTCACCCTTAATCAGTTACCTACCACAAACTCTCCCCTCCACACACCCTATGAAGAATGAGTTACTGTTTTCAGTTTGAATCAGTCCATCTCCCACATGAGGATAATCAGCTCTGATGGCAGCAACTAGCACCAGGTTGTTGCTCTCAGGTCAAAGCAGCTGCTCCAGTTCAATACCACCTGGAATTGCAGGGAACAGAGTCAATATTTACCCAGTCAGAAAAGGTGCTGGAGAAGACTTGACAATGTTTTTTACAGGTAAGAAAGTGGAAGAAAATTTAAGTGAACAGTTTCCATCACGTACTACAGGAATATTTTTAGTCATGAAAGATACTTGCAAGAAGGAAATTTTCACACATTTAGTTCAAAATTTAAATTCTTGTAGAAAGTGGAAAAGTTCTGAAGAAAGTTTTTCACTGCTATTATTACTACTATATTTAGATTTTATAAGCAAACTGAAAACTGTTCACCTTTTACCTCCATGTTTATAAATGAAAGAATAATGTATCCCTTTCCTGCATTATTCCAGTGCAGTATTCAGGCTGGAAACACAGTACATAAGCCCTACCTACAGTATTCCATCAGCATAAGACACTTTTAAATTCAAAGGAAAGTAAGAATGCTCCTGGTTTGCACTAATCCCAATGCATGTACATTCATACATGCGAAAGAACTCGGCACGAACTGCTAAAACCAAACTGATGTTGTAGGGTTTAATTTCTTCCATCTACAAGAATCTACAATTATAAAAGTCTCATCTTCAAACTTTACAGTACATTTACATTAGCAAATACCCCACGGCTTTCCTCACTCCTCCGCTTCTGTACAAATCATATACAATAAAAAGTTTCAGGTTTTCGTTGTACAAAGATCATTTTACACTTTAATACAGGTGAAAATATTGTCCTCTGGCACCTCATTTCTTCCATGGTGCCTGTGTATGACAGGACAGAGCACTTTCAATCCACGCTTCCGAGATCTTCAGCTCAAGTAACACAGACTGGTGAACAGGGTGCAGCTTCTGCAACTCCAAAGTTTTAAATAATGAGAAATATCTCCCACTTGTTTGTATAACAATCAACAGTTTATTAATGGATATGGTGAAATTTTAGCTATCCACCAAAGATGTGTAAAAAATTGTCATGAAAGTAAAAATAAATAAAGCTGTTTTTAAATCAGTCTTGTTTTACATTTCAGTTCAGAATGCAACATTGAACACAAAACTGTCATTGAAGTTTTAAAGAAGTCTACCAATACCCAAATTACAGCTTTTATGACAAATCTAATGAGAACTGAAACTGATTTGGTTTTAGGTTTAAAGACTTTCACATTCAAATACAGTGTCTCGTTTAGCACAACACTTCCTTTGACAGTGATGGGCAACAGTGATGACATATTGCTGTATTTTGACATAAGGCACTATGATATGAATATGCCATACACTTGCCTTATGTCACATATATCCATTGCTGACCAGTGACTTCTGTCAAATACAAAATGAAAAAGTTTCAGAATACAGTGCATTTTAATGAAGGACATCATGTGAAGTCTTCCAGCAAATGTTTTGAAGACATTTTGAAATACGAGCCTACATTTTAACATAAGCTTTTGTCATGCTGCTTTTTTGCGACATCACTGGGGGGAAGAGACTCATCATCCATCACTAAGTCCCAAAACACATTCTCAACCATCCTGCTCTGTTCCATTGCAGTCACTGCTCTTGAGACAAACGACCCAGAAACTCTGTTCAAGTTCTCCTACAAGTGTGTACATTCACAGCAGTCATTCGCTCTCGTTCTCCTTTTGTTTGGCACCTGGGAACAGAAGAGGAAAGCAGCTGTCATTTCCTTGGGCACACAGAACTGGAGCAGCTCATTCCAACTGCTGCAGCTTTCCTTGATCAAATCAGCAGAATCAGAGTACTGAATACAACATTTATAGAGAAAAAACTGCAGGATTGCTAAATGCCAATGTGAGACAGAGTGAGGGAGGCTTCAGACCATCACTGCTTTAATTTCATTGCTAAGTTTAAGTAATCCTTCTGGGAAGTTACTCCAAGTGTCTTTGAAGATTTTCCCCAGCACAAAAAAAAAAAAATTGTTTAAAAACTCCCAACTGTAAACCCACAGCCCAAACCTGTCCCTCAACTTAAAGCCAAGCTTAATCATCGTAACAGCCCCCAGAAAATGAGTCCTGCTTGAGCACAAACTGTGTAGGAATTTAGTTTAACTACACTTTGTTGGTGGACCTATTTTTCCTGGCTCAGAGGCAGATTTTGCTTACAGCAGGGATCTGAGAGACCTGTCCAGCAGGACTGTGCAGCATCTCACCTCTTCTCCAGATACTTAAACATGCAGGGCAATGACTGAGCCCCAAGGTGAGTTTGGATTCAGCATCCAACTCTACAGAATAAGAATCTCTTGCCAGAAACCTGGAGTTGCTACTTGTAATGTATAATCAAACACTGAGAGATTCATTAAATGCATCCAGTTTTCACATCACAACTGTTAATTTTTTCCCAAACACAGGCTGGTCTTAATTCCTGCCAGTCAATAAATTTTCCTTTCCAATCTCTGAAGAGAACTAGACAAGTGATTTATCTGGTGTTCTTAGGAGCAAAGTCACACTTCATACTCTACAAATCAGATTTACATCACAGACATTCTCCCTGCATGAGACAAATTCTAGTCTAAAATTGGGCAGTTGCCTGTGGAAATGCAATCTGATGCTTAACTGCTCCCCAAAAAACCTTCCCTCACCTCCTCTCTTCCAGTGGCATAATCCTGCCCTCCCTGTTGCTCTAACCCCTGTCCTCAGTAGCAGACTGCTCTGTGGGCAGGTTCAGTGTGCCAGGCTGACTAAACTGCAGCTTTTTTGCTGGCTCAGTTTCCTGTTAGCTCAGTGAGTTACAGCAGCTCAGGAACCTCAGAGCATGGTGCTGCCCCAGAGTGGGAGCAGGAACTGCCCCTGGCAGTAATCCCAGAGCACTTTTAGCTCAGCTCAGAGTTCCACTGTAGGTATCCATGTAACTCCAGTACAACAAAGCTCTTGGTGTGTCAGCATCCAAATGGATCTTTTCTGTCTGAATTCTGCACCATTAGCACTAAAATCTGCTCTCCTGGGATCCTTCTACCCCCCAGTCATGGATGAAACTCCCTCCTCTGCCAAGACTGCTTGTCTTTACACCTCCCTCTTCTTTCACCAGGCAAGGATTCCATTTGACCCAGACCTCTGGGCTGATTTCTCATCCATGCTTTCACAGAGAGCTGGGTTCCTTGCTCTGCTCTTGCTCTTCCAGGTCATTAAAAGGAACCAGATGTACTGACACAACACCTCCAGCAGTATCACTGATTGCTTCTCTTCAGAACAGAAATACTTCTATTTAAACAAGGTATATTACCTTTTTTTGAAGTCTACAGAGGAAAAACAACTGTTATGTAATTATGTTATCCATCAGGGCAGGTAAGAGATTTCTGCTAAGCTCACATATTGATTTTTTTTTTGAAAGATGTATCTGGCTCTATTTTTTTGATTTTTTTTTTTGAGGCAAAATGGTAATAATCCAATAATCCTCAAGATTTTTTGCCTTCCTCACAGAGCCAAAACAGGACTTTTTTTAGTTTTTGTGACACTGAAGTAATTTATGAGGTCCAAATGAAGTTACAATTAAGAACATAAAGCAGGCTAAGAACTCGGGCAAAACTTAAAACCAAAACCAAACTAAACCCAGCCAAACCAAACCCCCACAACCAAGATAAAAGTAGAGAAATAAACCTATTGCTGGATACTTTTGTTAAAAGGAATGTGACCATGTTTACTTTGATCACTGGAAATTTAACCTGACCACAAGAGAGTTTTATACTGGAAGAGTTCTGGTGGGCTGAGGTGCCGTCTCTGACTTAAGCTGTGCCAGCCAAGCATGGCTGGACAACAGCAAGAAGTGATTTTTTTAGTGGAAAACACAGCTGTGACCACACTTGGCCAGAGACAGAAACTCAGAAGGTGGGGAAGGTGCCCTGTTGTAGATGTTGTCTATACATTCAGTTTCATCCACTTAAAACATTAACCAAGACCTTTCTTTTTCCCCTAGAAAAGATACATGAACAGCAGGGACATTCATGAAGCTTCTGCATGCCCTCCTCAGTGAACAGGAGACTGACAGTTAATATTCTGCCAGCTTTTTCCTGAAATTACTTGTGTATTTAAGAACTACAATCAGTTAGAAAAGCTGAAAATCAGACATTTATGGCTGTGAAATAACTGAAAGCCAGTAGGGTGTGCACACCACCAGAGGCCCCCAGGGCAGATCCATACCTGCAGGTGTGAGTACCAGAGCCTGGAGGATGTCAGAAAGGGAGATGATACCCACAATGCTATCAGCTTCATTCACTACCACCAAACGATGAACCTGCCAGCAGGAGAAGAGGCTGAGATATATTTACCAGATTTAAAGTAGAGAAGCAAAGAAAAACAAACAAAGAAACAAACAGAACCCCTCAAGTAAAGCAGTAGGAAGACACATAAGAAAAAACAACCCAAAATGGTTCAAAATGTCAGGAACAGCAATTCTCACAGCAGCACAAACACGCTTGCCCTACATAAATGGAAATAGTGCATGTTTTAAAAGCACACAGCTAGTTGACAGGGCAACAGAATCCAATGGGAAGTGACAGGTAAGTTGAGATCTAGGTCTTGAAAATACTTCTGCTCTCAAAATGTGGCACTCACATCAAACACTTCTGCCCAAGTTACAGCATCTGCCCAGCTCAGCCTGTGGTCTCCAAAAAATCAGATACAGTGATAACATGAGGATTCCTCCTGGAAAACACTTCCTAACTTCCTCAGCAGAGAGACACAACACTAAAACTTGTATTTTGACACCTCTGAGTTGGTTTTAACCTAAGTCTTCTCACAGGGATACCCAATGGAAACTAAGTGCCAGATTGGTTTTAAAACAATTTGGTTTGAACAGACTGTTTCAGACAGAAAGAGGATTCAATTTATCTATGCAAATAAACACTCAGAAGAAAGATTTATCAACAGTAAGACCATATTTTCAAACAATGATCTTATCCTTACAAAGCTCTTCTATGGAATATTTTACACCACTAAACTTTTGTCCTAACTGTAGGGAAATGAGGTGGACACTCCTGCATCCCGAGGCTTATTGGCCAGAGCAAGCTGTGAAAAGCCACTGCAGAACCAGGCAAGTGCCTGTCCAAAGTTCAGAGCCTAGCACATGTTTACTTTTACCCAAGTGAATTATCTCTCTTCATTATTAAGTTGAGAGAAAATATTTTATTTTTGCTAAAACTATGCTGGTGATACTTTAAACATGTTTATTCGTTTCTGCATATGCACATATTTAATAATTTTATTCCTCTCTCAGTGTAATGAATTCAGGAAAGATGGACAATGTTTCATTTGTTTAATTGCTTGTAAGATCAAGCAGTTGTCTGGCAGCTAAAAATAGCTGTGTAGTAGTTTGGACTGACTCATTTTTACATGCAAGCTCACTGTGTTTAGACTGAACGAGAGGGTAGGAGTTGTTCTTAAAACACAAATGTCTAAAGCTTCTTAACACAGTAATAAAATAATCCAAGTTTGAAATCTGTGTATCAGGAATGCTAAAATTATTCAATTCAGGAGGAAGCTCAAGCAAATGCAGAAGTTACAAGTAGAAATTGCCTAATGAGGTTCTAAGGGCTTGTTAACAAAGAGGAGGTTTTCCTCATATCAAGTACATGCCTAGTTACAACCCTAAAAAATAAATAAATCTTGTAATTGATGAATTTAAAGCATCTAAATGGAGCTGATCACACCTCAGAGGCAACTGAAGTTTGGAATATTGATTTTCTTCTGCAGAGAAGCAGAAGAGGAGGGGAGGAAGGCCTACAAACTCATTCACCTCTGCATGTAAGGAAGTTCCCAGTACTAACAAACAAGATAAAGAGCACCAAAAGAATAGACAGCACACAGATAAAATATTTACAAGAGCAATTAGTGAAGGCTTCTTCACAAGAATTTACTTTATGTCCCCATTGGACTGCATTTCTATGAGTGCAGGATTCCATCATGCATCAAAACAAGTTGCACCCAATAAATTTCCTGAGCCAAGCTACAAACTGAAGTTTAACAAATGATTTGTTTGCAAAACTTACGACAGGCTCGGAAAAATCTTGGGAAAGCTTTGCATTCAGTTTAGTTAATGTCATAAACCAGAAATGTAAATACCTGATTATTATTACAGGTATACTGTGAAATATTTTGCACATCCCTATAAGCATCTAAAACTTGTCTACAGAGCACACTGAGACCTAACCCACATAATTACTAAGAACTACTTTCACCAAGGAATCAAAACAACTTAAAGAGGATAAATCTGTACTGCTTACCAGTTTCATAGCACAAATTGTAACTTATTATGCAGGGACTCACCTCAGCCTTCACTATTCTATCCACAATGGTCTCCAGTGTTTCCAGCATACTACACTTTACAACACCTTCAAAATACTGAGAGCGGTGCTGTAGGGCTTGTGTCACTGTGATATCTAAGTTATTATATGTTTTTTCAGCAGCAAGATTCTGGAAAAAAAAAACCAAACCAAACCCAGGTCTCATCAGACAGCTCAGTACTTAGTAACAAAGTATTCAATAAAGTAAATATTTTGGTATCAAGCAATTCCAAGTCACACATTAAACAAAGCAGATACTCTTCAGCTTTGGATTCTGGGAACTGTCAGGCACAATGATGCTGAACACCATCTGACAGCCTGGGTTAATTGATAAAACTGGTGATATGCATTGGGCCAGTGAAAATCTTACTCTGTATCTCATCTTTGGCTTGGTGTCACTCATTCTGCTTTTGCCATGAGCAGCAAATGTAAAGGTGAAGTTCTTCAGATTTCACACCACACAGAATATACAATTTTTTTATTGTTTGCTTTTCATAGGGCTGGGGAAGAAACCAGCTGTTCTGAACACCACCCACAGAGTGGATGTCAGTGGCTGAGAGCCAGGTGAAGAGCAAATTCATTCTTCACCTTTCTAATTTGTGGGCTCAAACTCCCTCTCCTGGACTCAGCTGGTGCTGTCATTCAACGACAATTTGTGTGTCTGGGTGTATTTTAATAAGTACTGTAAGAATAATAACAATGAAATCCCATCCCCACCATTAAAAGGAAGAGATTAGAAGAATTGGAAAGCTGACATTTTTAACTTTCATTCTAAGAACAGGATCATGCCTGCAGTGAGAGGACTCTGTCCAGACCTACACAAGCCTTCTGTAGGTGAGACCATAGTGGTATTTTAGCAGTGCTGGCACACCCTGGCCTACTGATTTTGCTGCTGATGCTGAAGAAAGAACAAAGACAGAGCTTTTAAATGAAAGCACTGGATCAAGCAATAAAATTAAATTAATTTTTGGCTAGAAGATACTTGGGTCAAGCTTTTTGATTGAATTACACCAAACGTGACAAGACAGGTTCAAGGTGATCATGAAGATAAAAACAATTTTAGTTAATTAATTTAATCAGGTCCTAATGAAGGACATTGATAGGACATAAAAAGCCTCTGCAAACTGAAGTCACCCTACACACAATAACAGGTGCAATATAAACCTATTCCTATACAGCACTCCATTCCCAGGTTTCCCCAATCAAGAACCTGAAAATTAATTCAGAACGCTTAAAATGACAGAAATCTATCAACTTAGCCAGCTGCATACACAGACATAGCTTCAACCACCAAGCAAGGATGTTAGCCACATGGTTAAAAGTTAAAAATCACCATCTTGGAAATTCTATGTTCATTGGAAGATCAGATCCATACACTTCAGATTACAATTGTTTTCCTTCTTTTAAAGCTTAAGATGAGGTTAAAGCAGCCTGATGAAATCTGGAAGCTCAGAGGTGATTATCTTTTAAGAATAGAATCTTTTTCCCCCAACTTAATAAGCAAACTAGGATATGTGAGAAAAATCTCAAGTAATCAATAGATGCCCTAACTCTTTCCCATGCTACTAGCTGGGTGCAAACAATTATATTCTAAAAATTCTATCTTTGTGGTGTGGAGGGTTTATCCAGTTCCCAAAACATATTTTTTCCCAGATAAATGATCCAACATCTCTAAAAATCCTATTTGTTGCTTCATCACTTAAAAGGAGAAAAGAAGTGAAAACCATAAGGACCCCTCTTCCTTTTGGTGTCTTTCTGAAGAAGAATGGGAAATAAAGGAAACATTCATTTGGAGTCCTGCTTCAAAATCTAACACAGTTACCAAATAAACTGAAACACTGAATCCACCAACTGTGATATTTCATTGTCTTTGATACATCAGGTCATTCTCTCTACAGCCAGTGCCTCTCCCCTGACAAGCTTTTATGGCAGAACAGGATCTCACACAGTAGAGAATCCCAAATAACAAAGACAAATGCCTGGAAGTGACAGGCAAGAGCAGTAACATCACAGATTTTCCAGTATTAAGAACAATGTTTGCAGCCAGAGATATTTATAGGCTTAAAGTATTTCCACTTGGGACTATTCTCCATGTTACTGAAGGCCTTCTAGGCAGTGTTTCAGACATCTGGATTCTTCATTAGTGAGTGCAGCTGGTTGGTGGCAACCTGGGCAGTGAAATCTCTAGAAAATAATGTAGTTGTCAGTTGCTGCAATTGGAAAGCAGCTGCACACAGCTGGGAGGGGACAGGGACAAAAATATATATTTCTTTTTCAAGTTTCTGAAAGCCATGAGAATAGAAAAACCCTGACTCTCAGAGGCTGGTAAATCATGGCATGAATCTGAGTAAGCAACTGGAATATTGAGGGAAATCCAGAAAGAGTGTCCTGGATTAGATCTAAAGCAGAAGGAATACAGATGCAACTCTGGAGTCAGAGACACAAAAGAATGGGCCAAGTGGTTTTTACACCACTGAGAAGGTCAAGCTGCACAAAGTACTCAGACTGCACAGAGAAATCTGCATTCTCTCTGAGAACAGACAGGAGTGGCAGCAGCTGGAAAAGGAAGTCCTCACTCAAAACCAGAAACCAACAAGAACAGAACAGTTCAGCTGCAAGGGACCTACAATGATCACCTGGTCCAAGTGCCTGACACTCCAGGGAGGAACAAAAGCTGAGGCATTTCTTCAGGGCACTGCCCAAGTGCCTCTTGAGCACTGACAGGCTCGGGGCATCCACCACCTCTGCTCAGTGTTCAGCCACCTCCTGGCAAGGAAATGCTTCCTAAAGCCCCATCTGAAGCCCTGCAGTGTGGCTTGGGACCATTCCCACACATCCTGTCACTGGATCCCAGGGAGAAGAGCTCAGCACCTAATTCTCCATCTCCCCTCCTCAGCAGCAACGAGCCCATCACCCCTTGGCCTCATTTTCCCCACTCCAGACAAACCCAGAGCCCTCAGATTTTCCTTCTAGGATACTCCTTCCAGCTTTTTCACCACCTTTGATCCCCTCCTCTGAATTATGCCCAGCCAGATCTTATTTTGGGTAACATCCAGAGTAGTAAAAGCCTGTGTGCGAAAAGTACTACTAAGGATAACTTAAGTACAAGTAGTAATAAAACAAAATTAAATGCAAGGTGAATTGGATGTCTTTCATTCAGTTTGTTAATTACAGCCGAAGTAACAAAATAAAACTCTCACATTAACAAATTAATTTGCAAATGCTTACTACATATAAAATATTTAATAGAATTTAAGAGATATACTTACTATTACATCAAATTTGGAATAAATATCTACAACTTTTCCTAAAAAGGAAAAAAAACAACAGTTAACAAAGTGCTTAAAATACAGTATCAGTTTTCTTGCTTCCTGCTTTTATCTGCTATAATTTCAAGAAATAAATGACAGGTCAAGAAAGAAAGACTGAAAAAAAAATCAAATAATAAAAATATTCCAAGCCCATCAACCTACATTTTGCTGAAGTATTTCTTTATATTCCCTTTCTTCCCCCACGCCTTTTTAATTATTTTTTTTTACTGTTTCTTGTGTTTTCCCCTCCCTCCCAGCTGCAGTCCAGGGCTCAGCAGCATTTCTCTTGCCTGACTTTTGTACCCACCTGACTCATCCACAACGGGTAACGCCGATATCCTTCGCTCTACAAATATATTCAAGGCTTTAATGATAGGAGTGTCTGGATGTATGAAGGCAATGTTGTGATAAGTTCCTATTCCAAGTTCATCCAGATTCTTCTTCATAAAGGCAGGCTTTGGCATCTCTGACATCTAGGGGAGTCAGAAGGAATGGATTTACACTGACATTCACTCATCCATCTGCAGACTCCAAGTGATGGTTACAGGTCACTGCAGTTTCCTGATACCAGGTAAATACAAAACCCAAACAACCCAAGGGGTTTCTCTTCAAAGCAGAAATTAAGAAATTAAATAACTCTGTTCAAAGCTCTAAATTAAGACAACGTAACTAGGACTTTTGCTCCATTTTTTTATAGTAACAGATCACTAAAAGCTGCAGATTCTAAGCTATGTCATTCCCACTAAAACTGGAGAGAGAAAATAGAAAACATTAATCTGAGTATTTGTTTGGCCTCCTGTTCATTGCTGTGACTAACATTACTACAGAGTAATGGCAATCTCATCTCTGGGAGACAATTAATTTTTCTTTTTATGTAAACAAACTCCTGAAGCTGAGGAGATGTTCCAGAAACGACAGCAAATTACACCAATAGACAAGTGCTTGGTGTTTAGGTTTCTTTAAAGGAGTAAAACAAAGTAAAGGTGAAATACAGGCCTTATATCAAGCTTTAATTTCCCTGTTGCAAATAAAAGATACACAAAGACACAATGAATATGGAAATTCATTATGACATTTCTACACTAAGACTTTAATTACTTAACTATATCAGATGTCTACTGTGGGAAAAAATCAGTTAAGCACAACATAGCTTTAAATACTTACAAAAAGCTGGAGGAACTTGAGGATTCTTTTATGGGTAAGTATATAAAGTGCATTTCCACTGACTGGATCTATAACTGGCAATCTGTGGATTTTGTTTTTGATCAACGAATATACAGCATCAAAAAGGCTGAGGAGAAAAAATTTTATTTTTTTAATGAATTCTAGCTAACAACAAATAATGCCAAGTGATATATGCACACATTTATAAACCCATATGAAGTATATTATTTGCATTATCTTTAATGCTATAAAAAACAGAAGTTGAGGGATTTCAAATTAACTTTTGCAGCTTTTTGCTTTGCAACACATCAACAACTATATGCTCATGGAAATCTAAATCCATTAAGAAAATGTGATGGAAAGTTCATTTTGTGGTATAAAGCATAGAAAAAATATTTCTTCACAATTGTAAATTGTTTTCCAGCAAGTGCTGTGCTTGCAGTATCCCTGCACTCAGAATGGGTCTTTCTGTTAAGAGACAAACTGTGAAAAATGGAGTTCCTGCACTTAATCAATCTCAATCCCAAATTTCTGTAAAATTTTCTACAAAGGGCGTTTTTATGGCTACATGCACATATGTGAATAACCCCAAACAATTATCTAATAATTTCACTGAATTATCACTGGGGATTGGCAAAAAGATTATCCTTAGGAGATCTAAATCATTCCCACGCACTGCAGACTAGGATTTAGCAACACTCCAACCTGTGCAAGTCTGCTCTTCTTGCAAGTGACACTTTTATTTTTCCCCTTGGTGCAGTAAGACCATGATGAAGCAGCTGACCAGCAACTGCAGTAAGCTAGCAAGTAAAAAAGTTGGTAAAACTCTGATAAACACCTACTTGCTGAAGCAGGCTTCTTCCCACAGACAAGCTGTGTGTTCTGAGTCCATCACAGGGATGAAATAACCCTGTTTAATGTACACAGAGCCCAGACTGCCCCCTGCTGCAGAGCCCACTCCTGGAGTAAGTGTTTAACAGTTCCTAAGTAAGTGCTGCAGTCTGTCACAGAACCCAAGCCCATCTCTGGATCAGGTCTGAAACTGACTTGCCATAACCTTTATAAAAGTTTTACTGCATCTTCTTTATGGCAAGGCTTCTCGTGCTGCACCTCTGACTCAAAACAATTGTGGCTATTTTGTTGCCTTAACAATATTATTTGCAACCTGCCACCATTCAAAATACATCCCTCAGGACTGAATTGAATGACTTATTCATGACTAAATGGCAATTCCACTGAGGATACAGCATATCATTACTTCAATGGAATCACTGGAGCTCCCTTTACCAGCTTCCTTTGCCAGGGCACAAAAATCCCAGTCCATAAACTGAAAGCAAGAACCAGAACTTCACCCTTCAGTTCAGCAACTCAGTAGTACTCAAGATTTCAGTAATCAACTAAATCTCTCTCTCAAGTTTAGTGAATAATGCATAATGACAGTTTAGAAACTATTTCTTTCAACTTCCATCAAGAAGAAAAGGACAGTCACTTATATTTTAAGAAACACAGCCTTATAGTAGAGCAGAACAAACCACAGAGATATTGTCTTTCATTCAGTTAAGGAAAGTTACTTGCTGTGAAAAGGTCTTTTAAGTTTCCAATTACTGTATCTGCTGAGAACAAGACAGCTGAAGAGCTCTAAATTTTCTGATTTTCATGAAATAAAGATGACCTTCAGGCTAGCTTGAAGGGTCATCCTATTGCCTGCTCTGCATTTTAATTTTGACCCATGTCTAGCTCATTTACCAGAACAGTTATGCTGATAAAAGTTTAATTTAAAATTACTTTCCTTGGATAATCAAAAAAGTCTTCACTCACAATTAAAAAAAAGCTCCCACCCCTTCTTGTTTATATTAAAAGACAGTCCTTCTCTATTGTACTGTAGTTTACAATACAAATAGTTTCTTCTTACATATAAAGAGACCTTAAATTCAGAGTTGAGACAGCGTTACTGTATTTCAAGTTAAGCAGAGTGAACAGTGAAATCCTACCTTGCATCTGGGGAGATGTTCACTAAAGGTTTAAAAGTCTCTTGTAAATAAAGCTCTGTGGTTAGAAAATTAATAGACTGTTACCACTTCAAACAAAAACACCAGCTTTTTTATAAAAACATTTCATGAATTCATTCATACAAAATTAAGTGGCAGACAGCAATATACAGTTAGTTATTCTACCATTTATGCACAGTGCTCTATATATTGACGTTAAAAAGACATAAAATTTAAAAACAGGACTAAGCTTGATACCAGCAGAGGTCACTGCAATTACAACAAATAATCCTTTACTCGTTCTGGTTCTGTGAGTGTGTGCTGCACACAGATACCTCCACGTATCATCCCGTGGGATATAGACTACTTTTTACATGGAGCTGCCTCCCTGCATTCAGCACCTCTGGTCACACCCAGAATGTTGCATGAATTTCTGGCTGCATGGTGCAGCTCACTCGGGCACAGCTCTATTCATTCCCACTCCACATATGCCTCACTCCACTCGCTTTTTTCTTTTCTTTAAGAGCCATGAACGAGGGGCAAAGTGTTATACAGCCCACATCACCAGTCCATAGCTGTTTCACATAGAAAAATAAGGAATAGGAGCCAAAAGAGAAGCTTTTACTATTTCTGCTTTCATTAAAAAAAATGTGGAGAGACATCTATGATGAATTCAAAATCCACTATACTGAAAAACATCAGAACCTAGTAAATTATCAACCAAGTAGTAAATATTCTTACCCCTCCAGGTTTCTATCTTGTGCTCCTCCAATTCATAAATCTGAACCTACAATGAGTAGATGGAAGTTCAGCTTAGAGCAATCTAATTTTAAATCCATCATTAACATTGTAAACATCTGAATAATTTCCTTATATTTAATTGCTGAAAATCTAACAGAGTAGGAACAGTCCAACACAACATTTGTTTTAACAGGGAGAAAGGGTGCAATCCTGCCCCTAATGCAGAGAACAATCCTGGATTTATTATTTCAGGGGACAGGAAAGCCTTTTACTGGCCTAGGTTTGCAGTCCAGGTCTTTTCTGGGCTCAAGGACATCCCCTCAATAATTTGTATCACCTCCAAACAACCATCCAGGGTAAACCCTCGGGGGATTCCTCACACACCCACCAGTAAAAAGCTTACCCTGATCACCTGACTTCTTAATGCTAACAGAATAAAGTTACCTGATCACTAACAAGCAAGAGTATTTCTTTAGGGGAGAAACTACCTGGATGCTCCCCATCCCTCAGTGGTGGATATTTTCCAGCACATGAGCAGCCATGTGCTTCATACTGTATGTCCTGATGCTTTCAGGAGGAGTGACTAAAATACTTTAAGAATGATATTTTCTGCGTAATTTCACCTATTAAAACTAGATCATTCCCTGGTGGAACATTCATTTATTTTTCTTACAGACTGTCCCTCCTCAGCTACTCCTATTTACTGCTGCCAGTTTAAGCAGAACCTATGAACAGGACCTTAGACAATGCAAATGAGTGAGAACTCATTAGGTAAAGGCTCATGGAAAAATCAGTAATATTGATGTAGAGGGTCATTACAACATGGAAACAATTTTAAAGAAGTCACCAGTGTGAAAACACTTTTCATTTGTTCCTTCCCCCACCCCTTGTCAATCCCCAGGGAGAAAAAAAGAATTCTTTAACATGAAGAAAGGACAGTGCACCAAACTACTGGCATCTGCTGAGAATTTAAAAAATAACATGAGCTTTGAGAAGGCAAATACATCAGATGTCTGCTCCATCCAACTGTTCTTGACTTTTTAGCTGGTAAAACATAGTACATATGTTTTAATTCTAAGGGGGGAATTGTGATTTGACAAGAACAAGAAAGGGATGTAAATGTTTGTATGAACATGCAAGCTAGAGAATTTCATCAACTGACTGCCAATGGGAATTTCAAATTACAGTTAATTGAAGCCAACAGACTTCCAACTGATTGTGCAATTCAGCCATGTAACTAAAATATTTGCATATATTTAACTAGTTTAACTTGTTTATTCTATACCATCACTCCAAGAACAGTAATTTTTCACAGCATTCAAGCCCCTGTAAGTTACCATGCAAAGACTTAAACAACAATGATAATCATCATAAACCTTTCAGTTTGGTATATCAATCTCTGAACTGTACAGCAAATGATCAAATCATAGCTTAACATCATACTTACCATAGGAGACTTATAGTATCTATGCAGTATGTTAATGAAATCTGTAATTGTTAACATTCCTGTAACAAGTGATACATAAAAAAGCAGGTCTTTAGATATGAATACTTTAGTATGAATACTTAACATATAGAGCTTTCAGTTATTTACTCAATTTATATTCACCATATATAATATGATAAATTTTAAATCCATGTAAAATACTACTGGTATTGGACTATTTTAACAGTAGGATTTCAAAATCATGTCTGTTCACTTTCACATTGACACAGTGCTTCAGAATAAAAACACATAGGAAGCAATATTCAATATTATAACCCATGTGCTTTCTCCTCACTTTCAATCTGACTCAAAGAACTCCTTGAGTTCAGACCACATCCACCCCCAAAAGCAGGGAAGGAAAAGAGGGGGTTTAGAACATCTTTCAAAGCTGGAGCACTATTCTTGCCTTTCATTTTCTTTTTGAATAAGACACATTCTCATTATGTACTTGCCAAGTCAGGCAGACTCCTAGACTCAAATGAAGGAACAGTATAATACATTTTTCTTGACTATTACTTATGACAGAACTTCATTCAATCATTTCCATGGTGATCCTCAAAGCCTGTATGGAAATGTGACTTTTCAAAAGAAAAAAACAGCACATCCATTGTATATATATATATATGTATATATTTCAAGCACCAACACCAAGCTATGTAATAGAGAATTGATGATTAGTTTAGTTACCTGAAAATATTAATCTTTTTTGAGCTTTCAAGTTCTAGATTTGAGAAGATGCAATTGCTCCACTGTTTACTACTCTTACATCTAAACTGAAGAAACTAAGAAATGGGGAAGGGAAAAATTAATCTGGAGGTCAGCTTTAAATCAGTAGAGCTTAGTTACAGACAGAACACGAAATGAAATCAAATGAAAATAAAAAACACAGCACTCCTATGGTGTGTTGCAAGACTGCTCCTCCCCACTTGGATTTAAAGTATTCTAACAAATGCTTTATCAAGTATCTACCATTCATTTCCAGGAATCCTCAACGTTCCAGGTCACAAGAAATACATTTAATTCTATTTGTCACTGCCACTGTGACCCCACTTTCTATCTGAAAGAGAGATCTAGTTTTGGAAGATTACTGTTGTGGTAAGTAATGACATGATTTTAAAAACACAGATCTAATGTTTTTCACCCAAGATGGGACATCTCTGTAGCTCCAGTTCTGGTTTTAGAGATCCTCACTGCACCTCACTGAGGACAGGCAGAGACAGCCTCATACTGCACTTGTATCAGGATACTGGAATATTAAATCAGTCTCTTTACAATTCCTGTTTTCAAATTTTCCTTTCTGTGACCACTGGCTTTATTTTTAAATACACAGTGAAGTGCAAACATTAGAGACTGAATTTCAGAAGGTTGGGACCTAAAAGGAGCATCATGATTCTCAAGGCACAGCAATACTGCAAAAGCTGGCACCCTTTCACTCCTCACAAGGAGGGAAAAGAAACTCTCTTGGCCAGTATTTCTCTAGGATGTTACGTGATGGCCGGGCTCAGACCACCTCCTGAGCAATAAAGCACCTTGGAAATTCAAGTAATCCTGAAAAATGTCAGAACTACTTACCTACAAAACTCTGTTTTTTACTCTCCCACAGTGGAGCTGCTCTCACACCATTTGCTACCAAGGCAAAAAAGGCTTTCTTTACCTGAAAAAAAAAAAAAACAAAGAAAAACTAAAACTTCAATTTTTTTGCCTTTTTTGCCTTTTGCCTTAGTTTAGCATACTAGACACCAACAGAAAAAGGTCTCCCCTTTCACTAGGAAAAATCCCAAAAGCAGTGTAACAGGTAGCTGACATTCAAAATGAAACAGAAAGCACAATGCCAAACAAAAACCTTAAGTCTTTTACTTTTAAAATGGTTAAAAAGCTAGAAAAAGCTTAGCAAAACTAGATGTTTTTCTTTTATTTTGTGAATATTCTAAATGAAAGCCTCTGATACATCCATTGAGAGGACCTTAAATTTACCACATGAAGACTGTGCTACATTCCAGTCAATGTTTACTACAGCAAGTTGTTAAAAATACGAGATTGAAACAACAGCAGTTCCTTGTCCCCTATATCTTTAAGACACCTGATTTATACAAATTAAAGAGAGTTTGATTATTCTAAATATGATTGAAAGTTAAAAGATTTACCTAGCCTGTTTTGCTAAAGAAATCAACCAAGTACTTCAATTTTTAAATTAATTAATCCTCCCCAGAATCAGAGGTTACAAGGTCATGGTGTCATTCTGGAAAGAAACACTTCTCTGTGAACTCTGGTTCTCTGAAAATGAAGGACTCAGGCACTGGTGCACCTCAAAATCCTGATCTGGTGATGTGTATGACATCCTTCCTGTCCTGCCCACACGCCTAAACAGTCTTCCTATGGAAAACACAACACAGAAGTGATGGTTCTTGCTCAGGTCTTGACCTGGCACAAAACCAGGACACAACCAATCTTTATTTCTGTATCCATGAAATTTGTCCTCGGTCCAAATAACACAGAATTGCAATTGCTGGATGACTGCAATCTGAACAGACCATGATTTCACATTATCTTAAAAGTCTACTTTAGATTATGTGCCAAGGGATCCTCTGCACATCAGATTAATAGGAATAAAAGGGCTTCACAATCAATGGAATTGGCATCCAATAAAGTAGTGGCAAACAAAAATGTAGGCAGTGATCTGTATTTCTTGCTACATCTAGACAGCCTGACTGCTTCCTCCCTGACCATGAGAAGCAAATCCACCCTCCAAACATCAGACTCAAAGCTGCCTCCTGACTTTGGAGATCCCATATCACCAATGAACAGGAATAACCATCAGCCATCATCCCTTAACTGCACTGAAACTGAAGAAGCCACGTGGGGAAAAACAACAACAAAACCCCAGGGCCACAAGTAAGACTAAATACACAGGATTTATCTAGGAAATGGTTAAATAGAAAGGTGCCAGAGGTGTTCAGCCACCCTGCTGACACAAGGAGGAGTCAGCCTAAACAAACATTACCAAATCCACCACAGGAGCATCCTAACTCATGAGGAAGACTGCAACCACAAAGAAATCCTCTGGGCAAGATCCATGAAGTGCTCCCACATAACAGCATCACACTCTGAGTTAATGCAGCAAAAGCAAGGAGCTATTTGGGGAGCAGGTATGAGACAGATGTGAGTTCACACAGACCAGTTCCAGCTTGGGGCAAAATAAGTTCTAACCATTCTTCATCAAAAAAGGGAGAAAGGACCTCACACTGCCTAAAACCCTGAGCCTTAGGCTTTGGTATCTTTCTCCAACAAGAGCCATCACACAAGGTCACAGTGACTGTCATGTCTCCAGTCTCTCACAAGAGAAAAAGATGTTCAAAAGCAAGAAGGGAACAGCTAACCTCTTGAGGCCAGGGGGAAATAGCTTTCTACCAGATAGCAATCATGCAAGGCAACTCCTCCAGCAAGTTTACAAGCCCTGTAATTGATAACCTGGAAGAGAAGCATGCCCCTGGCAGAAAACGTGTGGAAAGCCAACTACAGCACTTCAGGCAGTCTCCAAATTCCTGCTGCTACTTCTTTCCCAGACACAGCAGCAGCAAAGAACACCAGCTAGGACCATGCTCAGATGGGTGAGACAGCAAGGCTGAGGTATTATTTTAGATTCAGAAAAGAAACTTCAAGAGACAGAGTTCCAAAGATACACTACTCAAGATGCTGAGCTTGTAGACAATCCAGAAGAAAAAGAAAGGATTCTTCAAAGGATAAGTTCTTGCCCTGATCCTGTTTGATTTACTTGCAAGTTATTTGCCTCCAAGAATCACAAGAATCTTCAGTTAGGTTCCATCTTGTCTAGATTTAAAAGACACATTTTGAAAAATCTGAGGGCTGCTGAACAGACACAGCTACTAAGACAGTACAGAATTAAATCCCTCATAAAAGACAAGGATTTTAGCTTAAGCACCAGAATATTAAACATTTGATGTAATAAATCACCAAAATTTAGTAAAGAAATACTTAAACTCAACCCCCTGGGCTATCCTCCTAGACCACAGCTCAAGTGACATTGCTATTGTGGCCTTTGGTTGTATTGTAGAAAGTATTACATGGCTCCTTGTCTCTTATTTAAGGAAGGTAATTACAAAGCAAAAGTCCATCTCAATTCTTATTTGCTAGAACTCCTTGCTAGCAAAAACATACACTCATCCAGTCACACTTCCCTGCAGTTTCTGTGGTTGACCAATTTCAGTTGCCCAAAATACTGCCAAAGCACAGGGGTGTGGAGCTGGGCTTCTGTCCAGCACTTTTAAATGTTTCAGTGATGTTCATGCAGAAAATACCCACAAGGACCTTGCTTTCTGATGATATATAGTTAGTAGTCTTTGAAGATCTCCCCCATGTCCCATCTTCGGACCTCCAACAGCGTCATTAATTCTCGACCCCGCAGTGTTGGACTGGCCTGACCTTCACAAACCCATTGTTCAGCAGCCAGAGCCCATAGATTGTTGCTGTTCAACACCATGTACAAACAATCTTTAGACAAAGCACTTTTGTTCTTATTAACCATGTCCTAACACACACAATGAACCACTAAAAATGGGATTTATCTGCCCAAATTTAGCGGCTGTTCTGACATTTACCCTGACCTTGCACATTCACCGCAACTTCACAATCAGCTGGGGCACGACCCA
>VWZV01008186.1:0-49301 GCA_013397155.1 Irena cyanogastra | reverse complement strand
ATACTTTTAAACATAAAGAAAAACCACTATTCTACTTAAAATCATTAAACAGCTTTTCTGGGAAACAGAACCCATCCTTCAGGATATAGCAATTTACCCCAACATAGGGCAACTGCATTGACACTACTTGTAAGAGGGGCTCAGGAGAGACACAAGGCAACCACTCTCTCTCTGTGTCCTCAGAGATGCCTTGCTCTTTCAACTGAATTCAGAAGAGGAAACGAACCGAGACATACAAACTCCTAAAGAAGACCATTAGTCATCCAAATCCACAAGGCCAGAAGGTGCTCTAGACAGAGGGGAAGAACACCACTGGCTGATGAATAAGACAAAATTTAACATGAATCAAAATGCAGAGCTCACATATCAGGTTTTCCAACATGAAATATTAAGGCACCCCTTGTAATGCACAAAGGACGAACAAAGTTGTAGATCTGGCAAGACATGGCATGGAATATCCATGTCTGACATCCCACTAAACTGGCTTACACCTGTAAACAGGATATAGCCCTTAGGACAATAGCTTTTGGGTAAATGGTTTATTTCAGCATTGCTTATATAACTGAAAATTTGGATAAAATATTTTGGCTTTGAGCCTTGTGTTTATTTAGGAAAATAACAAACATTTAACTAAATATTTTAATGCTTTATTTAAAGAAGGTTTGCAAAAGGATACAATAACATTACAAGAAGCACTCTGCCATTGTAATTTTTCTTTTTAAATGGTCTTTTAAACATAGCAGAGTTTCAAGGCAAATTACTTGAATGTAGGCATAAAATCTATTGTCTTCACCTTTTCCACCCAGTCTCCGCTGAGATGTGCTGCTCCATAAATGCAATGAATGTAGTTCCCCCTGCTAATCATAGAGCCATGCACAATATGCTACTAAGCATCACGATGGCCAAAACAGACTTACCCTTCTTTCCCACACAGAAATGTGGTCCTTATGTAACAAATCCATAGGCCTGAAAGTTTAAGAATTACTATGAAGTTATGGCTTACCAGAACACAACTTCCCCAAAACTTTACAATTGCCTGGTAAATGTTTCATAGCTTCCCAAATACCTTTAATGTGTCTCTGCTTTTTTGAAGTAAAGCGTTTAGTTCATTTTTAGTCACCGTCTCTCTGTGTAAACTACATCCAGAATTAGGCTGCACTAATGATCACCTAGAAGAGACAGCACATAATTCCCAGCAAACTCACGCCACTGCAGCCTTACCAAAACAAGGCTCTGACCTTTCTCCATACACAGCTACACAACTATGAAGTTTTCTTTCATTATACATATTCTTAATGACTGAAAAAAACCTTGCATTTTGGATTGAAATAAAACAAAAAATTGTTTCAGTTAGAAGGAAAGGTATTTGCAAATGCCAGGGACCATGTAAGTAATTGGCTCCCACAAGCTTTACTATCAAGTGACTGCCAGCTAAATTTTGGCTCTGCTTTTATTTTCCCTTCAGGTCTGAAATTGGCTGCTTTAATTAATGAACAGTTTGAGGCTGGAAAATTCTGAATGCATTTAAACTTTTATTGTGCAATACTTCAAGTTGTTTCATCTTACCATTGTAGACTTAGCAGAACAAGAACCTGAGCCTTCTGTGAACTGTATACTGCTACACATCTTGAAGTTTTCTTTCACTATACCTATTTTTTTATCACTGCACAGCAGTTGCACCAGCAATTATTCCAGTTGCTCTTGTTATTAGGATTTCACACAAAGATCTCTCAAGCTTGCATTAGCTGATCTGTGAATACTTCTATTATTTGAATCACATTAAAAATCCTTAGTAACAAAAAGTGTTGCCAAAATTTTCATTCAGCAGATCTCTAAGTATCCTGATTCTACACTGTCCTTGTGTACTATTCAAGAAAGATTAATGAAAGAGTTGATAACAGAAAAAGGAACAACTCTCTCCAGAAACAGCCTCATGGAATTAGAGTAAGTCCTTTATCATTCTTATCTAGCTTTGAGGATCAACAGTAAAACAAAGCAAAGTTTTATTTAGACATCATGAAGAAAAATAAGATTAATTACAAATAAAAAGAAGGTGAGGCATCTACCCATGGTCATCTGTTGTTAGGCTTCATCTTTAGCAACTGTATTACTTAAGCAGTCACTACTATGAGCCAATCCATTTCTGCCCTCACTACACACCCAGGCTTGCCAAAACAAACACTTTTATCCACATGGAGAACTTGTTTAAGAAACTAATCTAGCTGATAGTCACTTCTTACCTTACCATCCCTAGAGAAGCACTTAATTTTCACCTGCACCACTGAGCAACCATGCAAGTGTTTATAACAACAAACTGGTTAGGACAGGGAAGGGTGAGAACAGGAACATATTGTTGTAAACAAAAACTACTTATGCCAGCACTGGCCTAAAAAAATAATGAATTAAATATCTTCCATTTAGAATTCACCGTGCAGCTCAGTTACACATACCACCAAGTTAGGTTCAACAATTCCTCCTACCCTTTCATTTTCAGTCTACTCCAATCCAAGGTTTCATTTACACTTAGTACTGATGATGCTGCAACTCTCCATTTACCTCCTTAGATAGTAATGCTTCATATTATAACCAAGCACATTCAATAGCTACCTACCACCCACAATGCAGCCCACTCCCATTACTACACATTCCACCTCTATTTTGCTGGTATTCATTAGGGGAACTAAACCAACAGAAAGTTATTCATGCCTATCAGCTACACCTTTACATGCCTCTGGATATAAATGCAAATAGGCTTTAGAGTCAGGCCCATCTGTAGTCCCTGGAGCCAATAATTTCTAAATGCAGGGTTAAATCTGACCAGCTACGGGCATTGCATCAACTGAATAAAGATCCTGGGTCTGGGACAACACGTAACTATTTTCCCTTTGCTTCCAGGTGCCTCAGCTGATTGTCCCTGTCCAATATGAGCATTCTGTAGTCCCCAAACATATCTGTGATCTGTAGATAATACGATAGAAGATTTTTGTTACATGCATATTCTGTTTAGGTTGTGATCCCTGATACAACAGTAGCTGTCCACAGGGGACATGCAGCAGAACAGAGATGACAGACCCAGGAGACAATTTCTTTAGCAATATAGGCCTTTAAAATAAATTCTTTATCCTCAGCTTTTACTGCAGTCTTGAATAAAAGAACTCAAAAGTTGGCTTGTGGCCATCACATCTGAAAGAGCAGCCCAGACTATCATTATGATTAAGCACAAGAGCAGTGTAATTCTGTGCTATTGCTGAAGCAGTCACCAAAGGGAAGCTGGAGTCAAATCTCCCCACACCAGAAAGGAAATTGCTATCGTTTGCTCTCCCTAAACAACTGGTTTCATAAGACTAGTTAATTTATAGGGAAGAATGTTGAAAGAACAAGAGATGGAATCAAAGTTTTCTTACCTGCTCTGCAGGACTGAGGCTGACACACAGAAGCAAGGTTTGTGCATTACACATATGTATTATGGTACACAAGACAATACCCAGGTCACAAACCAAATGCAGACAATTTTTAAATTAACAGAAAAACAAGTGCAGATAGCATACGCACACAGCTGTACAGGTAAGTTGCGGATTCCAACAGCAATTGCAATTTCCATGGATGGCCCTTCATACTTAGGCAGAATTTCAATAAGGCTTTTCCAAGAGAGCAAACATGAAACCAACCTAGTTACAGGATCCAGAGAGCTTTCACGTTCTGGCACCAGCTGCACCAGTGGAAGTATTTATGCAAAGGACTAGTTCATTAGTTTCAGTTGGTTACTGATGTGACTCCAGTTAATGACAGAGGCACACCTTGCCAGGATGGGGTTTACTGTTAGAAAAAACTGTCAAACTTTGAAGTTGAGCATAGCCTCTACATCTTGGAGCTCGTATTTTAAGTTATGATGCCATTGAAGCTGTTAGCATACGTTTTTCTTAACTAAAAAAAGTTTTAAAATATTACAAGCTCACACACCATCCTAAGGGTAAAGATTTTCCACCTAACATCTTAATGTCAATTAGATACAACTAAACCCAAATGCTATTACACGTAATGAAATTAAGGCTCCACTTCAACATGCTGTGGGAGAAAACTGATTTCCTTTGTAGCATGTGGTTAGAGAAGTAATGTAAGAACTGTTTCCATAAAAATGAACAGAAATCATGTTAAAGCTTTGATGCATAGGATCCACATGGCAAAATAGCATCTAAAGTTCATTTACCATCGACTCTGGCACTTTTATGTGTGCAATTGCTATCTCCACCTCATTTACTAAGCCTTTTAATTTTCTTTTTCCTTGTCTTCCCATGCCAGAAAGGAACAAACACCTATGCAAACTTCCTCTAGACTCACACCAAGAATAATCCTTTAAAACCCTATGAAACCTCAGTTGTCCAGGAAGTGCAGCAACACCCAAGAACTCAATTTTATTTTTAAGTTAATAGACAGTCATAAAATTTTGTTTCTATTCGTATTTAAAGGCTTGTCTATTTTGATTCCCTCTTTTCAGTTCAAGGTCCAGGCACATTAGGTCCAGTGTAATTTCTCTGCAACATGAAAATACTTTCCTAAATTCTTTCTATTCTACGTGATTTTCAATATAAAATCAAGTTTTGCTTGTCCTAACAACATTCTCTCTCTCCCTCTATGTATTTACATGCACCCCATACATATATGGGTTTTACAGAACTATTTATAACATTTGAATTCGAATTTATTGAAATCTAATCAAATAATTTCCAGGTTAGATAAAATAAGGAAGTGAAAAGTTGAGGAGTTTTTTGTTGAAATAGATGCTTTTCTTGAATGCACCTGTTCAAAGGCTGACTTTAACACGAGTTAAGCCAAAAGGTCCCCAAAGGTCAACTTTCCAATTAATGAAAGTTTTGAACATTCAAACTTCATACCAGAAAGCCAGAAAACACATCCAATAGAGTACCCTGGTAGTTCTTTAACTGAAACACACACATTTTAAGAAGAAATTCCTAGGGACAGTACAGAGACACAAACACAAAACATCAATACCAAAGGAAACTGGAAACATGATGATATGTAAACATTTTTCATTACACCCTTTTTCCTATATATAAAGGGCCTTCATGTAGGCCATCCCCATAACTCTAGATTATGATGGCTTCATGTACTCTAAACGAAATGCAAAGTGCTTTGGTTGTTAGTCAACAACAGAAGTGTTAATACTAGAAGTTGTGTGGTTTGGGTTTTTCTTCTTATGGAAGAGTCAAGGCATACTTCCAACACTAACATGAACCATCTACTAATTTTCAATGCACCATCCTAAATACATAGGTGTTTTAGGGAGACAAAGTGTTTCATTTAAACACATCTGAACAGACACACATAAACACCTTGCTATTGCCACATTCTTATCAGAAACAGTTGAATATTGCTGAAGCCTTCCCAGAAAAACCAGTCCAAAGCATGGCAAAAGTATTTCCAAATATTTTAAGCAATAAAGCTGTTATCATAAGTCTTACCACAGGCAGTAGGACTTCCAGCACCAACCACAGTTAACAGGTCTTACAGAAGAAGTAACTTGACAGAAATTCTTTAGCACCCAATTTTTCACTCACACATCTTATCAAACTTTGCTTTTCACAGTAGGGGCACGATGGCAGAAGTGTTTTCACAGTGTTACTTGGCAATGCCCAGTTCTCTTTCCTGAACAGGTTTGCCAGTTTTCTCTGCTTGGGCACAGTTGCAGGCTATTCAAACCCAAATGATCCCTTCCTTGTACAGCTGCTAAACACCAAGATGTTACATGCCAAGAGCATGTAACACATAACTTCTTTCCTAGATTTTCTAAGAATATTTAAACTAAGTCCAACATTTAGTTTACAGAAAAATGCTTTTTGATCAAATCTGTAGGCACAAGGTGATCAAGTGAATATCCATGCTCTTGGCTCTGAATATATTAGAAGTAGGGCTTACACTGCAACCTACAAAGTTCAAGCAACAGACTGAAATAATTAAAGGGAGATCAG
Organism: Irena cyanogastra; assembly: GCA_013397155.1. Taxonomy (NCBI): domain Eukaryota; kingdom Metazoa; phylum Chordata; class Aves; order Passeriformes; family Irenidae; genus Irena; species Irena cyanogastra. The sequence continues at coordinate 43,314 of VWZV01008186.1, read as the reverse complement.
GAAAAGATTCATAGATGTGACAAAAAGCAAAACTAATTTCACTGCAGGTGTTACATATAAAGACACTAATTAATATAGCAATATTTCTGGTTTTCGCATCACACCCAAAATAATTGCTTTCCTTTTTGCTGAAAAGAACTTAAAAACTATTTCTGAATTAAGAATTAACAATTTTGGTTCAATCTTGAGCTTCTAAAGGCTGAGGAAATAGCATATTTCTCCTGGTTATTCCTCAAATCTACTTAGTTAATGCAAATGAATAAAATGATAATAGCGGATTGCTTCCTCTTAAAAAGGCTTCACATCTCTTCTGATTTGAGGCCAAGCAGAAGCTGAATAACTGTTATTTATATTTGAACAGTTTCATTGTCATCCCTTACTTCCTCCTCTCCCAAAAAACAACCCTCCATCATAACTGAATCAAACAGAGCTTTCCAACCTCCAGGTATTTAAAATTCTCATTATTTGTTATAATAGGCATTTTGGTTTGAGATAATTTGGGGTATTTTGAAAGCCACTGTTGTAATAATTCTTGAACTAGTAGGAAAGAAGAATCATATTTTTGTCTTCCTCAAAATGTTATCTACAAAATAAGATAAGCTTCCTACTTTCTTAACTGATACAGCTGCTACTATGAATTAAAAAAATACTTTTTTCAATGGTTTTTTTCCAGAAAACTGGAGTAGTTTTCCTGTCACTGTCTTTAATTTTGATGTCACTTTAGTCAGTACAGTTTGAGAATTAAAGAAAAAATACTTAAGTACAAATAGTACTTTCCTTTAAAACTAAAAACTTGCTTCATAATCGCCATTTAGCAAATGGAAGAAATCATAGTCGTCACCAGAAAAAACATTTCTGCATAAATTCATGAATTGTACTGCATGCAGTCAAGAAACACTTTTCCCAAATCCTTGCTAGCTAGAGATAATTGACGATCATTGAGATTATTTGACTGCACTAATTACATTAAATGACCACCTTAATATCCTCCCCTTCGCACTATACAATGAGAACATAAATATCTCTTCGTGCCCCCTCTTCAAAAGAAAACATTCTCCAAGCCGCCGACACTATGAAGCGGATTTTTTTTTTTTTTGCGCGATTATATAACTTGTTTCTTTCCGAGCGCTGCTGCAGCATGTTTTACTGTCAATTGACAGAAACGAAAGCCTTGCACTGGGAGTGAACGCAGGACTTTTCTCTTGCAGGGCTTCTTTCACCGGTGCGAGAGGATCCCCCCGGCCGCAGCTGGTTTTGGAGCGCCCGTCGGGGTCTGCGCCCAGCCAGGGCGGCAGGCAGGGAGCGGGGCAGGGGCACACGCCGAGCTCCGTGGGCAGCCGGGCTGTGCCGCTCCTCCCCGGCCGGGAGCCGGGCTCACCGGCCTCACTCACCTCGCCCGCCCACCCGCGAACTTTTCCGAGCGGCTGCCCGCGCCCGCTCTACCCCGCTCCCATCGCCTCCCGCAGCGGCTCAGCCCGGTCCCCCCACACTCACCGGCGGGACCCGGTACCGTGTGTGTGTCTGGAGAGCCCCGCTGCCGCGCTCGGAGCAGGTGCTCCGCTCCTTCAGCCGCCAGCCGGGCTCTGACAGCGGCAGCCCGGACAGTGCCTCCCGTCCGGACGGGCACGCGGGGGGAGCCGCCGCTCGGCTCGGTCCGGTTTCTCCCTGCTCACAGGAAGGCGCGGGGGCAGAGACCCCCGGCCCCAGAGCGCCGCTGCCGCTGGAGACCCTCTCACCTCCCGGGCTGCTGCTGCTGCTGCCGCCCCTGAAGAGTGTCGTCCCCCTTCTCCTCCTCCTCCATGGTGCCGCTCCACCCCTTCCACGGCGGCGGCTCTGTAGGTCTCCGGTAGGAGCTGTTCAACGGCTGCGGCGTTCCACCTGACCAGCCTGCCGCTGAGGGCAGCGCGATGAGCTGCAGGGAGCAGCTCCACAGCGCCCGGCGCCCCGCCATGGCGAGCAGGGGTTCCGCGACGCCCGGCTCCTCACCGTGGTGGGCACAGGGCACCACACAGCCGGCCCTTCACCGTGGAGCGGCGCCGTTAACAAGATGGCGGCGGGGGGCCGTGTCTGAGGGATACGAGGAGTCCTGGAGCCATGGCGGGATAGTGTCAGGGCTGCCGGCACGTTCTGCCCCTGGAGGCCGGGCTGCTCCTCGGCACCGGGGAAAGAGAAGCAGTCAATTGTGCTGCTGGCCGGCTCCCATGGGCGGTAAACGCTGCCTGCAGTCCCGTTTGGGAGCACGAGCATGCTCTGATCACCAGGTGCTGCGGTGAAAAGTTTCCTGGGCTCGGTTGTCTTAGCTGCCGGGGCAGTGCCGCCATCCCCCGGGTACCGGCACTCACGGGAGGTGCGTTGTCTGGGCAAGGCCACCCTCCCGCAGAACAACCCGCTCTGCAGACACCTGTATCCCTACGGCCTTGGGAAGGTAAAAATCGTGTCCATGTGCTAGGTAAAAGTCATTTCATGTGCTGGGTTACAATCATCCCCTCACTCCCTGCTCAGGTCTGACAGAAGTTTCCAGACTATAGGCTGAGAATTGAGGCATTTTGAGGCACCCAACTCAGAGGACTTGGGTTCTCAGAAATAAATGAGTATTTTAAAAATACATCCTTACTTCCTTAAGGACAATGGACAGCAAAGAACAAAGCTATGCAGGTGTGACATGAAAAACACCCCGTATTATCTAACAGCAGTATGAAATCTAAGATTATCTGGAGCTCTTGATAACATGTTTGTGTACATTTTATCTTGAAGCTTGAGACTGGATGTATGGTCCATTGGTAAAGAAATCCTACCTATGTTCAAAGCCAAAGTTCTCAGTGCATATGTTGGGAGACTAGAAATATGGGCCTTACTCTTCCATTATCTATCATTCTCTTAGTTTCCTTAAGGTAAAGGAATGATAAAACTATCAAGCTGCCTTGTTCTGTATGAGTTATCTGTTTTCTATCTGTTTTTACTTATCGATAAAGATATGTATTGGTTGTTTATAGTCAGGAAGATTTGCTAACCTTTGACAGGTAAGTTGCCTAATTTATTGCCTACTTCCTTCCTTTCCTTCCTTCTGCTCCTTCTTGCCTGACATTTCCTGATCATTTCATCTACCACTGTATCTAATGCTAAGCTGGCCTTGTAGCCATGACTTTTACTCATAATCATTAAACACAAATCTGTATTGATTGACGTTATTTCTACTGTTACTTTATGGAGTCTAAGATCTCCTGAATGATTTAAATGATAAAGCTGTTCTGACACTATGACCACTAATGACCTATGTACTGCCTATGTATAGAAATCTCCATAAGCCACCAGGTAAGTGCCTCCAGGCTGGTAGCTGATTGCCAGCAGTAGCAGATTTGGGGTGCTCATCCTCCACTTCAGCTGAGAATCACCTAGCAGGCAGCCCTAGCTCCACGTGTGGCGTGGAAGTAGTTTGTGTATCATCAGTGCTACAAAAGATACAGCTTGGGAGGCTCTGCTGTAGTAAATGCATTTTATCTGTACTACAAATACAGATGTCAATGGTTGAAGGCTGTAAGTAAAGACACCTGGTATCTGTGCAGCATGCAATTTTCAGCTTGAAAAGAAACATGCCTGGTGAACAATGATATTGTTCAAGTAATTTCTGACGCTGCTAGAAGTGTATATCAGTGTATTACCAACTATGCCACACCAGCATGCACAACAAGAGAAAATTCCACTTCAGAGGTACTGTTCAACAGAACCAGGATTTTAAACTAGTTTCCTGTTTCAGTATTCCCTGGAGCCAGTTGAGATCTCAGTCTAGTACTGCTTCTTTGGTGGGTTTTGATTTTTCAATGTCTTATGCACACAAACACATCTAAACTGAGGAAAAAGTCCCAAGGGAATATCAGTGCTAAAGTAGTTATGTAAACCCTGAACAGCAATCTCTCTGACTCTTAATACTCCCCAGACATGCTAATATGCTTAGAGGACTGATGTTAGGATCCTGCAGGAGTTGGAAGCCAGAAGTTACTAGCAGATGGGAAGGTTCCAGCCATCTGTGCATGAGGTAAGGGTTTTTACTTGGCATCTCGTCCTAAGAAATGGAGATTTGATAATTTTATTTCCATCAGTGGCAAGTACTCCTGACTAATGCACTTCTACTACTCAGACTGACCCTATATATTGTCCTCTGTTTATGAAAGTAGAAAAGTTATGAGAGCTTCTTTGCACTGCAGAGAGGCACAAATACTAAGGGATAGGAGAGTGGGGTTATTTAGGGGTGAGTGCATTTCTTTTCCTCACAATGAAGTTTAACATCTGAAACAATAATTTTTTATTGACGTTTTTGGGGTATACCGTTTCATTAACTACTTGGAAGAGTAAGTGCCTTAAACTAACTTAATTTGCTTAATGCAACAACCTGTATCTTAATTAGAATCGCACGGTTAGTATTTCATGAATTTTATGTGCAGTGGTGTCTTTCCCTTGGAGATAGTGCATTAATCATGGGCAGGTCAGCTTGAGTAACTTGATTATAAAATTTCTCTTGATGAAAGGTTTAACCTTCCTCACAACTGAAGTTCATCAGTATTTTGTTTCGATCTCTCAAGTGTAGCGTTAATGTCTTTTTCACAAAGTCTAATTTAGCTGGTTGACATAAGCTGTGTCAGAGCAAGATACTCATTGTCTTGGCCAGTAACTGAAGCACAATCTAAAGCAAGAAAGAAATAGAAATTCTTATAGTTAAAATGTTACAGCTTTATAACTGAACTGTCTGAACTTAATTGAAAATCCTCCTAGATGACAGAGTAAAAATGTTGTGCCATCTCTCACTCCATCCTAGAATATCAAGTCCAAAATCCCTTTTGGCTGAGGTTTGCTATATACTAGGTAATGTTTACTGTTATAGTGCAGATGCAGTTTATTGCAGAAAAAAAACCCCACACTTGCTGGAACAGTTTGTGCTGGATATCTGAGTGAAATAAACTACGCTAGCAAAAAAAAAATAAATTCACCACTCTAATATTGGCTATACAAGAATTTTTAACAGCATAGACATTTAGCACCAAAAGAAATTCTATTAGGCTAGTAAAAGCCCCTCTGGCAAAACTGGCCCATATTGGGACATAACCAGAAAGCCTAACCTTGCCCTTCTAATTTCAGTGTGCAGAAGTAACCACCCTCATGGTATCCGCCCTCTCCAGGAGGGAACTTGAGGGGGAAAATTTATTTGGCACCTGTTGCAGGCAGAGGCAAGCAGAATTTCAAATCATGTTGGATGTTAAGGTACCCAGTGAAAGAGGGTTACACAACGAGCTCATATATGTGTGTGTGTATATATATATATATATACACATACATATACACTTATGCACACACACAGGTACAAAATGCTTCACAGTAATGTTTAATCAAAACATTAAATTGAATTATGTACAAAATTTATATATAATAAATATATAATAATGAAATTACTGTGAATGTTATGTTTACAATTACAAATTTATGATAAAGAATTTGACAAATTTGAAGACTGTAGAGAAGGAACTTATGAGTTACAGGTAATGCTCAAAAGCACATTTTGTTTTATGTGAAATATAATGATGATGGTGATGTAACAGACATTATGAATAATTTCAAATAAGTTAGAGTTTATATTACAATAAAAAATACATTGTGAAAAGGTAAAACAAGAAAAAAGCTATTACTTTTAAAGTCATATAAAATTACTATAGGGAAATATTCATAAATAAGGAAGTTGTAAATAAGGAAGTTGTATAACAATGAGGTAAGTCAGACCTTCCTTGTGATTGCTTGTAGATATTCAGAATGATGACCATCCTTTTCCTTGCCTCCATAAAACTTTTTTTAGCTTTATCATACAAGCATCCTACAAATACAGGAATAGATGGGGATTCAATAAATCCTCTTGTCCAAACCACTACATTCAGTGAGGGTCTTTTATAATTGGAGTATTATTGTGACTGTCAGTATCCTGTGCAGGCATGCTCTGTGCTATGTGGAGCTGCTTTCAGCTGCCAAGCTGCTGCTCTGGCACTAATGAAATTGCTGGGTTCCCAGGCTGAGGTCAGTTCCCTGCTACTGCCCTCCTGAAATGTGTCTGAAACCTCTTCTTCATCCACAGCTCCCAGGAGTGAAAGAGAAAGGAAATCCACATTGGTTTTAACAGCTGCCACTGAATAGAGGAGAGGATTACAAATAAATGGAAATAAATAATGAGGGCATGTGGCTGAAGCCATGACAGTCACTTTTTGGTATGGCAACAGATAAGCAGTGCTCTGAGTGACAAAATGTTGGTCTGAATATGTAGACACTATGATGATGTCAAAAAGAGTCTCATTTGAATTGGGATTCAGGAGGATCCTCTATTTAAATCCTGTCTGAACTACTGACAGGCTGTATGACCTTTTACAATATACGGAGCTCCACGGGTCAAACTGGTCTTTGCTGCAACTAAATTGACTACAATGGAATTATTCTGTGACTGAACTTGATTTCTCAGACTTCAGTCAACACAGCTGGTTCACTGAATAATTCAAAGAAGGCAATCATAGATGCCACTGAAAAACAGATGCATCTGAACTCAGTCTTTTAGTTTTGGCAAAACTGGACCAGAAATGCAAAACTGTTACTTAAAATGCCTAAGTAATTGCTGATAGTGGGTTCTTGATAATGTAAACTTTCTGAACGTAACAAAGGTGAGAAAGTGCCATTGTATTTTCTAAAGGGAGCATAAATATCACATATGTTATTTAAAATTTGGAAAATGATGGATGCTTCTCTAAGTATTCTTGTATAGATTGGTTTTTTTTTCAAATTAATAATGACAAATTACTCAGGTATTTATGCTGAGTCATTTACATTACAATGCTGCGCACTGGTAAGCTTCTTCCATAGAAAATACTTTTAGTGTTAGATAACAAGGTAATTATGTTATTTAATAAAAGGTAATTGTTATAAGAGTGTCAGGGGCAGAATGGGAGCTTCAGATAAAGTTTATTGGGAAGACCTCCCTGCCCTGTTGAGTCACAAGGTGCAAAAAGGACCCTCTTGCTTTCTAAACTCCTTCTCAAAAAGGAGTCTGAGTGGGGCTGGATCTAGTCCGAGTCCCAGACTTTCAATGGTTTATTTCTAAAGTATTATATAGGTGTAATTGAGCCTTTATACAAGGATAAACAGGATTCCTGTTCCTTTAATCCTGTCCCACAGGATTAGAGATGGCAAACCAAACATATTTATATGAATAAAGTAGATAAGAATTTAAATTGCTTATGATGATGAAAAGACTAAAAGGCCTTAATCAGAATTATTTACTGCACCGTATAGGTAGCTGTAACTATTAGTATAGTGCACTATGTATTGAAGCAATATTGAGATGATATTAAAGCTAGCAAAACCATTATGGAAATTGATGTTACTCATTCATACAATGCCTGTGGGCAAATCTCTTTCTCAGCCTTGAGGCTGAGCCTTGAGGGGTGTCCCCACCCAAGGGAGGAATCTCCACACACAGTCTGAGAAGGAGTATGTTAGAAAACCCTGCTATTAAAAAGTGGGACTGAGCTTTTATAGTACAAAGTGATTGACTATGAGTCACATGTCTCTAGGGTACATTATCAGTACTATAACTTGTTGGCTCCTTCATCAGGAACTCTGCCACATCCTCAGAGGTGCCAGTTTCTGCCGAGAAACATTGTTCTTCCTCTGAATGTTAAATTTTGGGATTGATAAGTCAGGCTGGTCTCAGCATTCTTCACTACCAGCGTGACTTGCATGAGCTGTGAACCTCGTGAAGTTCAGTGAGGCCATGTACAAGGTCCTGCACAGGGTCCAGGAAATCCCAAGCAAAGCACAGGTTGGGCAGAGGATGGATCAAGAGCAGCCTGAGGGGAAGGACTTGGAGGTGTTCATAAATGACAAGCACAACATGATCTGGCTGTGCGCACTCCTAGCCCAGAAAGGCAAATGTGTTCTGGGCTGCATCCACAGCAGCGTGGCCAGCAGTCGAAGGTGAGACTGCACCTGGAGTACTGCATCCAGGTCTGGGGTCCCAAACATAAGAAGGATGTGGACCTGTTAAATTGAGTCCAGAGAAGGTGAGCAGAGGGTTGGAGCACCTCTCCTGTGAAGACAGACTCAGGGAATTGGAGCTGTTCAGCCTGGAAAAGACAAGACTTCAAGGCACCTTCCAGTACGTAGAGGGGACCTACAGGAAAGCTGGACAGAGATTTTTTACGAGGTTGTGTAGTGACAGGACAAGGGGAGACAGCTTCAAACTGAAAGACAATAGGTTTAAATTAGATATTTGGAATAAATTATTTACTTCAAGGGTGGTGAGGCACTGGAACAGTTTGCCCAGGGAAGTCATAGATGCCCATCCCTGGAAGTGTTCAAGGCCAGACTGGATGGAGTTTTGAGCAACCTAGACTAGTGGAAGTTGTCCCTGCCTAAGTAAGTGGAGTTGGAGCTAGATGATCTTTAAGGTCCCTTCCAACCCAGGCTATTCTGTGATGCTGTGAAATGAATCAGATCAAGAATGTGTTTTCAAGCGTAGATGAAAGGCTTCTGTGTCTGTGTACCTGTGTCACTAAGTGTGCTGGTTTTGGCTGGAAAAGAGTAATTTCCTTCATAGTAGCTGGTATGGACTAAATATTGGATTTGTGCTGCAAACAGTGTTGCTAATTCAGGGATATTTTTGATTTTGCTAAGCAGTGCTTACACAAAGTCAAGGCCTTTTCTGTTTCTCACTCCACTCCACCAGCAAATGGGCTGGGGGTGCACAGGAAATTAGAAAGGGGACACAACCAGGACAATCAATCCCAACTGACCAAAGGGATATTCTGTATCACATGGCGTCATGCTCAGTACAAGAAGTTGGGGAGAGAGAAAAAAGGAGGAGTTTAACAAGTAGAAAAAAAAATACTTGGCATAATTTAAGAAAACTTGGAGAGGTGACACTGGTACACTTTTTCATTTTTTCGTGCCAATTTAGTAATGAGGACAATGGAGTTTCTTCTTAAGACATGATTAAAAAAGAGATCTGAAAGGGTTTTCCAGTTCATCCTCTTGCTTCAGAGTGGAATCCACTCTATCTAATCAGCTCCTGACAGATATTTGTTCAATCTGACCTTGAAAATTTGCAGTTATGCTGATTCTTCAGATCTCTCCACAGTCAGCTACTGTGTTACATTCTTTACAGTTCAAAAGCTTTTTGTAAAATATAACTGAAATCTTCAAGTTGCAGTTTAAAGCTTTTACTTCTTACCGTATCAATGGTCATGAAGAACACTCTGCAATACTTTCTACATATTTGAGAACAGATGTATCTTCCTTCAATCTTCAATCTTCTCATTGCTAGTTTAAAGAAATGAATTTTTTCAATCTTACCTCATGTGTCACATTTTCTATACTTCTGAAAATTACATGGTTCTACTGTGGTTTCTTTATTGGAGAGAAATCACAAGGTTTCTTTATTGTTTGTTGAGGTTTTTTTACAGAATGTTGCTTTTAATAGGTTGTTTTCTGGTAAAACCATATTACCTCTTATTTACCACCACAGGATTGCAGGATAATTTAATTTGCAGGGGATCATAGGAAGTCCCTAGTCCAACCCTCTGCTGAAACCAGGATCAGCTATGAGTTCAGACTCAATCAGTCAGCTATGATTTTGAAAACCTGGAAGAGACTTCACAAGCACTGTGGACAACCAGTTCCACAGCTTGACTGACACACAGTGAAAATGTTTTCCCTTGAATCTAGCTTGAGCCTCTTGCATTTCAGTTTATGCCTACTACTTGACACTCTCTCACCATACAGCAATCTGTGGAGTCTGGCTCTATTTTCTTGATAATTTCCTCTTGGCTACGGTATAGATGCTTAGGAATACTTACTATGACTGTTGTTGTTATTGGTAGTAGAGGAGGAGTAGTAGTAGTAAAAAGGCAAATAACTACCTTTCCTGAATTCCTGAGTTTTGGATTCTCCCTTTTTTCCATCGGTACGCTTGACAATTCCTTTCTTATTTAACTTACGTGTTCCGTATTTAGAGAGCAAATGAAGCATTTGCTTTCTTAATAGAGTACTAGTAGAGAGTGGTTACAGGTTATAGCAGGCTGACACAATTTAGAACATTTAATTTAGCTAAGTTGTCTTTATGTGTTGTTTCCCTTTTCTACCTAGAAGTCTTACTCCGTTCTCTAACTTAAAATGGAAGCAAGCCATCCCACACAAGCATTTGCAGAAGTCAAAGCAGGAGGTAAAAAAAAAAAAGACATTAGGAAACACTTCTTTACCAAGAGGGGGGGCAAATGCTGGAACAGGGTTTCTGGAGAGGTAGTCAGGCCCCAAGCCTGACAGTGTTTAAGCGGCATTCAGACGCTGTCCTTAACAACACGCTTTGACTTTCAGTTAGCCCTGAATGGGTCAGGCAGTTGGGCTAAATGGCCATTGTCGTCCCTTACAACTGAAATATTCCATTCCATTCAATGTTCTTGTTGTGTCAGCCACCATTATGCAAGTCAAGTAATCAGTTTAAAGGCAAGTACTTTGAATTAAGTTGAAGGTCTCATTGACTGTGCTGAACTTTGGTTTGGGACTTTATGGCTGTAAAGATGAGATAGCAAATCTCAACTATGCACATAGTTCCTAGTGCTTTAATGTAGACTGTGTAGACGTGTTGTCTTTATTCAAATATACATGATTGGGAGTGGGATCATAGAATGATTTGGGTTGAAAGGGACGCTAAAGGTCATCTGGTTCCAACCCTCCTGCCATGGGTGGGTACACACTAGGTCAGGTTGCTCAGAGCCCTATCCAGCCTGGTCTCAAACACATACAGGGATGCGGAGTCCACAGCCTCTCTCGGGTAGATTTTATGTATACACATTGACATATAAATGTATGTCAATGTGTCTACATACAGATGTATGTCAATCCATACATTTCTGAGAAATGCATGAGCACCTTGTATGGATGAAATAAAAATTGGAATGACACATATTTTTTAGTTTATTTATCCACAGGCTACTGAAAACTTTGGAAAATAGTGGAATGGAATAGTTCCAAGAAGATTTGAGGTGTTTAAAATTTCTCAATAAATCCTTTATAATCAAACTATACTTACATATATTATATATATAATTATACTAAAAATTACTCCAAATGCTTCACTTATAATTCTAAAAGAAAAGATTGAGAAGTAGATAGAAAGCTGAGACTGGAAAATACAAGTTTATCATATTGCAGACAAAAAGGTGGAAAAGACAAAAGGAATAGCTGTGAAATTTGTGGACTCTGCAGCTGGAAGCAAGTTCTGAAGCTTTCTGGGTTTATTTTTTATGGGGAAGAATGTTTCAGGATAAAATAAATACATTACATAATACAAAAGTAGATCTGCCAGCATTAATAGGCCAGCAGGATGACTGATAGGCATAGTCAGAAACACATGAGATTACGGCTAATGCTTGAATTAGTGCAACCCCTGTGCATTACTATCAATGCAATAACTGCAATCAGCTAGAGAGTAACTGCCCATCCCCTAATTCTGTTGGATCTACTTAGTAGTAATGACTTGGATTCCTATTCCAGACCTTATTTTGTTTGACATACTATAGCTCATCTGCTATGAAGACTGTGTCATGTTTGAAAATGCCTCTTAGATGAATCTCTTAAGCCTCTCATATTAACCCAGTTCTTACATACTTAGTTAAATGCTATTTCCAGATTAAAAAAAAAGGTGTTTCAGAGGCACACAGGTAGTCTCATGCCTCACAGTCAGCATCTGAAGTTCCAAAGGCAAATATGGAAGCAAATGTATTTAAGGTATACGGGATCTCTATGTCTTTGTGTCAAATTGTCTTCTGAACATTGCAAACTAACACCTTGTTTACAAATCAACTTATTAACACACATGCACTGAAATTCTCCCACTGCAAACGTGGTGATTTTCTGAACATACAAGCCTTGAGTTGGATGGCTTTCATGAGGGAAAAGCATTGCAGTGCACATCAGCTGCAGAGAAAACCTGTGCACGCACACTGTCTGGGTTCAGTAGATGTTTGGAAGCTTTTTTGGAATTACTGCACTGCACTGGCTGCCAAACATCTGAAAGTTGGAAGAAAAATGTAGAAAAGTAGTAGGGAAGAAAATGACTAGCAAAAGCAGCTGTGTTCCACAAAAAAAAAAAAAAGGTAGTCTGCCATTCTGGGCTATAATAGGATTTGAGAAATGCATCAATCTGGGACATAGAGTATAGTGGATTTAAGAAGCTTCAGAAATTGTTTTCCTTCAGAGGACTGTAAAAAAGGCCAGTGAATTTGAAATCAGTCTGAAAAACTTAAATTTAGTGAAAAGCGTGACTAAACTCTGTGCTATCAGATAATTAACTTGAAATTTAAAAGTTTGAATATCAGGTCTAAGAATTTAGCCTCTTATGTGAGCAGAAATATCTGACCAATGATATTCCACATTTCCAGACTTCTGACAGCTTCTCAGTTTATAAAATCCCCAACTTTCCCAACCTGTTAACACTCCTAGCTTTTCCCTTGATAACTTCTATATTGTGGTTGTTCATGACACTAAAATCAGCACAAAATCCAGTTACTACACAGTCTCGAATCTTGAATATGTGCACACATAAAAAAAACCCCAAGTTCTTGTAATATAAAGTAAATAACTCAAGGAATACTCATGATTACTGCATTTATATTTAATTAATGGCAAGCACTCAGTATTTAAAACTATTTAAAGATGCTGCAAAAATTCAAGCCTCCCGCATTAAAATGCTGTAGGCCCTCACAGAATATAAGTTCCATTTGTTGTGCCCTTGAGAAAATGCATTTATAATCTGTAGAATATCCTCTAATATATTTAAATATATGGATCTGATATTTAGACAAGGGATATTTAGATACATGCGATCAGCTCCTAGCCTGAAGTTCAGGATAAGGTTTGTTTTGCCTGAAGGCAGGCAAGGTTTGTTTTGCCTGGAAGTTGGGTGTTTGAGTCTGCCGAACTAGTAATTCATTCCGCTACAATCAGTGGGGGAGGGAGGTACCATGAGGAGACATTTCTAACCACCTTAAGAGAGGTGTCCAGAGTACAAAGGATAACCCAAAAGTCGAGGTGCCTGTTTCCCTCCACTGACTATTGAAAGAGCACAGAGGACTGGTTTTATACAGCTGAGGTGTGACTGATCCAACTTTTGTACATGAGCACAAGGGAGGCCCTAGAGCACAGAGAGATGAGTTGGGACACACATTTGGTCACTCTGCAATAGTGTGATGAACCCTGAGAGTCTGCAACACAATGGCAATTGATCAGGCTGGGAAATCAAGTAGGAAGTTGGATAGAGCTGACTGCTCGTATATGCTGTTTCCACAGTCGGAGCGCAACAGGGAAGCCTGATAGCTAAACAAAACCTGCCTTGGATCAATGACTGTTTTGGAGAAGTCTGTAATCACACTGTACTATTATCAGTATAAAATGACATGGTCTGTAGTTTGTGTTGGCTAACTTAAGCATTAGTAAGATTATAGGAATTAAAGAATGAGAAAGCAGGTTTTAAGAGAGGAAATAAAAGAGTATATCAGTTATGTGGATATTTTGATAGTATGTACATGTACATTTACTGTATTATAAGCTGTGATGAGTAGCATTAGCAGCATTTTTTGGGTAATGGAAAATCTACTTTCCTTACACAGATTGTTGAAAAATGCCCATAGCATTGCTACCTGAACAATGCTGAACAGAGGAGGAATGAATCAGAGAATCAAAGAATGGTCCCTGTCTTGGCTGCCTGAACAGGTGCCAAAATCTAATCTTTTCCGTAACTGCATTAATTTCAGTTTTCAGTGTGTTAGTTTCACTTGAATCGTACCAGAGACTTGGGTGACTTCTTAATTATTTTCTGAAGAAAATATTCTTGAAGTGACCCTTTCTTAAAATGAGAAAAAGGTTGAAAGAAATGTTGGAGTTTTGGAAACTTGTCCACCATAAAATCAGAATAATCCTCTAAACCAGGAAACATGTATATGTTTATAGTCACAGGGAAGGATGGAAATGACACTTGTGTACAATGCAAACAAAAGCAATAAAAAAGGACGGATCTTTATTCTGTAGTGAGTCTGCAAAATGGCAAGAAGAAACTTATCTGTTTAGCTAAATCTGATTAATTTACCAACAAGAATTTCCTGTTGAGTTACTGCATCAGGCAGAATCATTTGTTTGGCAAGTTATTCTTGAAAAATTGTTGTTATGAGCTATCCAAACTCCTTCCATTTATCTTTCTGATAAAAGCCCTCAGCTGTCAGGTAATGGGCTGTCTGGCACTTACAGACTTACTTATTTCAATGCATAAATACTTACGAGAAAAAAGAGAACTGCATGCAGACAGAATACTGTAATATTCCCTGAAGAAAGCTTTTAATCAACAGCTTCAAAAGAGTGCTCTGTTAATGAGCAACTGAAATGTTATAAATTCAGCCAACAGCCTCTATGTTTAATTTAGACAGTCTTCCTTGCAGCTTGAGAGTACAAAAGACCAGTGTCAGTGGCCTGTAGGCCTTTGCAGTTGCTGCCCAGTGGTTAACCATGGGAAAGAAAAGCTATTGCAATTTAATTAGCTGAAGGGTAACTTCTAGGTAATACTGATAAAAAATAATCAGCTGGGTGCCAGTGAACAGCTGGCATGAAAATCAGACAACAGAATGTCTGTAAAGTTTGATTTGTATTCTCAAAACAGCTTTATTCCCAAAAAGCCCTTCAACCCACTCCTCTACAAAATAATGTATTGTTTCTTGAGCCCATGTTTTTAGGCTTGTTTGAATTCTGCTTGCTTGGCTGAGATCAAGACAATCCCTGGCAGCTGGATTTCAGCATATTCATTAAAGGCAATACTGTATCATTGCTTTAAAAAGATAGTAGATTGTAAATAAACAGCAAACACGATGACTCTACAAAAAGCTAACACAGCACTAAGCAGTAGTTTAGCCAAAGGCAGTTTCAGTTGTTAATGTTCACTGTGTGATGGTTTCAGCAGTTCTGAAGGTCTTTTTCCTGAGCATGCTGTTCTAATGCTAAGTTCCTGTGCCCTCTTGCTCTGTGGCTGGATCAGCCTGTAACAGGGTAGTTCTTCCCAAGTACTTCTGTAATAAGCTGATCGTGATATTGTGTCTTGCTGATATGAACTTTTTCTTTATTTCAGAAGAAATACTTTATATATACAATTGAAAGAAAAACCTTATAAGATCATGCTTTCCTTGCTCATATCAAGATTGTCATCCTAGTTCAGAGTTACAGAAGTGTTGGTTTCACAGTGTTGTGTTCAGCCCCTGTCCTGACATGTGGTTATACATACATCAGGTGTATACATAAACAAATTTCTCATTTTTTTCACTGCTACCACATGGAATTGTTTTATAAAGTAGAAATGTTCTAGAAGCAACAAGCTAGATCCGTGAGTGCTGGCACCAGCACCAGCTGAATCTTTTTTCCTGTGGGGTAGTGTAGAGTCTCTCCCATGTGTGAGCTGATAGTGCAGGACCTCCTCAGCTGGTGGTTCCTGGAACGGCCTTTTCTTTGAGATGCCTGTGTCATTTGGTTGATATTGCACAGTAATGAACATGGAAACCTTATTTCCTAAAACCACCAGCTGGAATTGTATAATTCAGACTGTGCATTACTACTGGTTTCAATGGAGTTCTTGACAAGTTTTAAGCTTAAAAAATGAAAGTGTTGTTTGGTCCTTTTCCAGGCACCTCTTTAGGAGGGATGCTGATCTAAAATAGGTACTTAGTGTGAAACACAAAGCTCCCATACTTAGAGTGAAATCTGGAATCTGGATTTCAAAGAACCAGATTTTCATCTTGAGACCCTCACCTACATAATCCACTCAGAGGCTCTGTGGCATCTTGGAATTAGCAGGCAACTGCTTATCTGTCATGATGATGACAAGGACATAATTTATATAGAACTTCCTTATTTTAGCCTTGGCCTTTCCATTCCATTGTTGCTTGAGACTGGACACGTAAGAACTATGAAGAAAGGTCTAGTTTTCTCAATCTGGAAGCTGCAGATAATACTACCTAAACCAGAGGGATCTTGTGAGCATTCCTTGTTATGATAACTCATTTCTAAATAATCTCATTGTAATAAAAAGAAATTGTTAAAACCATTTAAAAAGTAGTGTTTTATAAAAGTTTAGTGGTGAATATTTACATATTCAGCTTCTACTGTTAGAACACCAGAATTTGTTTTATTTTATTGCATTTTTAGCTGGTTAATAAGATTTCTTAATTTAGAGTTGCATCTCTCTAATGACCTTTGCTGGATGCTAAATTTTAGATTACATTTACATATGAGACACTACTAGTTTGTTAAGTAGGAGACATATTATGAGGATAATCAGTTTATCTTCAGCTGTAATTCTATGTCTAGCAAGGATTCAAATTTCTAGGATGGCTAATGGGTTAGTGAAATCTGGTAAAACATCTTTGAGATAAATCCCAGCATAATGAGATCAGTTAGATCTAACTGTAAAATGGAAGAGAAGCTTATTTTTAATTTTAATTTTCAGTTGCACAGTTTGGTGCTTTGCTTTTTTTCTTTTACAAGCTGACAGAGCTCTATCTGAAATTTTAAAAATGCTGGAACTGGATGGATCTTTTGAATATGCATAAACTAAATAGGAGAAACAAAACTTAAAAAAAGAAGTAGCTAGTTTCATGTAAGGTTATATTTTCTATTCCATGGAAACTAATTTGACTCCAATGTAAATTCTCTGGTAAAAGGATGTGCATGCTTTGCAGCTACAAGGTCCTTCTTACACAGGCTATGTGGGCACTAAAATAGTACAGGCAGCAAAGTAACAGTAGCAATTTCAGTAAGAGATCTACAGTTCCATATGTGGTCAAGGCATCATTGTCAAATTAGGAAGCATCTGGTTTCTTGGCATTTAGGTTTATATTTTAACCTATGTGTTAACAACAGTATCACTTTCATTTTTAATTGTATGCAATATATTGTGCTTTGGGGGTTTACTATTTTTATTAAATTACAGTCCTTGTGACAGAAACTGGACAAACCCAGCTGCAGGACTTAGCTGCTGTTTAAGGACAGAGCTTATGAACTGGCAGTGCAAACGTTTCAGGGCACTTGCCTATATACACGAAATACCCCCAAACCCCTATCCATTTAAAATACAGTGGATTTTTCTGAAACTGGTCCATGTTTTGGAGTCTGAGAAGCTAACTCTCAGAGCCTTCTTACACATCAGCACCTGAGCCAGCCCAGGAACTACCAACAATCCCCAGTGTCCTTTAAGAGTCACAGTAGATTTTGTAACCTAAAACCTGCATGTGACCGATAACGTTTCAGGGGGAAGTGAGCAACACTTTTGACAGCTCTTGGGAATCACCTCTGAGTAACACGACCTTGGCAGTTTCTGGAGACAGTTTATCCCGAGCAGAAGCATCTTCAGTTCCCACCACTTTTAACCTCTTCCTTTTGATCAGAAACTTCCGCAGTTCCCACCCTTTTCAACCTCTTCCTCCTGATCATGTGCCGAGAGCCCAACTTTTTTCCTCTTCTTAGAGCGGGCAAGACGGGGAAGGTTTGTGGTGTCTGTACAGAGGCAGAGGGTGTCAGAAGTAGTGTGCTACCATTTGAGGCATTCAGAGTTAGGAAAATGCTGCTTCCCACAGCATAAGTAATACAGATTTCTTTTTTAAAGTAGTATTTTGTTTCTTTTGATTGTGTCACTTAACATACTGTGGGACAAATAACAGAATTTCACCCTGGTTTTCCTTCATTTTTGAGATAATGCTTGATTAGCCAAATGAAAAGTTCCTAAAAAATGTAAAAAATTTAACCACGCAGTCAAAACCGAGCACTGCGTCTTGCATGTCTGTACCTATTTATCTACAGCCATACATTCCAAACGCGCTGAGCAACAATCTTCGGCACTGAAATGAAGTTGCTTCCACCGGTACACTTCCATACTTTTCCTGGCCCAAATTTGGCTCTTGTCAAGTAGCATTCGCACAAGCCCTTCCCAGGCCGGGCAGCTGGGCGGGACCATTCCCAGAGTTGGAGCCCTGTGTCTGGAGCTGAGGTCGCTCACCAGCGCCGATACAGGCTCGGCGGAGCGCTGGGTTTACTGATGTGCATGAAGTCTCCTATCCATAACAAGTGTTTCAGCTCCGTTGCATACACTTGTCACAAGAAGACTCCAGGTTATTCCAGCGTCGGGATTTCCCCACTCAGAGCGGGTCTGTCCCGCAGGAAGCGCAGCGCCCTCAGCCAGCCCTGCCGAAAGGGCCCGGAGCAGCTGAGGGAGCCGCAGCGCGCAGGGATGTGCCCACGGCAGCTCACGGAGCAGCCGGAAGGCAGCGCTTTGTGTTTTCTGAGCCTGGCCATAATGGGATATCGGCAGGAAAATGGCTTTCCTGAACTGCGCTGCTCTGGGGCACTGAGGAGAGCGGGACCATTAAAACCAAGCCTCAAGCCTGCCAGAGCTCCAGTAGCGCTTGGACGACGCTCTCAGACAGACAGTGGGATCGCTGGGCTCGTCCTGTGCAGGGCGAGCAGGTGAACTCCATAGTCCTGTGGTCCCTTCCCACCCGGGACATTCCCCGGGTCTCACCTCCTCTGGGACACGGCAATGGAGTTTGCGCTGCCCCACTGCGCCCCCCGGCGGCGGCGGATGGAACTGCCCCGCGCCTGCGCACCCCCGAAGGCCGCCCCGCCCACCACGGTGTCAAGATGGCAGCGTCTGCAGCACGCTCGGTGGCCCGGCGGCTTCTCTTGCCCTGGTCCGCCCGTCTGGTGCGAGCGCCCGGCGCAGCGCAGCGGGTGAGACGGCGGGGAGGGGAACGGAACGGAGTGGAGGGAGGCGCGGGGAGCGCGGGCACCGCGGTCGCTCCGAGCGCTGGTGCTCGGGCTGCTGCTGGGGGGACGCGGGGAGTTGGAGGCCGTGGGGCGCAGTGCATGCTGGGAGTTGTAGTCGCGGCGGTGCGGTGCACGGCGGGAGGTGTAGTATGCGATCAGTTTGCACTGCTCAGGAGGTTTGTGTGTGGCAGCTGGTCCGGGGTCAGTGTGAGGAGGATGTCAGTGAGCTGGAGATGTGCAGCAGGGATGGACTGGGCTGCAGCATGTGCCCTGTGAGGAGAGGCTGAGGGTCCGGACCTTGCTCGGGCTGGAGAAGCCGTGGCTGCAGCTGGAGCTGTGAGAGGAGCTGTGAGAGGTATCTGTGGCAGCACCTAGGAGAAGGTTGTTAGGAAGATAAAACCAGGCCTGTCACAGTGGGGCACGGTGGCAGTACGAGAGACAAATTGAAGTAAGTTGAAACAAGAGAGGAAAAACTGGATATGTGGCAGTCAAGCAGTGGAGCAGGCTGCTGACAGAGCTGTGCAATTTCTCACTGTCTTGGGAGATTGTCAGTACCCAGGTGCAAAAAGTCCTGAGCAAAGTGGTCTGACCAAGTTGATCCTACTTGGAGAAGGAAGTTGGACTAGAGGCCTCCAAGAGGTCTCTTCAAACTTGAATTGTGCTATGATTCTGAAATAAGTGAGTTTTAAGAGATCCTACCTATTCTAGGAGGAGAGTGGTTGAGAGCTGGATTTTGTACTTTCAGGTTTAGGGCAATTATATAGGGAGAGAAGTCTTTGTTTATTTGAAACATTTCAAATCAGTTTTTGAGATAGCTGCTTGAATTTGGGATACATATTTGCATTTCTTGTTATTGAAAAGCTGCAGTAAACTTCCCTTCTTTTCTACCCCGCTCTCACTTAATCTGATTTAACTGCCACATGATTGTGCTGCTGTGATCAGTGGCTGATGGATTTGCAGTCTTGGCACAGGCCCTTGGGCTGTATCTCACTTCACTTTAGAAAGCAGCTACCCAGGAGAATCCAGCATGGTGAAGGTCCTGCAGGCTCTTGCTGGCAGAAGTGGGAAACAAGTGTGGCTGGCTGATGAGAGTAACAGCTCCTGTGTCACATAGGAGGGCAGCAGGTGCATCTCCTCACTTGTAGTTATCTTCAGGGTTTGTTTCAGATTCAGGTTACTGTTTCCCTTACGTGAAGTAGTGGTGAATAGCAGTCCTGAGTTCTTTCCCTTATAAATGCATGCTTTAAAAAAGATACAGAAGAGTTAAGGCTTTAAGTTCAGCAATGCATTTTTCAGAAAAGCATCCTTGGATATAGCTAAACAATCTGAGTGTGACTGATGATTTTCCTTTCCAGTGTGTGCATGTTGGAACAGGGAGGTGCACAGTTTCCAAAGCAGCAACAGAAGTAATCTTAAATGTCCCTGAAACTAGGGTGAGTCCTTTGGAAAATGGCTTGCAGGTAGCTTCTGAAGACTCTGGACTCTCAACATGCACAGTAAGTAACTTACAAAACGAAGGGATTTTTGTGTCTATTCCTGTGTGTTCATTTCCTCGTGGAACTAAATTGTGTTTGCATTTCAGCATTTATTAACAACTGTTCCTGGAACTTAAACCAGGACATAGAAGTCTTAAGGCTTTTGTAAATTTGTATTTAAATTTTTTGTGAAGATCAAAATTTTCTTTTTCTTGAAAACCTGCTCAGTTTGAGGAAAAAGCCATAGCAAAGCTGTTAGCTGGGAAAATGTTTGTTTTTTTTTTTTTTTCTTCACTGAGGTTGGACTTTGGATTGATGCTGGAAGCAGGTATGAAAATGAGAAGAACAATGGAACTGCTCACTTTCTTGAGCATATGGCTTTCAAGGTGAGTGTGAAGATTGATGTAGACCTTTACAATGGATTTTAAGTTACTTATCTATAAAGATCAATGATAAAAACTTTTTCAGAATTGTATAAATAAGTTTTCCCAATTGAAATGAGAAAAATAACATGGACAACTAAGACTTTGGTTTCCATTAGAAAATGAAGCTAAAATCCTAGTTCTGTGTAACTGTTACACAACTATGGATTACACGCACCTAATTTTTAATTCACTTTTACCTTCTTATAATAGTCTTAGAAGACACACAGTCACCCTTTAGCTAGCTTTTTATTTTCATTTGGGAGCATAGTAGGATTTGTATCTGACTTTCAAGCTTGGAGATATTAGTATGCCCGTTTTATTTCCAGAATACGTTTTCTTTCTCTTGATCATGACTTTTCCAGACAAGAAGTAGTAATGATGAGTAGATGAATTGAAGGGTCTAATGTGATTTTTCTTATTGTTCTATTTCAGGGAACAAAAAAGAGATCTCAGTTAGACCTTGAGCTAGAGATTGAGAACATGGGGGCTCATCTGAATGCGTACACGTCCAGGGAACAAACTGTGTATTATGCAAAGGCTTTTTCAAAAGATTTACCAAGAGGTAATTGCTCTCATTCATCAGAAAAGCTGCAGAGAACAACATGCTTATCCAGTTTCCAGTGAGATGACACAGAATGATGCTTTTGCAGTGTTACAGTTCTTTCCTTGCCCAGTGAAAAGTCTGTTCTTGATCTTCACAAGAACATGAGAATACAGGCTTGGAAAGGAGCCAGCAGGGAAGCTTATATTTGAAATATTTTTCTCTTCAGAGTCCCAAGATACGATACCTTTTGGACTTTCTCTTCCTGTCCCCTTGCTAATCTTATTAGCACTTGCTCTTTGAGGTGGGCTTCACTTTGGGAACCAGATTTTTCTAGTAGTTTGAAAATACTTTTTTTATTTCCATCTCTTTGCAACTAGCTGTGGAAATTCTTGCTGACATAATTCAGAACAGTACCCTGGGAGAGGCAGAGATTGAGCGTGAGCGAGGAGTTATACTTCGAGAGATGCAAGAGGTTGAAACCAATTTACAAGAAGTTGTCTTTGATTACCTTCATGCCACAGCCTACCAGAATACAGCCCTAGGACGGACGATTTTAGGACCCACTGAAAATATCAAGTATGTCCAAAACTACATCTCTCTTTAATTGTGTGGTAACTTCTGTATACTGAGAGACTTATCTAAAAATGTACAGAATGGTGTCAGATTTCATTTTTACCCTGGAGGGCAGCTGAAATTGCACTGAATATAATTGTAAGTTGAACCCTTGTATTGCCTTAGTTTTCCTGTAGGCAGGCATCAAGGGTATGTGAACTTCAGATGGTCTCTGCATGACTTTGGAGTTTTTTTGCTCTATTTTTCTCCTGTTTCTTATAAGTACATCTGATGCAAAATTGGAAATACTTCTTTTTCCTATATGTCACAGGTTAGGCATTATTGTAAGCTCATGGTGTTTGCACTGCGCTTTCAGCATTTGTTTGGACCAGTACAGATCAGGGGACTGCTAAATGTGCTGCTTTCAAAGGAAGGGAGATCATTAGTGCATCCTGTCTCCACCTAACTGAGGTGGAATTCTCACTCCTTCTCAGGAAGGAGAACTTTTTATCCAGTTCCTATATGCTTTTCAGAAAGTCACCCTTATTTTAGCTTTCTACCTCTGCTCTGAACATTGGCAGCACTTTCAATTGTTTTGATAATTGTATTGTTACATACATTTATCTCTTTTTTCTTTAGTAAACTTTACTGACACAGTAGTGCTGTCTCCTTTCCTGTTTTTAGATCCATAAATCGTAATGACTTGGTGGAGTACATAACAACACATTACAAAGGACCCAGAATGGTCTTGGCTGCTGCTGGAGGTCAGTATGGGATACTCACCCTTGATCATGTGAAACTATGCTTGAAACCATGGCCTGAGTCTGTGGGAACAACATGATGAATTACCCATTGTCCAGTGGGTCCTGTTTGTTGTTGGCCCTGTGTAGCCCTCTGTTTTTTGTGCATTCATACCCTTTGAGCTTTTGTTCCCTTATCCTGTCAGTAATATTCCAGAAACCTTACATCAGGAACAAGAAGTGAACTGGAGGCCAAAATCATTCTTCCATGTGGGCAGGAAAAAAGGGTCCTAGAAGGTGTGTAGAGGGGAATAGTAAGGAATGCAGAGAGAAAGAAGTAACCTTGAGGCTTGAAAGAGAGCAAAGAGCTTGATTTGATGTAGTTTCAATGGAAGGCTGTTAAAGAGAACCAAGAAGGGGGAATCATGGTCTTGCTCTGTATAAGGAGAATGTGTGAAGAATTTGAAAGTGGGGTATTAAAGCAGAGCCACAAAAAATCACTGCTTGGTTGAGTCTTTAAACTGTGCAGCAATTTAAATTAACTGTTTACAGAGTAACATCTCAAAGCATGTGAAATATCTTTGTTCAGGGGTCTCTCATGATGAACTACTTGACCTGGCGAAGTGCCATTTTGGTAACTTGCCATCTGCTCCAGAAGGAGGACTGCCACCCCTGCCACCTTGTAGCTTCACAGGTAGTGAGGTAAGCTGCTGGGTGGCTTTTTGAGCTTACCCTTACATCCCCTGACATGTGCTCTCTGGTGAGGAGAGAGGGCTGCTCTGCTACAGACTTAGCACATGAAAAGGTTTCTTGTCCCCAGTGGTGGCAATGGAGTAGCTGCTTTCCAAAGCAGTATCTTTCCTGAACATTCTTTCTTGAACAAGCCTCGCTGCCACCACTTTTTATGCTTCATCACTTCCTGGAGGAATACCTTCCTTATCCCTCCCTGCTCCTACTTTCCTTTTATCCTCATGACTATGGTATTGGAGCATTTCTACCTGTTGAGAATCACTAATTTAAAGGATATGGCAGAAAACTGAGGCATCCACATTCTATTCCCATCTCTTTCCAGATTTTACAAAGTCATCAGATTTCCTTGCTGCTGGTAGTTATAAAATGACTTGTAATGCTTCTCCATGTATGTTGACAAAATGATCTGAAATTGCCCCAGGGGACACCAGTTAAGGCTGGTGTTAAACTTCATATGCTTTAATTTTAGTACATATTTTGTAATCCAGCTGTAATGGAAAAGTCTATTTTCTGTTATTTAACTGGCCCTATGCCTCAGCACGTACAGGTTGCACTAGAGCTGCTCTGCTGTGTTCCAGATTCGGATAAGGGATGACAAGATGCCCCTGGCACACCTGGCCATTGCCGTCGAGGCAGCCGGCTGGTCAGACCCGGATACAATCCCACTCATGGTAGCCAATACTCTGATTGGTAACTGGGATCGGTCCTTTGGAGGAGGAGTGGTGAGTGAACCTGCAAGCACCCTCCTGCTTGTAATGAGGTTGGTGGGATCTCTCTGACTTGGGTACTGCCAGGACAGAAAAGGGGATCCACTTGTGAGTCTGAGAGAGTTTGTTACCCAGGATCTAGGAGAATCTTAGGAAATGGTTCTAAACCACCAAAATAGAGGTGACTTGTGGTTTGCTAGCCCTCATGGAAAGTAGAATGTTTTATACCAGTATGTCATCATTAACCTGTCATCAGACAGTTAATTACTGATTAATAAGTAATTAATAAGTTAATTACTTACTAATCAGTAATTAACTGTCCCTTTCTTGAACCTAAGTGTCTTTATGATTTTGGCTCAAATCTGGGGTGTTATTTTGAAATGTAATATTACATGCAAGGAAAAAAAATGGCTGAAATGAAGAGCTGATTATCAACCTTGTAGCTACTACTGCATGTTCTGTCATCATTGAAATGAAAATGGGAAATCATGGAGGTGACTAGTAAGCTTTCAAAAAACTTCATAAAGTAGTATCTTTTTCTTTTGCCTCAGCAGAATTTGTCCAGTAAACTTGCTCAGATTGCCTGCCATGGTAACCTGTGTCACAGTTTCCAGTCCTTCAACACCTGCTACACTGACACAGGGCTGTGGGGACTCTATATGGTCTGTGAGCCATCCACTATTCAGGACATGGTGCACTTTGTTCAGAGAGAATGGTAAGCTACCAACTGTTTCTCTGAAAAGATTGTTTTTAGTGGAGGAGGAATACAATTTAAAAAGAAAGCATTTAAGGCGAGTGTTTTTCTCTGCTTGGGCTTGCCTGGGAACAACAAATGCATCAAATTCTAAACTTTGGCGCCCAAAGCCAAGTCTCAGCACCCAGTTTTTGGCTCTTACTTGGAGTGAATAGCTTAAGATGTAGGTTAAGTTTCTTGTGCAGGAAAACACGGCAGGGATTTTTTTTTTTTTACTGGTAAATGAGAGAAGTTATGAAACTGTCAAACCTTTTAGTATACTACTCAGTCAGTGTACAGCCTGTGAGCTGCAAGTGCCGCCACTGAAGGAGTAAATATTTGTGGATGAGAATAATGAATGTGCAGTTACCAGACAGTATTAGTAGTTACCCCATCTCAGTTGCTGCATCACGTGCTGGTGTTAGACAGCTCTGGTGAACCACATAGGGAAAGTTGAGCTGTTACATAGGGAATTTTGAAACCTATGATTCTAGACAATATTCATTCATCTGAGGCTTAAATCTGTATTGAAGAATGTCCGTAGATGCAACTGTGAAGCTTGAACTGCAGATGCTATTAAAAACACGTATATGTTACTTAATAGCACTTGGTTTAAAGTGGATGAAGTTGAAACAAGTCCTGAAAATGAGGAGTTTCTTTAATCACATAAATCACTTCTTATATACCATTATTCTATGATATCCCTGTTAAGTTGTGGAGAAAAAGGCTATCACTTTTACAGTGTTTGTGGCAGCTTAGCACCAGGGAAGATAGAGACAACTTCTNATTTTAATTAATTAATAATTTAATTATAATTAATAATTTTAATTTAGTAATTGAATGCATTCCACTCTCTTCACAAAATGTCCCATAGGCAGTGTGGTAAATTATTATCCCACCAGGAGAGGTGCCAGGAAGTAATGGATTGCCTTCTAGCTAATTACCTGTTATCTAGTTGCTTGGCTCCTACTTTCTTAGCAATATCTATTCTCAAGATAACAAGTACAGACTGCACTTGCCTCAAAATATTTATTTAATAAAATGAAATGCAGCTCTTCTAAGAGAAAAATCTTGCTCTTGGGTATATTGGTATGCTTCCAAAACCCCTACTTTTAGGCTGCTGCTTTGTATCCATGGCTTGTTTTCCAGGCTGTTTTACCAGCTTTGCCTACAGGAAAGTAGTGCCTGGTAGGTGCAGTAATGCCTACGCACCTCCTTATCACAGGCAAGCGTGTGCTACAGGCTACCATTATTTAATGCCTTTGGATTTAAACTGTTTTTCAGGATAAGACTTTGCACAAGTGTTACAGAAAATGAAGTAGCTCGAGCAAAAAATCTTCTAAAGACAAATATGCTGCTACAACTTGATGGTGAGACTTATATGAACTTTTTATTCTTTGTGGAGCTGTAGGCTGTTATCTGAAGCATTTTCCTCCCTATGTTAGGGTCCACACCAATCTGTGAAGACATTGGAAGACAAATGCTGTGTTATAAGCGCCGAATCCCAATTCCGGAACTTGAGGCAAGAATTGAAGTAAGTGGCACACATGTTGCAACTTCTAAAGCGCCATCAAGAAAATTACTTGCTACAAAAAGTAACAGTATAGAAGTTGCATTTCTTTTTCAGCGGACAAAAAAGTTCCAACTGAGAAAATTTCCAAGTGTTTTGTTTCCTGCTCCCTTAGATTATACAAAATTAAGATCAGAAACGGTTTTAAGATTGGATTGTAACAAAGATGCCTCTTTTACCCCTTTTAGGCTATTGATGCCCAGACTATTAGAGAAATCTGCACAAAGTACATCTATAATAAGCATCCTGCAGTTGCTGCCGTGGGTATGTGGTATAAGTTTCCCTATCCTCTCATAACCCCTCCAGACCACTTGCTGAGTTGAGCATGTGTCATGGCCAACTTTCTTTAACTTCCAGGTCCAATTGAACAACTTCCAGAGTATAGCAAAATCTGCAGTGGCATGTATTGGCTTCGTGAGTAGTGAATAACAAGAACTTCCAGCATATTTTAGCTTTAAAAAACCAGGAAAACAACAAAAAACACTCAACAAACCAACTACACCCCTGTTTAAAACTTTGGAGTTGCTTTTGAGAAGATTAAAATTCAAGAACCAGCCCCTCCTGTGTTTCTGTATAATGAAGAAAAGAATGGAAACATGTACAGTATTTGCATTTTTATTATAAAACAAGGATTGTCAGTAAGAGTCATTTCTTGACTTTAGTAGCATTCATCACTTGTTCTTGAGCAGCTTTCTTTGCCTTGACCATTTCCACGAGTTCCTGAAGAGAAGGTGGGGAAAAAAGAAACTTAACTAAACATGTATCTTGTGAACAATGCTGTGGTTTTGAACACTACATATATTCACTGTGAAACACTCTAGCTTTCAACATAATGAGAAATCTACATAGTTAATGCTGTAGAGCAATTTCTCTTAGAAATGAATCAATTAATGGAAGGTCAATCCTCGTGTACCAGGAACTTTATCTACACGAGGCAAGGGACAGGACTTTACCACCTACTAGACCTTGCTGTCAAACTGTAAGACAAATTTCCTGACCCAGACTTTCCTTTCCAGCTTTTCCAGAGCCACTGTTTTCCCTGAGGAACATTTAGTCCTTACTGCTCTTTTGGGGTTGAGTTACCAAAACTAAAAAGTTTCCTATAAGATTCCATCATTTTGCCTATGTCAGATACTGTCTCTAGGAGTGCCAGCCCCAGGAGGAGGTGAGGGACCTTACCTTATATCGCTTCATGCAGTCTTTTTTTGACCGGCCTGGAACAGCTGCTGCTATTTTCTCCCATCTTTCAGGAGTATTTACTGGATAAGTCTTCAATGCTTGTTCTAAAAGTTTTTGTTCTTCTGTAGTCCAAGGGGATGAATCTAGAGGTGATCCTGTTTTTAAATGGAAAAATGACAGCAAGAACAGATTTTTTAAAAAGTGTCTAGAAAACACTGTAAAACCTATGGTAGTTGATGTAAAATCAACAGTTTTGGGGTGTATTGTGTGTAGCCGAAGCCCTCAAATCTGGTACCAGAGTCTGGATCACTTACTTGCTATCAAAGTTTGTAAGAAAATTTTAAGTAAGTTCTGGGTTACTTTGTTTCTAAGAGACCCAGGGAAGCCAAGTGCACAAGAATGGCTCCCTTTTCACCCTTACCTTCAAATCGTTCTGAGGGGGCAGCACTGTCCATCTGAGGCACCACACCATGTTCTTTTTTGAATTTGTCAAATGCTTTCTTGTTTATGTCATCTTTTTGATGAGGATCTATGAGCAACAGGACATTGGAGAGAATAATTATTGCAAGAATATTAAAGCCAGATGTACTAATAACATTCTGTAGCAGATTAATTACAATAATCACAAAATGATAAAACCCAATTCCTACTTAATTTAAAATTACTGTAAAGAGGTTGGTAGATTAAAAAAAAAATCATTCAGGGTCCCATAAATTTTTCTCAGTGTGTCAGATTCTCCAACCCTTAACCTGCTTTATAGTGCGTAGAGGAATACTTGTTCCATATAATCTTAAACCTGAATCTGCAACTTCACCAAAATCAAGAGGGATTATTCTCTCAAGAGCTGTGGCACAAAACTCATGCATTGCACAGAGTATGACCATGTCAGAGAGGCAGGAAAATCCAAGTGCTCCTTGTGCCACTATGTGGTTTGTAATGCAGAAACCTCTTGAAATCTTAATGGTTTTTTCTCCCTTCTGTGAAATGTGTAATTTCCTTGCAGCCTTATTCCAGAGCTCTCTAGGCTTCATTTTTCATTTTTATCTTCATTTTGGAAGAGGAGATAAGACACATTCATTTAGGTGTCTTACTCTGGTGTTGGATTCCATTAGTTTTTTTAAAGTATCTCTAGAGCTTCATCAGTTCCATTTATTTTAGATGCCTTCCTTTGTAGTGAGCTTTCTGAGAGGCCCATTCATCTCTGAGCCCTGGCATTTCATGTGTTCCAGACATCAGAGCATCAAGCTGCACTAAGAGAGTTCCTGAAAATTGCTCCTGAGGTGCTGACTTACAAAAGAGCCATTAGGATGAAAACACTGAATCACATAAATGCTCCCCTAAATCCTCCATCTGAACTACATTTCTTTTGGGGCTGTATAGAGGATTTTCTCAAGAAACACAGCTCCAGTCACAGAAAAGTCAACTGTACAAAGGCAGGCAGACCATGTTATTACAAAAATAGGGTAATATAGATACCAAGCTTTTGGAGACTCTTTGCTTTATTGATGACATCTTTTGCTGTTCGTTTTATTCCAGTAGTAGAGTGCAAGTTCATGTAATTGGCAATAACTTCCCACCTACAGCAAGAACAGAAAGGATAAACCAGGATATTACATAGTACCTTACCTTCATATAAGCTATGGTCAAGCTCCTGTACACATTTTTAGAAACCTTTTATAAGTTCAAACATATTTAAATATGTGCAAAATCCCAGAGTAGCTATTCTGGAAAGCTTTCAGTGACTAACTGAAGAATTCAGTCAGCTTGGGTGAACTTCTCAGTTCCCAATACAGAAAAAGGATGAGGTAGAATGTAGGTAAGTGCAAACCTCTAATC
Source organism: Irena cyanogastra (assembly GCA_013397155.1). Lineage (NCBI taxonomy): Eukaryota > Metazoa > Chordata > Aves > Passeriformes > Irenidae > Irena > Irena cyanogastra. Next base: position 13,930 of record VWZV01008186.1, on the reverse strand, counting down.
CCCGAAATTCTGCTTAACTGCTGCTTTCATGAATTCCCTAAACACCTCTAGCATGAAACACTGCAGGCTGCACTGAAGGGCTGAGTAGTTACTAACCCTGTGTCCACTGCCCCTCAGAAGAATGCCTAAACATCAGGTTAGAGGGCTTAAACAGGAGAGGGCTGGAACAGCCCTAGTCCCAAGATTATTCCTAGTGGATTCTTAGCAAATGGAAGGCAGTATGTACTGCTGATCAGGCAGGAGCCTTGATGACTGACTGCTGAGCTGCAGAAACAGGCACTGGTATCATCTCCATAGAGTATGGAAGCTATTTTTTTTTCAGTAAGCATCTAAATTTTGTAATGGATGTTTGAAATCTTTGTAATCCTACATGGAAAAAGGCATTTCATTCCTGGGAAAAAGTACTTAAAGTGTGCTCCTGTCTTTGCTTAGCAGTAAGTGGAGTGCCAGTGCTGCTTTCTGTAAATCTTAGCCTTTCCCTTTTTTTCTGGCTCTTCCCTGAAGAAACCTGGTGTACTTAACTCCTATTTTGGGATATCTTCCTCCTACCATGTGGAGGAGAAACCAGCCTCACATTCATTGTGGAGCCCCTAAAAGTAGCTTACACACTTGTATTCCTACCCAGCTGCATGCCCCAGTCACTGGTGTGGTTTTGTTCTCTGCTTTAAGGACTGGAGCCTAGCGTGGAGTAAGCCCCGTGGAAAGAGGCACCTCAGCACCATCCTGGTAATGGACTGAGGCCCAAATCTGGGGGGAAACAAGATACAGGGCCAGAGCCAACTCCAGTGACACACAGAGCATGGTGCCAAGAAAGAACAAACCTCTGGCTGCTTTTGAGTCAAGGAAAAGGAAGATGTTTAGGAAGTCCTTATACTGACGAAAGTACTTGGGATGATCTGAAAATATGTTTTATTCTGTTCGTTATTTAATTAAAAATTGTTAGTAAGGGCTTTTAGCACCAAACCCGAGAAGTACCTTGAGTTAGTCCCTGCTGGAAAGAGGTTCACAGCTTTAATTAACAACTGTAAATCATCCTCTGGCCAATTTTTGCTTCCCCCTCCACCGCCAGTGGTTGACTTTTCTGAACTCTTTGTTGCTTGGCGCATACGAGCTTCTGCCTCTTCTTTCTCTCGCCTTATTTGTTCATTTATTTCTTCTATCTAAAGATTGTAAATAAGCATTATTTATTTACTTACTGAATTATTGTTACAGTGACACAATCCCCCTCTGGACTTGCTTTGAACCTTGGATTTTGCTTAGTTTCTGTTCTCTGTTTCCTTACATACAATATACAGGAGCTTATCGGTTCCAGTATTATTTCCCTTCATTCCATATGTATATTTTTAGGATTTAAAGATTAGGAGTTAATAGCAGAAATCCATCACAGGTTCACTAGGAAATTAAATTAATACCCCCAGATTTCAACATTGTGTGAATGTCTAGGCTAACACTTGACTTAGAGGGACAGATCCACAAAAGTATTAAGACCAGTGAGAGCAACTAAACATCCATGTTGAATATACCTATTCTCAAATCTCCCAGCCTAACTGGTATCTAAGCCTTATTATGTTAGTACAACCGTAGTAATGGAGAACTTTTAAGTTAGAGTGAACTGCAGATTTTAGTTACTAAGTGTGTATACAGGGTTAGATGACCATGTGTAGTTTTTTAGTGAGCTAAAAACTACTTAAGTTAACCCACTGCATAATTTTGTAACCTGTAATCAACATCTCAAGACTGTGGTGTGACACATCTTGAATCATCTGCTTCTGAGTGGGCCCAGTCCAATCTTGGCAATATTAGAAGAGCTGTGCACTTATGGCTGTTGGCAGAGTGCCAAATGGCGAGAGTAAGAAACCAATTTCATAAAACCTTCCTGGCAAAAGGAAAGTTACCTGATAGATAATTTTTAGTGGAATAGTTTTAACAGATAGAAAGGGGACTGCCCTGCATCTGGAACACCCTCCTGGAGAATGGAATATTGAATTCAGTCCCCTGTACAATAAGAGGCATTTCAGTCTTAAATTGTCTGATGAGTAAACCAGACCCTGGGATGGGGGCAGATCATATTCCCCACCATGGAAAAAAGTTCACAGCTGTGAATCCACAGTGGATGAGAGAAAGCACCTTACTCTTTCTGCAGGATGTAGGTTAAGCTTTTAGTTCAAACAGCTTTTCCCTGATGGCAAACATAGGAGATCCTTGCTGAGTTTTGGTAGATTTTGATTCCATGTGTCTTTAATTTCCCATTTCTTTGTATCCAACCTACCAGCCCTGCTAGTGCCTACAGCCTGCAGCACACTTAAGTCCTTTTGTGGATCTATCCCCAAGTCACAGACACCAGACTAGAATTTTTCTTGCATAACAGAATAGGTTAAGACTGCCCTCCTTCCTCAAGGTAACCACTATTCATTGTTGGGCAAAATGAAATTCCTCTATTGTTTCCATATACTGTACAAGAGGTAGGTTTTGTGTTCTTTAGAGATAAAAATGTGTATTTTTTTTCTTGGCTGGCTCTGTTAATTTGACCAGCTATGAACTGCACAATGTAAAATGGAGTAGAGATCCATCTGCCTGTGGACTCTGAAAATCAAGTATTTGTGTTTTAACAAGCATGACTCCACAGCAGCTATGCTCTATCTTACTTCAGTTTGGACAGATTGATTTCACAAATTATTCTGTTACTTTGATTTCACACTCAGCATAATTACCTGTTTTACTACAGCCGCCTTTCCTCCTTCCTTTGTTGTGGATGTAAGTGCGTCATTCAAGCATTGCAGACTAAAAATAAATTATTAAGTTACAATGGAGAGCTAGTAGAAAGATGGGTATCAACAGGAGCAAAAAGCAGCAGCAGGAAGACTTACCTGGCTAACTCAAGACGATCACAAAGCTTTTCCACCTCCTCCATCATTTTAACACAATCTGCCTCATTATCAGAAAAGTAATTCCAGTTCTGGAAGCAGAAATAGACGTTCTACAAAGTTCTTGAACTTTATTGTCCTATTCCTTCAGAGAAAGGCTTAACACACAGCATTCTTCAGACACTGCTACGTTTGGGCCTATTTGGTCAGCTTTACTCATAGTTCATATTCATGCAAGTATGTCTGTAGCATTTTGTTTTTTCAGTAAACCTACTTTCCATACCCATCTCCAGCCCTAAGAACAAGCAAACATGTGATACGGTCTGATCTAAGCAAACACAGTAATTTGTCTGACATAACCTGTATTTCATTGTAATAATAGTTAAATACCTTGCATGTTGTTCTGAGTTTTTGCCTTTCTTTCTTGATTGCTTTCTTCTGTATCTCTTTTTCCTTTTTTGCTACTAATGCTTGCTGCCTAACTTCTTCTTCCTCCTTTTCTTTTGCTAACCGTGCTGCTTCTAATTCTGCTTGTCTTTGCTGCAATCAAAAGAAAAAAAAAAAGCAAGTAAAAAAATCCTTCAAGTCACATTGTTACAGGGTCATTCAGTCAACCAGTATCAAAATGTGTTGTTTCTGGTTTGGGTGGAGTTCTGTTTGTATGTTTGGGGGTTTGAAAATGCATAAATACTTTAATGTTTGGTTTTCCAAGAATTTTGAGGGAGATGATGAAACATACACCATTTGGCATTAAGTCAAGTACTCACCGTGAGGACCCTCAGTTAATAAATCCTGACTTCCTCTACAATGAAGATATAAAACCATACATAATTTCCTGCTCCTGCCTCAGGAGTATAAACTTCGTGGTCCAGTATTTCTCCTGCATCATTATTGACATATTTTGCAGTGTTCTAAGGTCTTTTAAGTTACTTTTTTGCACCTTACAGTTTCCTTTCATTCCTATACTTTCAGAGCCATCTTTTCCAAACTGATCATATTTATCAAGTATGTTCTGTTACCTCAAAACATTTCATACCAACTAACCATTCACAAACCACATGCACAAGGCAAGCAGACATATCCACTTTATGCGCTTAATGCTTGCCCTGAAAGCAGAGGAAATGTATGCAACAGAAGAACTCAGTTTTCAAGGTGTTTTGTTTCAGATCTCCATTCCTTGTTTCCATCTCATTCTCAGAAGGCTGCCAGCTTTGCACTGCCTGCTGCACAGGCATCAAAGACAACACATTTTTGAACCCCAGTGTAATTCTATCAGTAGTCTTCTGACAAATCTAGAACCTGAAGCAGCAGGTGTGAATAAAGCAGAGTTTTTCAACCCAAATAAAGTACTTCACTTACTTTTTCTTTTGCTTCCTGTTCTTTTCGTTTTGCTTCTACCTTTGCTTTCTTCTCTGCTTCCTTCTTTGCCTTTTCTTCCTCCTTAAATTTCTTTATCCTGGGATCACAGCTGTATGCATTGTCTGGCAGAAGAAAGGAAGCATCATGTATAGAAGAAAACCAGGAGAATGAATCTCTCTTTAAAGAACAGCAGTTTGCATGCTCACCAACAAGAGTCCTAATTCTGTTCATTTCTTCTTTTTTTCTCAATGCTCTGGCAGCTCTGTTCTGCTTCTCAATCCACCTCCTTTCATCTCGACTAAAAGAGAAAGCATAGTTCAGTGCTAATGCTTTACAGTGCCACTGTTAGAAATTCATCAACAAGCTTCTTAAATAGTTTTCACCCACACAGATGTTCTTATGTGAATACTTCAAAAATAGACTTCAAAAAATTAAGTTCCAGGCCATGAGCTCATGTAAAAAATGCTAAGTGTTTACACAGTTATATAAACCTGACAAACCAAGCTGCTTATCTGTCATTGTAGGGAATGAGATCATGGACTTTATTTCCAAAATGCAATCCACTTGCTTACCTAATATTAACTCAAGCAAAATAACAGAAATGCTAGTATACAGTTTAATTAAAGGACATCAGTATAAACAATGCCACAGTTATCTTGTTTTGCAGAATATAGTCATGTCAAGTAAACCCATCTGCACAGAAACAACACTCCATGAAGTAGCATGATACTCTGGGTAAAGTCATTCCAGTTTCACTCCAGTAAAATACAGCTCAGGTTATTGATGGGCCAACTAAATCTGAAATATTTACCAGTGCTGTCAAGAAAAGAGGCAAATTTTCAGTGAGGGTCTATAGCCTCATCCACACAATCACACAGAGAACAATAGAGGGAGCAGGGAGATTGGAACTATGAGGTATTTAAAGCTCCTTCCAACCCAAACCACTCTATACCTCAGAACAAAGAAAACAATCCCCATAACTGAGAAGGAGACCAATATGAGTAGATTGAAGCTTTAAAACACAAGCAACATCACCTTTGGCAAGAAGGGGTAGTAAGAATCATGACCATCTGAACAGCAGCTGTAATACAGTTCTCTCTCCTAAGTACAGCAGACTAGGTACCATTTGTCTAAACATCTTTGAGAAAGGACACTAATGACAGGAATGAGCAGAAAAAAAGAGCTATGCCAATAATTCAAGATCGTTCCCATGAGCAGCCTGGAGGTTCATCTGTGTGATTTACCACAAGTACAAGTGATGGGGAACTGATTACAGTGCCTTCACAGAATCTTCACAGGAGAGAAAGCAGTGGGTCTGTGAGGCTCAAGAAATTCAGTAGCAGGAAGAGGCACAAGAGAAGAGAAATGCCTAGCTACAGCCTAAATATGGCAGTTTCTAGGACAAAGAAAGCCAACCACTGAATCAAAATACAAAACTGATTTCTATCCAAACATGGAAGAAGAGATTCATACAATGGAAGTTACGGTCTCAAAAGGATTACTAAGTGAGGTTGTGTCCTGTGAAATGTGTGTTAGACTAAATGATTCGGTGCTCCAACGTGAACATTCTGTGTTTGTAATTATAGGAAGGATAAAAACAGAATGTATTTTCCAACGGCGATGTGGTCTGAATAATTCAGCAACTACCACTACATCAACAAATACATAATTTTTATTAACATCAAGCCATCAGAACTCATCTCTCCAAATTCTAGGAAGTATCACTTTCTCAGTACAAGTTATAGAGAGAAACGATACCTGCGTGCTCTTTCACTCTGTCCTGGCTCCAGGTTCAACCTGTGCTTGGGACTGGCAGGAATTTCAAGTCTGGACTTAAATGAACACACATTTCAAAGCACCTCAGATATACATCTGTGAGGCAAGCAGGAACTACTTCAATTAAATGAAGAAGCCCACAGTAAGTTCAGTTCAAGTCCATGACTGACCCCTAAGCAGGGAGAGTGGAATTCAGACTTGGCTCAGCTACTTTTCTTCCTATGACTTACAGTCTAAGACAAAGTTGGAAAATCTTGCTGTATCAACCTCTCAGTCTCCTGTCAAAATTATTTTTACTTACATACCATTCTGCTTTTTCTTTTTCCTCTTCATCTAAATAGGAAAACTCTCGCCAGGAATCAAAATTATACCTGAAGTAAATTTAAGAAAAAGTGAATGAAAAAACAGCAAATCTTAAAAATCAGCTACCTTTTTTACTGTTACATATTTGTAGGCAACTGTACTGCTGTTTACATTCTATAATACATAATTTACAATTATACTGCACCTACAGTGATTCCACTGTGTTAAGTCAAAATGCAGGATATGATTTACACCTCTCTGTACTGTGGGACATAGTCTACTTCAGGGTGGCATCGGTCTTGCCTGCTCTAAATGTCTACAGCTGTCTAAGCTTCCGTCATAGGCAGTGGAAATGCAGTGCAGTCTGTAGAGTTCAGAGAGAAATTAATCTTTATCTGAGCACCCATATTTAGCAGGTAAGGCAAGCCATAAACATGACTGACTTTTTTGGACTAAACACTCCTCCTTTTACTAGGGGAGCTTAAACACCTAAGACATCTCCACTAAAAACAGGTTAGGTGAGATAAACCTGACTTCCAGTCTATGGGTCAGCTCAGTTCTCAGCCATCGCAGTCAGAAATTCCCACTGCAACCATGAATTTACACATGGATGGATGAGCCAGGAGAAAGCTGGCTCAGTTTGTGGAAAGCACAAACAGCTGTGGGGTAATTTTGTGACATTAGGAGGCTGGGACAGCCCACAGTGAAAAACCCACACACCAAAGGGTCTGCAAGCCCTTTATTTTGCATGTCTTGAATACTGTGAATAGAAACTGAGGCATCAGCTGACTTACCAAAAGGAATAAAATGCATCTACCTCCTCAAATGAGGAGTTCATGTCCCCAAGTTTAGGCACATTTTTCTTATTTGACCACCTGAAAATACAAGAAATACAAGAAATAATATATACTATCTTCATAACATGGCATTTGTTAAGTACAGAATCAAAATCTGAGACTCCCTCCCACCAACACAGAGAGGGCACCAGGAAAGAGGAAGAGAACAGGAGAGTTCCTCTGAAGTATACTCCAGATTGGGCATTTTTTGGTGAGTTTCCCCAAAAAGAAACCTTCTCCTGCCTTATGCCTCAAGATGACCTGATGGAGCACAAGCTATCTTTGTAGATATTCAATTCTACATTCTTCTGGTAGAGGAGCTTACAAAAAGTGGACAGAAAGTGCTCTGTGAATAACTGAGCTCTTTGGTAGGGTACGGGAAGTCTCCTACGCATTCTAATGGAGTGCAAGGGAATAATGCATACTTTGCCCCCACTGCATTTTTTTCTAGGGAAATCTTCCACAAGCTCTAGAATTTGTTGCTCCATGACACAGCAATAATTTCCATTGCAGAGAAGGGAAAAAAACTCATCTGACAACCACAGATTCAGGTCTGAAGTCTATGGAATACTTGATAGAAGATTCAGTAAGACTAGTTTAAATAGTAATTGTTCAGTTGTAAAGTGCCTCCTGCAATTAAGCACTTTTATACAGGAAAAAGTTGACAGGTTTCTATTGTGACAACCTTAATACCTAGTTAATTGTCAACCATTACCAAATGCAGAAAAACTCACACAATGTAAGGGAACCACCAAATATTGGTAGTTACAATTATCTTCTCTTTTAACCAGCTAAATCATGACTGTAACTACTGTCTTCTGTTAATGTCTCACTCTCAGAAGAAAATAATTTTAAAAAAGGAATTTTTAGTCAGCAGCACACATTTGGTATTGTAAGTAATTTTAAGATGAAACAGTAAGTTGTACCAAAAGGGCAGTAGGTAATAGGAAGCTGAGAACTTTTTTTTAAATCACATGGATCAAACTCAATGCCATCAATGTGACAGTTCAGATTATTTTAAAATGAAATAAATAATAATTGCAACTATTTTAACTGTATTACATTTCTAGCAAATTAATACATCTCTTGTTACAAACACAATGTCAAAAGAGTTTGCAAATGCTGATTCTCCAGCAACAGAAAAGGCAGTCAGACATAGCTTACCTGGCATTTCTTTCAAAAACTGGTGAGAAAACTTCAAAGAAGTTTTCTTTTGCTTCACTTTTGGAAGGTACAGAGTTATCAAAAGTTGGATCTATGCTGTTAAATGCTCGTCGTTTCACAGGATCACATAATATTTCATAAGCTGAAAGTTACCAGACAAAAGGTTGTAAATGTTTAAAAAGATGTTCTCAGATCTGTGTTTGATCTATCTGTAGCGTTCTGTAGAGATTGATATTAATTATTTTAGTGACACCAAAAAGCATTGCTGTCTATTCCTGTTAAACTAAGTAGGAGGAGAACATTTATGAAAAAGAACACATTTAACCATTAAGATGTAACAAAACGGATAATATTTAATTTTAGAGCAGTAAATTTTGTTCAGACACAGAGTTTGGGCATGATGTCTTCAGACTTTTATCTTACACCTTGCAGATAAATTGACAGAATGGTCTACTAAGGCACAGAGTAAAGGCAGTCCCTGAGTTCATGTGTTGTCAGAATGGGCAAGAACAGGAACCATTCATTAGAATTTTTGCAAGTCACGATGAAGTTGTACTGAGTCTTGGACAGAATACAGAACTCCACACAAACTCTCCAAAACATGCAAACACTCCCAGTTTTCCTGTTCTTACACCCCTGCAGTTGAGGAGCATCACATTACTAATTTTATATTCTGGAAATCACACAAATTATAGTTTCAGTACTCTTACTTTTTTCTCAATGAAGTGTGGAGTTTTACAATGACCACTATTTTTCAGTAAGAATGAAAAGTCAAAGGAATCAAATTTGTATTGCAATCATTCATGGACTTCCGTGCCTGCATGGACCCCTGCCAGAGGACACTGCACCATGAAGGCTGGATGTAGGAGGTGATAACCTGGAGGAGACCTTGGTGCTCTGCAGTTCTGTAAAATGATCTCACTGCACATGTCAGTGGAGAGAGGAAGGAATGACAGTGGCCACCAGTGAGATGCTGTCTGCCAGTCTGCCTTTTCCCTCTGGGAAAGGACTTCCCTCCACCAACACTCCAAATGACCCAAATTATCCTGCCTCAGTAACCCTCACACCATTTTCCTGATGCAGGAAATTCTGTGCACATCCATTGGTTCCTTTTCCATGTAAGAGATGTCCCTTCCACTTACAGATCCCCAGCTCTACTCCCATACACTCAGTTCCCCCGGCTCTGTATCTCCCACACATTCCTTTGTCAGACCAAGTTCTGAATCCAACCTATGTTCTGCCACCTTTCCAAATTTCTTCTCCCTGTTTTGTTACTGTTTGCCCCTACTCCAGGCCACCCTTTCCTAAAATTGCATTTTAGTATTTCCCTCCTCCAAAATGCTGCCTGGGAGCATTATTCCTTTTCTTTGCTACTTTGTGCATACCTTTCTGTTTACCCCCAAACGTGGATTGTAAGCAGTTAAGAGAGAAGATTCTATGGTATTTTGCTCCATGCATGTAGAACACAGAGTACACTCCTGAATTCATGTGCAGGTAGTTCTCATCACAGATAACTGACAGTTTCTGACAGGACTGCAACAGAAAAACTATTTGCTTTGGCAACCTTCCTCCTTCTGACAACTCCAAAGGAGGCTGAAAACTTTACTTTGTCTAACATATCTCACACTAGTATAAGGAGACATTTCGAGAAGGAAGTTTAGAAACACAAATTCCAAGATTTCCTCCTGCTTCAACCTTACTGAGTGAAAATAATTTGTTTAAAATAAATGAAAAAGCAAAGCTCTCAAGCATTTCTGGAGATCTAAGTCATACACCTAGAACAGCCCCTATGATTTTGGAATTGGCCAGCAGTGGTGTTCTGGGTCATAGAATCATTAAAGTTGGAAAAACCCTCTAAAATCAGAGTCCAACCATTAATCCCACACTGCTGAGTCCACCACTACAGGCAAGAGAGAAATGTTATTCAATTGAGTTCACTTGCTCATCTGTGGGCAAAAATGAGCAGCTGAAGAAACTGATGACCTGGATCAAATCAACACATGTTCTGTTGTCAGAGCAAGCTCATTAGAATTCAGATTTTCCAACTGCTGTTGGTGCCTGTGGGGAATTGCTCCATGGCTCACTAGTTTATCCCAGGCATGGGGCCACCTCCAGAGGTTCATCTGCGTGTGCACTGTTGCAAGTGTCACATTTTGTCACCAGCTGGCACAGCAGCCAAATATCTGTCATCTGCATTCCCTTTCCTGCTTCTACCCACTGGGAAGTTACACCTAATGTGATCTATTGATGCAGTTTTCTAAAATGGAAAAAGAGCTTCTCCAGCTGTTTAGTCATTGACAATTCCTTGAAATCCTAATGAGGCACAACAAATACGTTTCTGATGATCAAGTACTTAGAGAGAGAGATTAGTTGCTTACCTTTAGTTATGCAAGTGAAATAATCATTATCACCTTCTCCTATCTGTTCCCCTGCAGCTTTTCGCTTGTCTGGATGATGTTTCAAAACCATAGATTTATCTAACAAATAAATGCATTATAGTTAGAAATGCTTCATCAGAAATAGTTTCAAACTACAAAGTAATATAGTAATTTCAACTGCCATTTCTCTAATTTGAAACGTAAATAAAAATACAAACCAAGCAGTCAGATCTGGCAGAAAACAGGAGTTAATGAATTTTCTTTGATTTCACACTATAGTTAGAATTAACATTATTTCATCTTAGCTGGGACATAAAATAACCATAACTCAGAAACTCTATTCTCTACATCTGAAGAAATCTGAGACTTATTCTACTGTTATGCCTAGCAAAGTGCTTTAGCATCTCTAAGTGTACAGTTAGCTTCATAACTGAAAAAAATAAAAATAATTAACATAATTTTAGTTGTCATTTCTAACAAAAACCAAAATAGTTCAGATAAAATAAAAATGGTATTCTATCCCTTTACAGAAGTTCTGAACACGATCCAAAGTGAAATTTAGCAGAAAGACTACAACATGTGAATGCTGCTGCACTTCCCCACGGCTAACACTGAACAGACACAGAGGATTTTGGGTTAAATTCTCCCTCTACCCAGGCCTTGATTCCTAAGGCACAACTGGCACATACAGAGTATCTACTGAAGGTGCTACCAAGGTTGTCTTGGTGTTTAAAAGGTAAAACCAGATTTTAGATTGACTTCTTCACCAAAAGATCTTGCCATACTGCCTTACAATGCACACTGTACCTTCTTGATTCTCTCTAAAATACCAGAGAGAAGATATCATGCAAGCAGTTACAGCAACCTGTCTCCTGAGAAACAAATCAGAATCCCTCTTAGAAACAGGAAAGCACAGTACACACAGGTGGGAAAGACTCACATCTCTACAGCACCATGGAGTAAGTGAGTGCTGTCAGGGTCCTAAAGAGAAAGGCTCTAGGTCTCGCTCAGATCAGTGAGACCACTGACCACCACCAGAACAGGTGCTGCTCTATTCCATAGAAGCAAATGCTCCACAGTGGTGTGTATGCAGCACCTCCCTGAGGCAATGTGATTTCCTGTGTAAGCTGGAAATTCACTGATTTCCACCCATTTTCATTTGGAAGTATCTGGAGACAGCGATTCTTCTTGCACCAGCAGAGTTATACAGGCAATTGTTCACAAGATCCATTCAAAAAGCCATCAGCTTATCCCAGAAGGCCTACTGAACAATCTTCAGGGTCTTTTAAAAACTTCCTCCACTAAATATTTGCGTCCTTCTTGCAAAGTCAAGCCCACTGCTTTCCAGAAATAAACTTCTGAAGCCCAACATGCTCCATTCCCATGCCACACTCAGACCAGTACGGTGTTAACAGCAGCCTTTTTGTAAACATTCAGCAGCAGTAACATGGCAGCTCAACACTCTCAGGGGGGCTGCAAGGGAACCTCTGGGAACACATGGGGCAGGGACAGCTCTATTCCTCTGCCTTTCACTGAGCCTGACTACAGACTCAAAAATATAGAAATGTATAGTTACAGTCTCAAGGCTGTTGACAAAAAACACAGGCCAGGAAACAGAGATGTGAATTTTTTTAATTCCCTAGATTTAGGCTCCTAGATTTCAGAGCAGTGATATGAATTTAAGAGGCTGGTAAGCAACACAAATCAAACTTTCAGGCCTCGGAAACAGTAAAAACCTTGTTCACAACATGCAGGTATTTTCACTGGCCACCAGTTGTGTACATCTGAAAAAAAGTTATGCTTACGAGGGAAAGGTACTTACGAGCTGCTTTGATTTGTTTCTGAGTAGCCCTGTATCGTATATTTCCCAGTCCAAGAACTGCATAATGGTCTTGATTCTGAGAGAAAAGAACCACAAACCCTAATAAACACTCACAAATACAACATAAAACACCACAACACATGCAGAAAACCAGTTCTTTTCCCCACCTCTTAAAGGCAAGACGGAGAATTCTTCCCTCTCTCAATAAATATTGGGAAAGGACTATAGAAACAACTGTCATAAATGATTGAATAATTACTGAATAACTGAACATCAATAAATTAAGCCACTGTCACAGAAATTCAAGAGCTTAATCTAAATTGGATTGAAGCACTAGAAAATTCAGTTACTGGAAAACTGAATTGCTGTTGTTAATATTGACAGTGCCATTGTAACTCCAGAATAAAGGAGATGATGACAGGGAGAAGAGACACTTAATACTTTCAGAAAGTAAAATAAAAAGCCACAGCTCAAAGCTAAGATCTTATCCTAATGTGTTTGCCTTCACACAGCAAATGCTATGGTAAGGACACAAACTGATTCAGATGGGTGTAGGAGGGGAAGAGGAAGGAGATCTTTAGCACCTGGGCATGGCATATAACCTTGATGGGCAAAACCAGTTAACAGTAACCCCTACTGACTGAATACCTTCCAGTCCTTTGGGTCAAGGGTTTTTAACATAGGATACTCTTCAAGCTGCAGTTCTTCATCCCCAGATTCTTCAGAAAGTTCCTTCTCATCTTCTAGCTCCTGGAAAGAGGCAGAAACATTTATGTTTCTCCTCTTAATAAATGCTTCAAACCATCTTCCCACAGGTTCCACTTGACAGAGTATTGATGCTATAAGCAAAAACATAAAAGCAACTTCACCTTCTGTGGTTGACTGTTTTGGTTTTTTTTTTAATCAAACCCCATCAAAACCCACACGAGTACAGCATCACACAAGGTTACAGATCTCTAAATCTTCTCTTTGGCACCATATACACCAGAGTGCAAGAAGCAGCACACGTGCCCATCAGACGGGACCTCCCAATGCTTCGCCGTGTGCTTTCACATCTAGAAAGGTGCTTTCAAGTCAAAGGAACGCACGTGTCAAACGATATTAAATACAGTCCTACTGGCAACGGAGGAGGCAACCGCGGCAGCGATATTAAATTTGGATCGATCTTCCCCGCGTTCCCGCTCCCCCTTCCCAGGCCACTCCCTCCGGCAGCGAACCCAGACTTGTTGCTCGCACACGGGCTGCAACGATGCCGGCGAAGGCACAGCACGCGAGACGGAGACAATTAAAGTCAAATAAACAGCAAAGTTCTTCGAGACCGGCCGATTTCCCAGCTCCAGCGCCCGGCCGGGCGCTCGAGGGCGGCCTTTCCCCGGCGCAGGCCCCGCCGCCCGCGGTACCTACCGGCCGAGAGCGGCCTGGTGACGG
>VWZV01008161.1:1246984-1258824 GCA_013397155.1 Irena cyanogastra | reverse complement strand
CCTCAGCTCCCCTCAGGCGGGTCCCGCCGAAAGCCGCTCGGGTACCGCCCGTTCGTTCGCCTGTGTGGGGCCGCGGCGCCGCACCTGGGGCCCTGCCGGTGCTGCTGCTGTCCCAGGGCGAATTGTTCACGTCAGGACGGTGCCTACGGGTGAGAATCCTAATCACCTGGGATTGATGGAATCTGGGTGTGCTTACAGTGCCTTAGAAAACTATTTCTTATTTAAAAACGGTTAATTAAACTGTTTAAACCGTCAATCTATCAGGTCAGAAAGCTCACAGAGGAAGTAAACACAAATGGGAAAAAATCTCAAAGCCCAGATGTTTTAGGGGTAATAGCACTGAAGAGAAGGTACGTAAGAGCATGCTACTCCATGTGGTGGACCTGCAGGTAGCAATGTCAACCCTGGAACAAATTTTTAAATCTCTGGGGTGCTGATCTCAACCTGGTTCTGCAAAGTCATTCTGAACTCATAGGAACTCAATTATTCATGGAAGCACAATCCTCGGTAGCTCGAAATGGCACATTCAGTCTAAAAATGTATTCCAGAGAGCAGAAAACAATATTAGCAATAGGATTCAACCTCAAAAGTATGTGAAAATACGTCAACACCACATAAGTATGATCACAGTGAGACAAATATTGCTTTAAACAGTGTTCCAATATATCGTGGAGTTTAGTGCAAGCAGATTTTACAAAACCACAAAGCTGAAGGAAAATATTAAGTTTGACAAAAGAGAGGTCCATCAGTAATTATTGCTACTCTGCTTCTGTTATAGCCCGTGTTTTGGGCTTGCAAGCTCCCTCTTGCTGCAGCTAAGGTAAATTCAGAGAGCTTTGCTAGGAACACTTTTGACTTTATTTGAAATGTGGACACTCGCCCTCATCAAAATGCATGTGTCAAGTGCATTTTCAGTTTATCAAACCATATGTGGTAAACCACAGAGTGCAGTCCAGAGTATGCAAGCAGCACAAAAGGTGTTATCATCTTTTATCATTCATTACTATATGCATATATATATATATATATTTGCCTACCTTCTTATTTAATTTATTTGTTTAATTGTTTTGTACAGTTTTGGCTTTTCCCATCATAGGGAAGAGACAATGGAAGAAAACATGTCAGGAAATTGTGAATAAACCTCCTGCTGCCACTCTATTAGGTAATGAATTTTCAATTGTGATTTTTAAAAATGAAGTTTTGAAATATTTTAATTTCTGTGTACACAAACCACAGCTGAATAACTGAAGCTTATCAGACGTGGCTAACTGGGGGCAGTTGTATCTCAATTTAAGAACAATTGTGCAAATCAATGGTAGTAAATTTTCTCTGTAACAATTATACAATATAGCCAGGATGATATATCCATTTTCTACTTCATTTTTCATAATGGTCATCATTTCTGCACAGAAAAAAAAAAAACCCAAAGAAAAGTTAATCACAAGTGTAAAGGGTGTTGAAAACCACAAAAAGTAGTTTTTATGTGGTTAAATAATATCCTGATTGACTAAAGTGTTGTTCTAAAGAACTTAAAGAACTCCATGAATTTATAAAATCATCTTGTTTGAGGAAATTACCTCAAGTAGCCCCAGAAGAGGCTTAGGTTGGATATTATAAAAAAATTCTTCACCAAAAGGCTACCGAGCATTGGAATAGGCTGCTCAGGGAAGGGGTGGAGTATCCATCCCTGGGAGAATTCAAAAGACCTGTGGATGTGACTCTTAAGGATGTGGTTTAGTGGTGGCCTGGGCAGTGCAGAGCAAAAGGTTTGACTCAATCTTAAAGGTCTTTTCCAACCTAAATAATTCTATGTTTTCCCAGAAAACATAGGCATAAGATGTAGTGGATCAAAAATTGCTCCCGAAGGAGTGTGATTTAACCTGGAAAAGATCACCAGCCAGTCACTTTTGTGTCAGATATCCCATTTCAGTAAATCCTACATAGATTTTTAAAAATAAAAGAAAAATGAAATGGAATCAAGAACAGAAAACCTGTGAGCAGTTTTGTTAGATATTTTATCAACCATATGTGTGGTTTAAATACTGCAATATTACTAGAAAATAAAGACACATATTATTGCACCTCTATTACCAACAATCCTTTGTTAATCTGTCTGAGCCTCCCTTGCAGATAGGATACCACTCAAAAATGACATTAATGCTGCTGTGTCTGTAGGTGGGTGCCATTCCTTGTGTGTTCTCAATGAGAAAGGTAAACAGTCCAAAACGAGGTGAGGGGAAGGAAAACAACCCCAAAACCCCCTCATCTACAGTTAATGACGTAAGAATTCTGTTTCTAGGAGAACAGATCCAGGATAAACAGAAGTATTGGTATTTGTCCACCATTCATTGAATACACAGATAATGTTAATTCTCCCTGGGGAAAACCCCAGGCACTCTACTCACCTTTTCCTAATAATTGGTTTGATAAATATCAATTGAATAATTAGTTTTGCTCAGGTGAAAGTCATCAAAAACACGTTTTAGTTGCTGTATAAAGGCTTCTTTTATATTCTTGCAGCACTCTGTTAAGTAAGAGGATCTGATGATTCCATCACTGCGCTAATTTACTAAAAAAAATAAAAATACAAGATTGTGATACTTAACTTTGTAGGAATGCTATTTTATGTGGCGAGATTTGATCAAAGTTCTTAGGGAAACCTTTACCAAAAATATGAAGCCTAAAACACAGACAAGAAATCTGCATTGAAAGTATCAATTAGAGCTTCAGTTTTATGAATAACTGCAATAAGTTTTTGTTTAGAGTTGCCTGTTACACAATCTTGCATACATAAATAAATAAAAGGCACAGCAGTTCTTATCTGAGGTGGGTACATGGGTTGAAAGCTCAGTAGCCAAGCTTTCTTCTCCTATTTTACTGCATTAATATTATGAAGTCTCAGCTCCTACCTTCTGACTGTTGGCAAGTGAACAGATGGCAAATTTTATCCACTGTACCTCACTAAACAGAATGTATGCCTATTAGCAGTTGGGAAATCAGCCAAGTAATGTTGCATCAACCCTCATCACAAAGTCTACAGAGATAAGAGGACTTTGTGGTGAGTTAGATCAGGTTGCCAAAATCCAAAAGTGTTCAGACAACTTCAGAAAATCTCCAAAATCCAGTTATGCCACAGCCTCTCTGAGCAGCCAGTTCCTTGTAGACTCTGATTATGGGGATGTTTCTTTCCTTGCAGCTACTGAGGATTTCCCTTGTCACAATTTTGGATTGTTACAGTCTCAGAAGTAACTATATACTTAAAGCACATATTTTTGGACCTAACAAATGGAAGAGATCAATATTCATGTTCTTGCCAATTGTCTTTTCTAAAGAAAAGTTTACTATGCTGTAAAATAGTAGTATTTGATACTGGGGTTAGTCTTACTTATGTTTTGATTTTAAATTTTTATAGCAACTTCATTTTGCACTGTTTTTAATCTTTTTTTCTAAGTAATACACCAGAGATTTCATTAGCGCTGAATGCACTTGTAGAAATTAAGTGAAAACAAAAGGTGCTTGAACAGTTATCTCAAATACTAGAATAAACACACAAATTACAAGGACAAGAGTAGCAAAATAATTAAAACAACTGATACTACTTAGAACAGTGCTAACAATTAAGACATTTCTTAGAAATTTTTGCAATAGTTAATCTTATTAGCAGTAAGTAAACCCAACAGATTAAGATATATTAAGATGTCTGATGCACTAAGAAGATACTAACACATAGCAATCTGCTTTCCCTTTTCCATTGTAACAGCTGGAGAGTCTCAGTTCTCAGTGGAGAAGAACTGACATTTGCAAAAAGCTGTGATAATGTTTCACTGTGTGTCCTTTCTCTCTGTGATCAAACAACAAAATATTAAAGACTTACCATGCACAAATATGTAAGAACTAAATGATATGCAAATGGAAGCCTGTCTTATTCATAAAAATAACTTCAATTGTCTGCAGAAACCCCAGTTCTGTTTCTCAGAATAATTTTAAACCAGACATGTTGTCTAAATCCTAACACAATGATTGTATTTTTCCTCCTAAAAAAATGCCACATCTGTTCCTAAAGAAATAGATAAATGCACACGCATTATCCTCCAAGACAAACCTTGCATAAAATTATCCTCACTGGCTTCTATAAATACATTTTCAGAGAAATCTAGATTTAAAAAATTGGAATTCCCATTGACCTTAGTTAAAAGACTAGACCCAAAGACCTTTACAGCTTTCATGTGATTAGAAGAAACAAGGACATCAAAGTGTAAACACCACATGGTATGAAATAATGCTGTATCCAGAGATGATGACAGCTCCATGGGCAATCTGACTGTGACAGGTGGTTTTCAATAGAGTTTGAAGAATCATTTCCTTTATCTACTGTACCTTATTGGCATCTGAAAGGTTTATTATAGAATCTGCATTTCTGCATGAAATTTCTAGGCCAAGAGGCTTAGTTTATCTTATCAGTATTGATCACATGCATGTCATATCAGCTGAAGTTTGGAATCTATTTTACATTGCTGTATTTTATCCTGAGCCAGGGAATCTTCAAAAAACAGCTGAGTTCTATCATAAGAAGAATCTAACTTAATTTTTCATAAGGGCTTCGTCTGACAGAGTTTTTGAGTGTCATAGCTTTTTGTTTCAGTGATATGCTGTGAAGATGAAAATGCCACTGTTAGGTAGAAAACTGGTTGAAATGAAAATGTGCTTATTTTAATGAATATGCTGCCTTTAAATGGGGAGCAAAGCAATAGTAGTCTAGTCTGTATTAAACATATTTATTTTAAATTATAAATGTAAATTCATTCATGGACAAGGACTCGAATTTATTAATTGTGAAAGCACACATAAACATCTATTAATCCAAAGCCAAGCCATTGCACTTCCTAGAAATTTCAATTTTTGCACATTCACTTGGACATTGGAAGAGTCCTCCAGCAAAACCCAGTAAGTCATAATGAGAGAATTACAGTCTTCTGAGCAGCTTTTTAATGCAAATATGTTCTGTTTCTTCTTTACTCTCTTGTACACTGGCTGAGTGCTTCAAGGGGTGCAAAATCTGCCATTCGAAGCTGAACTTGTGGAGGCTACTCCCCAGTGGGTCACGTGTTCTACAGACCCTGCAAGGCCACATTCTAGAGAGGGTAAGTTGCTGGTTTTGGGGATACATCTTTCCACACGCCTCAGCAAGACTGCAAAGACTGAGAGTTACTGTAATCTCTCATTACAGAAAAACATGGTCTTTATGTTGCCACTTAATTGTTGAAACTAACTTTCATATGAGGAACTAACTTTTAAATTGCATTTTTAAAGCTTATCTAAATTCAGAGTTTATTATATTTCAATTGAAGATAAGTACACTTACCATTCCAGCTTTATTGTTTTATGTGCATAATCTGGGTGTTTATTAGACCAGGATTCTCACATAAGAAGTAGGTTCATAGCCAAATGTAAGCAAGTTATCAGTTATTCCAGAATTGAGGCCCTTGAATGTCACAACATACAACATATTTGAATACTGTACTTGAACTCAAACACATAATATCTGCCCTTAAATTCTTTATTCTTTGGTTCTTCTCAACAGATAAGAGGTACTAAGCAGTTCAAGCCTTATTTTAAGACCAAAAGTCTGCCTCAAATGTCATTCTTATATTTGGCCTTCCAATATTCTCTGCAACTTTATTATTTTTTGGTTTTTTCTAACATTTAGACACTTAAAGCTGTAGCCAAGAGTTGCAACTTTTTTCCCCACAGGCCATGTGACAGTGCAACACTGCTACCACCCAAACAGGAGATTCATGTAAATATTGATACTGCTCTAACAAAATCCTGACTTCACTTCCATTGGAAATTTTAATAGTGACAGTTCATGACATGGTTGTAGATGTCAAGTTTGACACTCAGATTGTGCCGAACGCATGTTTTTCAAGGCTGTAATACAACTGTGTCAAATCAGAAAGTGGCACTGGAGTGTCATGGTCACCTCAGCAGAAAGGCTCCTTGTTTGTATAGCTCTCCTACAAATTAGTGCCACTTCCTTTTCCTTGTCCTTCACTTGATATTTTATGAATAAAAACAGAGAGGAAGAAATGCCAAAGAATCGAGTTCTTTTCGAGTTCCAGCATCCTACTCAGGTGGATTTTTTGACAGTTCTAGTTGTATCCCAGTCTTTGTGACCTCTTAGGTACAAAGTGGATTGTCCTCACAGCCTCTTGTATGCTGCTTGGGAAGCAATAAAGGCAACCTGGCCCAGACTATATGTTAACTATTTGTAGAAAATACTGGAAAATACAAACCCTTAATTTTCAGAATATTACACAGCCCTAAATGCTAACATTCAATAATGAAACTATTTATAGATTAACCTGATTTCAGAAGCTTGCCTTTCTCATGAAACATTAACCCTCTGCACATTCAGCATATGTGACTTGGAAAGGCTGAAGCCTATGGATACGAATTGTATTTTAAGTTATTGTACATATTGTAAGCTGTCACTTATCAGGAGGAAGCTATTTAATCATACCTAATAAAATAATAGGTAAATAACTACCTTTTACAGGTGATTGGGTTTTTTAGGTGGAAGGTTGTACTTGGTAGATGAGAAAGAAATTAGAAGACTTTGCTTACCATGTTTCTACATCTTTATTTTTGACAGAAGGAACCATGTGTACTTTTTTCCTGGTGTTACTATTACACCAGTAGTAAGTACTCTGTTAAATAAACACATACCTGAATTAGTCATTCACATGCTGTGCTGCAGTAGTCTGTGCAAATCAGATTATTGGAATGACAAATCTCTTGGTTTATGCATTAAAGAATGCAAAGTAGCGATCCTGACCTACAGACACACATCAAGTTGCCTGTTACCTTACACATTATACCAAATCCTAGATTTGTAAAGGGGTTAACTGCATGGACACAGGGATCTATCTGAATTCCACTGCTAGATCAGAAACCACTCATGTTCAAACCTTTCTTTATTTTCATCTCAGTTTAAAAATGCTTTAAAATATCAAACTAAATTTTTGATCCAGCTGACAACTCTAAATAGTAGTCTCAAGCACACTTCGTAGCCTGCCTGTCTATGCTGCACATATTCAACTTATTCACCTATATAATACCAAATTCTGTCCTGGGTAGATACCCAGGTATTTTGTCCTAACGTGAAGCATTTCTCCTGCAGACAGTCTGGGTCACTTCAATTTTTATTTTCTCTCCTCTAAAATGCACAGGATAAGATCTGCAAAGAGTTAAAATTAGTAAGAATAGAACAGGCAGTCCTCAATTTAAAAACCAAGGACGGCCAATATCTCCTGATCCTCTGAAAGAAGTTGAAGTCAGCATGGAGATTCACAGCCTCCAAACAAAATTCAGCTTGAAAGCTGGCAAACTCCCAGGTGAGACAGTGTTCTCCTATGAGGATCAGTGCAGCTGAGCACACCTAAGGGTACAATTGCCCAGAAAACACACAATCCATGTAATTTATCTGTGTTCACAAGAACAGCAAGCACAACTAGCACTTGCCATTACAGCAACCAGCAGACCAGATTATGTATTCAGTATTTTAGTACAGCAGCACAAGAACAGCATGGGAACTATGACTCTGTTGTTGAAATTGCCTGGTCCGCAGTGACATTTCTTCCCAGTAGAGACTCTGGGACTTGTGAAACTGATAGCTACTCTTGGAAAATTCCATGGAATGAAACTGGGAGCATGAGATTTTTGTGTACCAAGTACAGAGCCAGTCAGTATAAGTGACGGTGGTGAGCTGAATTTTGCTGGCATCCTATTTCTGAAGCTTGTCACCAGCATGAAAGGGGCCCACCCCCACTCTCTATCAGAGTTTGAAATGATCCTTCCACTGCTCTAAACTCCATAGGAACACTTTGTGTGTGCTTCTGCCATTAAAATGGTCAAATGTGAAGATGACACTACTTCTCTTGAGACCAAGAAAAATATTTGAAGTCAGTGGAATAATAATGATTTCCATGACACAGCAGTTTGGCCACATTGAATTTTACTGACTTGGAGAATACACAATTTTGAGAAAAGCCTCTTCAAATTATAACAGTCTCCAAGGCAGAGAAATCAAGAAGTAAATAAAAACGTTCTTTGACACATAAGCATTGGAGGTGTAGTCACTGAAATGTCCTGTCACTCACACCCTTGAACTCTAGCTGGCATTTGTCAGCATAGGGATCATCTGAGAGAATCACCATCGCCTGATTTCCCATTTCATTTTAACAAGGTGATCTGCAGGAACAGATGTATTTCTTGCCTAATGCCCTCAGTCAGCTGGTTTTACCACTGAGGTAAAAGTTATGCAGGAAGGAAAACACTGAGCAGATGGGTGTGTTTACAAGGAAGTTAAACTGTGTGCAGAAGCACCACTGTTTCTGGGAATCAGTGTAGTCAGGAAAGGATAAAAGCATCTTATAATTAATTAAGGCATCAGTCAGTTCAATGATATAGGAGTTTTTCAGGCTGTGATTGGAAAAAAAGGCTTTTTCTAATTTTTCCATAGTTAATGATAATAAGCTGTATAGAAATACGTTTTTTCACTTAAAAATATTTTGTATAAGACTAGCTTTTACTGAATATGTAAGAAGCACTAAGAATATGTAACCATAGAATTTAGACTGGGATTTGAATAGTTCAAACTTCAAAATACAATCCATTTACATACTGTAAAGACAAGACATGGCAACTTAGGTACATTTACAACAGTTTAGATTTGTACTATTTTTTATAAAAGAAAATGTGTTCAGATCACACAGGAACTCAAAAACTTCAGTGGACACAGAAGAATAATCTTGAAAAATACAATTGCCACATAAATTATTATGTGTTCTCAAATAAACTAAAAATAAAAAAATAATTTTTCTAGTTACCTAGCCTAGAATAGATAGTTGGATTCTTTCTGAGATTTTTGTTTGTAACATAGAGTGGTGAACACCAGCTCTGAAGAGGACATAAATTTAAAGATTTCCTACTTGGAGATGACTGTGTTCCACAGATTGTGTCCAAAGTGCACAACTAACTCAGCCAGTGAAGAAAATCAGACAGTACTGGTTTGTAGAAACAGTCCATAATTAGCTGAAAAGCAAATCTCAGCTCATAA
The DNA here is from genome assembly GCA_013397155.1 of Irena cyanogastra. Classification (NCBI taxonomy): domain Eukaryota; kingdom Metazoa; phylum Chordata; class Aves; order Passeriformes; family Irenidae; genus Irena; species Irena cyanogastra. The sequence continues at coordinate 1,249,706 of VWZV01008161.1, read as the reverse complement.
TCCTGTTGATTAAATTGAGATCAAAACAGATCTGAAAGTTGGCCATATTAATCTACTGTTGTTAATCCTGAGGCTGGTCCAGAGATGAACCTTTATGCAAAATCACTGGCAAGCTTTGTGCTCATATAGGTAGAGGCAAAAAATAATGGAAGGATAAACAGTACCTCTGCAACTGCAATGAGATTTTCAGGAGAAAGTGTTGGAGCAGAAAATGGCAAAGGGCCTGCTTAGATCTCTGTAGTTCCTTAGCCCTGACTAAAGAGGCTTTATCCTCTCTTGCAGTCAATACTCTTCATTCAGCAAACCCTGGCCCTGGCAATCCCAGGTTGCTCAAGACCTCTGTTACAGACAGGCCTCTACCAAAGAGAAACAACTCCTGTTTCAAACACTTGATGCAAAATTAACAAATAGCCATTCTTCTCTTTGTTAGGCGCATGCTTTGATTACATACTGCTCTAGATTTATGACTTCATAAAGTTCTGAACACACAAGCTAATCTGAACTGTTATTTTTGTTGGATTATAATATTGCTCATTTTAGTTTATAGTAGTTGAGCCTATGTGATGTGCTTCTATGATGCACAGAATAATGTAATATTTACCCTTATCATTTAAAATAATAAAATATGAAAAAGCATACAGAACTAGATTATGTCTTCATATTTAACAGCCCTTTGCAAGTTTCTCATGAAACACAAGTTAGGACTTTTAAAAACAAAGGCCTTCATTCAAATGTATCCACTGGCATGATTGGAGGACAGGTGAACATATTTTACAGGAGAATAATAGAAGAGCTTGACTAGCAAACTGAAGAATGATAGGGACACAGCTCAGTTCTTATGGCTTCCTTTTTTGGGAGAAGAAAATTCTAAAACCAGAGCTTATGCTCTTCTCAATTTTTATGATTTGGATCTGATTTTTTTTTTTTTGGATGATGCTTGTTTACTTCAACAAGGCTCCCATTCCTGTTTAGCCACACCACTTTCTCTGTGGTTTAGTCTTTTTGAAAATGCATTGGAAAGGGATGCATACATCCAAGTCTTTGATAAGAGTTCTTTAAATCCTCTCTGCACAGCTTATATTAAATCTCCTTTCAGAAGCCTCTTCATTTGTCTTCTTTTATGTATTACTGTAGTAAAACATTTCTCCTCCTCCAGGGTTGGTATTTGAGTGCATGATGGTCTCTAGTGCAAATCACAACTATTCATCCACTATTATGTGTCTTGCATACTGGTTTAAGAGTATGTCAGGACTGCTTTCTCATGCTGTGGGTCTCTGGCTACTTGATGAACCAAGCAATTACCCTGCCTTGTGTCCCAGCACAGCATTTACTTAGTATGTCCAGGCAGCCTGAGTTTCTCAGTCTCGCATCTGTTATAATTTCATGGTCACCATTTGACAGATGATTTTTCTTCAACTGCTCTCACTTCAAGCACAGCATCTCAATTCACAGAATTTCAGTGCTGTCATATACTTAGCAAAGAAAATAAAATGAAAAAAATAAATTGCACACAGAAAAAAAAAGAGGGAAAAAAAAAAAGCGAACCACAGGAGTTATCAGTTTTTATAACATAAGAGTAGAGTTCAAAATATTTGGCATAGACTTCTTGCATGCTCATCAATCCTTAATAGGCTCGTAAAATCCTCTGGTTGCCTTTTCTTCATCGTGAGCTCAAATTTGTCCCTGAACTGCAGTGCTTAGCCATGAAAATTTCTTGTTCTCTCCTCCATCAGGAATGCTGGATGAGCACTTTCCTGGAAGATACTTATGAATAACACTTTTTTTTTTTAAGGCAAACAGGAGCTGTCTGTTGCCAGGGTGTTTCTTTTAGATCCTAATAAATAGGGTTGTGTCAGTATTAGACAATTGAGAGAATTAATTATTTTCTTCACTAATGGTACTCCAAAATGGTTTCCATGCAGTTTTACCTAATCCAAACTATGGGCTCTTAGCTCTGTGCTAGCACAGACATGGGGAGAGGGGTGCGTGCCAGATTTCCCAGATCACCCACTCTGCTCAGCACACAGCCACAGATAGCAGAGTTCATGGCAGCACCTCCTCTGTTACCCTGCTCCTTTTGTCTCAGCCCTCTGTAACCTGAGGCTCTGTTTTTGAGTACAGCAGCATAATCCCCACTCAGACTTCCGAGAAAAGCACCAAATTGTGAGCAAGAGCTGTTGAGACTGTGTGTCAGCAGAGGCTGGACAAAATGAGAAAGAGAACTTCACAGACAGAGGCAAGATTGTTGAGATGGAGAATGTCACTTCCTGGAAAGGCATAAAGACCTAAATCAAAAAGAGGGATTCAAGGATGGCAACTCAGGAACTCTGAGGGTGAGCCAGTACCAGGGAACAAGAGAACACTGTTTTCCCCTGTTGCTGTCAGGTCTCTGTCAGCTCTCCTTAGCCTGGGACTTGTCAGTCTCAGCTATGTGCATAAGGCAACAAAAAATTGCTTTGTAGCTTAAAGGTGTGTGTGTCCTGCTTGCACCACCTCTTTCTACACACTCAGTTGCCAAAGGCAAATGACAGAGAAGAAAGAGGACACCTCCACTATGCCACAGCTGCCTGCATGGCCAGGTTGCCTCACAAGATGTCTCCCTGAATGATGATTCATACTCTGCATACAAGCAAGGAAAAAACCTGTTGGTGTTTTGATACATGCAGACAGACTGATGCCAGATGGAAAAAGCAAAATCTGTTACTTGTAGCAAATGCTGGGG
>VWZV01008161.1:1120380-1246947 GCA_013397155.1 Irena cyanogastra | reverse complement strand
CATGGACGACACCAAAACACAAAGTTAATACAAACCAGAAAATAAACATCTGATCATCATTCACGATCATCATTCACACCTACTTCTATCTCAGTATCAAGCTTTATGGCCTATCACTTTATCAGGGCCACTGCCAAAAAGACCTCCATTCCTCATAGTTGGCAGCGCAGAACTTGGAAACACAGACCAGGAATCCTACGGATGCTCAGCAGACACAAAGTTACAATGAGAGCTGCTGTTTTCAAGTATGATACAACTTTTCAAGAGGACCACACTAATTTTCCTGCTTTACTTGTAAAGATCTTTATTTAACCATGTGACTGTGGAAAGTTTGTTGCATTTATCCACACGCCAAAGGGAAGTAGAGATTAGTCTTCAATGTAGGACAGAATCTGAAAGTCTGCCTAAACCAACACAAACTAACTGCTCTGTAATCTCTCAGTAAATTAGTTTTTCTGGGACTGGAGGAAATGCCAATAAGCTTAAAAATAGGAAGCTGAAAATAAGGCACCAGCAAAATGATATCATTTGTTTAACACAGTAGGGAGGAAAATTCAATACATGTGGTGGCCATAAGGTGGCCATTTTTCCTTCCATTGGTTCCATAATTTGGATTTGAGAAATTCTTCAATGAACGCATGTAACCTGCAGGCATTCATTGCTAACCAACAGCGTTCATCAGATTTTCTCTGACTCAAAGTGACTACCTGGGCTGCCTTCCCCCATCATCCCCTGCCCTTTGACAATTTCCCACTCCCAATATCCTTCAGAAATAAATTGGAAAGTTTCTGCTCCAGCAGAGATCTGTCTGCTTCCTGTTATGGTAGCAATTGTGTTAATGTTATACTTTTGAAATAGGTTGTTTTAAAACAGCTTTCAGAAAACACACATTAAAAAATAAATTCTATTAACCTGGGATATTTTATCCTCAAACCCAAAAAACTGGTTCTGCTGCTTGAGAAACTGTTGCTATTGTTGATTTTCTTACCTTGACCAGTGCAGGTACAGTCCCGCCCAAATCTCCATTGCTTTACCTCTTCTGCTAGTTTGACTCTCCTCCCTCTTTTGTCTTCTCAGAGCCCCAGTTCTTTGAGCTGTTTTCCTGCTGAGTCCTTGGCCAGCTGAGCTGGTCCCCCCCAGCCACCACTGTCTTCCCAGAGTCATTACCCACTCCTGCAGAGTGCTGCCATGTCCTGCCAGCTTCCTGAGGTGACCCCTCCCTCCTCTTAGCCTTCACTCCTCCTTCTTATCATACATCCATTAGGTTCTAGCACAGGATCAATGTAAGCACAAAAAAATACATGCCCTGTGCTGGGCCTAGAGCAGCTTTGATGGGCAAAGTCTGACTCTGTTTGCATGCATGGGCCTAACAGGCTTAATTACTCTTGAGAGTTCATGTACACACAGCTTGATCAGAAAGAAGAAAAATTAATAATTTCCTCACTAAAATACAGTCTGAGGTTGAAATTCAGACTAGAAAACATGAGACCAAAAACTTGTGATTTGACAAAATTAGCAACGACTGAAATCAAGCTCCAATTACAATAAATATCAAGCAACCTAAATAACCAGCTTTATGAGCTATAATTGTAATAAGTTAGCTAATATTTCTGGTACCTGTTCATTACCTGTACTTCTCTGGAGCCATTTTTCAAGAAAAGTTATAAAAATAATCCGGTTTTGTAGGTTATTTTTACACAGCTGTTTAGAGCATGACAGGTTCACCTGGTGAAAGGATGTTAAGTCAGCTTCACAAATATTTAATCAAGCTACAGCACAACTTTGCTCCTTTTTATAAAGGCAAATAGCTGTGCCTCGTGGTTGCTGTAGTTACATCTTACTGGAGAAGCACCCAGGCTGTTCTCCCTTTGGGTTCAAGACTTCCTTCCTAGAACTGTGGGTCAGCTAAAAGTCTAAATATAGCTTTCTAGAGAGAAAATCTACTATGGCCAGGATATTTCACCGGCTTTGTGAGACAGTGTATATGGGTTTTCATGAGTTTAAGGTGAAGTGTTGTTTGGTGAAATTAGATTTTTGGGGAGTTTGGGGGATTTTAGTCTTTTGGGGGGAGGGGGTTAGTTGTGGTGTGGGTTTCTGGGGGGTTTGTTTGATTTTTACAGAATATTATCTGAGAGTGCTGAAATAGTAACTCTGTAAAGCTCATTACTATTATAATATATTTATTGAAATGAAAGCTCAGAACTTACGTAATGAGATATATAGCTGTTCCTCTTCTTCATGAGGTGTAAATTTTGTTAAAGCTAATAAAAAACAAATCAGAAGAGATTTAAGCACTACATGTTGCTCCTCAGAGAGCTTTCGTGTTGTTCCTCAGAGAAGCCTTTCCCAGAAATACAGTGGGATTTTTAATTCCAACAGTGAATTCCACCCACTCAAAGAATGGTAATTATTTGTGGTTTGGGTTGCATGTATCGATGTTCAGACTTAATTAGACTGTTGGCTATGGCTGCCGGGGTATTTGCATGACTGTGACTGCAAACGAGCTCTCTGCTCCAACAGACTGTGGAGTTCCAGCATGGAGGCTGTTTCACTGCTGGGCAGTGCCAGCCCTGCAACACTAAACATGTGCCAGACTTGGAAACAGAAGGAACATTGTTCTGCTTCAACCTCAGCCTTGTCCAACATCATGCAGTGACACTTGGAGGTCTTTCAAGAATGTGTGTCACAGGCCCTGCTAGAGCAGATAGGAAAAATAGCATAACTGCTGTACAACTCTATGCTGTATGAAAGCTGCTCCCATGCACACTTACAAAGATGCTACTGAATAATGAAAGGACATTTGAAAACATCTCTTCTTAAAGACATGTATGAAATTTATGTTCTCCCACTACTAAATGAAAATGAACCATATAGTAGAAGAAGTAGTAAAGATGGAATTTGCTTTAGGAGAGTAGCAAGGAAGGAGGGAAAGGTAAGCAGTATCTAATAGAGATGACATGCTTGTTAAGCTATTCCTGTTACTCTAATTCACTAAACCTAGCTACACCCATTCTTCTGTGTCACTTCAGAAGTCATAGTCAACAACTCCTAAATGGATCACTAGGGGCTGGATATCCTCTCTGCTGAATTGCAGCCATACAAATCCAGCTTCAGGGACAACATATTACCTCCTGCAGACAAGTGTTTGGAAATGACCAATGAGATAGGTAAGTAAATTACTGATGAGTTAATACAGGAAAAAGATAAAAATAGTGTAGAATCCCTCAGGCTGCAAAACACACCAGGTGATAGAATAGACTTGTAAAATCATTGGTGACAAAAGACAATGAATAGGGAATGATGGTTCATTGTTTCTTCCAATGAAAGACCTGCAGATTGTCAAATGATGATAGCAGCTAGTTCAGAAGAAGGGGAGACATTTTTTCACATAGTGCACAGCTAAAGTATGAAACACATTGCTGCAGGAATGAATGTTTACATAAATTCCAAAGACTCTGCAAAAAATTCTTTGAGGAGAAACCTGTCTGGCACTTTTAAACACAGTGAAATGGGTTGCATATCAGAAAGCCCCAAAGCAACCTCAGCACTGTAGTATGGGGTGTGTCACCTGAGCTGCTCTCACATTCCTCTGCCAGTCACTATTGCAACATCCTGCCTCAACACAACGCTGAACTTCAAGAGCTTTGGGTTTCACCAGGTATGTGGCCATTCCTATCTTCTGTCATTTGCCCGCAAGACCATAAACCTGACAGCAGCATTTGTGGGCAGTATGGTGGGCAGAGCACGGCACCATCATGGACTTGGGTTCCTTTTATGGAGTGTTCACTCGCCTGTGGTTTGAGCTCACCACATCTGTAGAGAGAGAGACAAGTTTTTTCCTACTGCTGTGTTTATTTCTAGCAATTTGCTCAAACATGGACTTTCACCATTGAAATGTAACTACATGAATATGCAAATAATAAATCCCCGTCAAAAAGTAATTTAGGAAGACGCCAGGTACCTTATCTCTCCTCTTCAGTTGCATCATGACTTATCACAGTTGACATTTCAGTAAGGCTGTAGTAGCAGATCCACATTTGAACATTTGCAGGGAGAAGATGCAATACAGCAGCTTTGATGTCAATAGAATGTCAGACTCTGTCGACTTCATCCAGATTGAACTTAATTGCAGGAACTGCATTAATAGTCAACATAAGCCATCTGTTTAAACGTGTGTTTTGAAGAGAACTGCCATGTACAATAAACATGCTCAACTGTAATGACTCACATATCTGTTCATGTGAAATGAGGATTCCGCAATTTCCCTGACAAAAACATTCAGTTACAGGTTAAAAGTCATTTTATATTAAGTTAATTTGTTTTCATGGCAGGTCCAGTGATCTGACAGTTTTGAGGCACTCTGGGAAGCCCTGCAGAATTCACTGATGAACCAAACTGTTTGACCTACCTTGTCTCAAGAACCTGTTTGGTAAGTGAAAGCTGCATTAAGGAACATCAGCAGCTCATGGCACTAAGTGTCTGACAGGCACATAGTTACAGTTGCAAAGTGTTCTACAAAATATTTGTCCTAGTGCACTTGGAGGCTGGGTACTGTGCCCCAGGTGTGAAGCAACTGTTAATTCCAAAACAAACCAAGTAAGCCTGGTGGTACTGGCAGTCTGGCTGGTACCCACCGTGGGCTCATGAAAAGGATAAGCATTCACCTTGATTATACATTATTCTGAGCCCTGATCATGCATGGGGGGAAACTTACCCTCTCCTTTCCAGGCCAAAGCTGCTTCAAGCAGCTGACACACCTGAGCAATCAGAATCTGTCAGACTGACTAGGAAGAACATTCTTTCTTAAAAGTAACAGCTAATATGCACTTACAAGAGTGAAACAACCTGCAATTAGCTATTACTTGTGGTGTCATTTCTACATAAGCTATGTTAAATTAATCCTTGCAATGCACTGGTACCTGGACTTTTACAGCAGCAGCCTAAATTGTGGATCTGCTTTCATACATACTGAGCAGGGACAAAAAGTCTGACTGTGTGCTTCCCTCCCAGGTGCACAGAGTAGAATCCCGTTACATTTTTGGTAACACTTATCGGTGCCTGTATAGAGAGACTCAGAAACTGGAAGGGGTGGGGGAATAGGAGGGAGGAAAAGCCCTATATGATCAAGGCACATCATGAATTAGCAAATCCAAAATATTTCGTCACCTGGACAGCTAGCTTGATATTACCACGGCCTTGCTTTTTTATTTTGTTTTCACCTCTAGAACCATTTTAAACTACTGGGAGATATAAATAGGTCTCTTATTTCCTAAACTGTTCTATTGCACAAATTGCTTGTTCCAATGAGGTGCAATGCTTCATTAAATTAGGAGGTCAATAATTGTGTCTTATGATGTACTTTAATATCACCAGTTTCTTCATTAAATGTTTTCTGCTTCATATACCTGAGCAAGTCCTGCTTTTTCAATGGATTTTGTTAATGTTTATATTTCAGTGACATTTAAGGAGACATGGTGTAGAAGAAACCTGTGGAACTAGAGTTCTGTGTACTATACTGGATTGGTCCTTTCCCCTTACATCCAATTATGTCTCCTTTTGTAATTTCCAGAAAATCTGGTAGCACAGCCTGTGTCAGTTTAACCACATGTGTATGGCTAACAAGCCTCCTCTCACCTACCACTACTCAATGTGTGAGAGCATCATGAGCAAGCCAAGCTGCAGTGTGCTGCCAGCTCTTTCCAAATTGGAGAACTGTTACCCACATTTTCAAAATCAGTCATGAGGGCAGTGTGAGACATGTAGGTGACAATTCAGTAGCTTTGCAGAACCCAAAATGCTCATGTCATTAAATATGAATTAAAGTGGGGGTGATCCCCAGCTTTTCTTATGATGTATCCCACTAGAAAATTATCTTTTTCTGATTAGCTGATTTATAAAATTGTCAGCACTGTTTTATGTGGAGATATTTCATGTTTTGTTTCAGATCCAGGCCTCCCTTCAATACACCCATGTTTCTGTTGTTGCTGTTATTATACTTACATTTTTTAGGGAGATCTATGGCACATAAGTGCTACTTTGACTTTTTTTTCCCCTCATAATTTGTACAACATAATAGGTGAAAATAGCATAATTTTCAGGTTACTTAGCTGGACTTATCCTCTGAAGTCTAGATGCACAGATTGAGACTACTCTGGTTTTCTCCAGATAGCCCACATCTGATGTGTCCACCCTCTCACATAATCATCACACAGCAAAATAAGGATAAAGAGGAGGGCACAGTGAAGCAGATGGAGAAGCTGCACAGTGTCAGAGACCAATGGAAAGCAGAAAGGGGTAAAGTTCCCCTCCCATCATGCACAGAAATATAGTTCTTACTGCCACTGCTGCTACCACTAACTCAGTCTTGCCTTTTTTCTTCCCTTGTTTTTTAATGTTGCATAGGCGGTAGCTATGGCGTCGTATATTCAAGACCATGGTAAAAAGAATTTACTCTTCTGAGGCATTCTGGGCAAAAACTTCTCTTCAGACATTGCTGTATCTCATGTATGATTACACATGTTTATCTAGCATATTATTTTGCAAGAAGGGTTCAGGGTCACTCTTCAGAAAAACACTGAACAACTCCTGTCTTCACTTTTAAACTGCTGTCAGTCAGTTGATGCATTTGGAATTGCATACTGCAAATCTTCTCACCCTTTCACTTACCACACTTTGGTCCTGCAGCCTGTGCAGTCAAAAAACTTGTTAATTTAGGTGCAACGAGCAGAGAAATGGATCATGACTGAATCCTAATGTTGTGCACTGGTAATCTGTTGAAGAAGCAAGACTTCAGCCTTGCCAAATTATTTTTGTCAATATACTTTTCAGGTTTTAAGTCTTGCTTAGTTTTGTAACACTTGCATTTTATACTGATGACAGTGCATCTCACATAGGTATAAAAAGTTTTTAACTTGGCACTTAGGACATTCTGAGATTCCCTTTGCATGTAATGTAGGCAGGGTCAGACCACAGATATTTGTAGCGCTTTAGAAAAAGCCAAGACAGGTGAGACATATTATTTCATTTCTGGTATTAGCAAAACATATAAGCAACGCTCAGAAAAGTCATCTCCTGTGTTTGGAAAGTGAAACTGAGTAAAAGGAACAATGGTAGTGTGATTTGAGGAAGCAAAGATGGAGCCAAATTCTTCTCAGTGCAACAAGAATGAACAAAATGAAATGGGTGCAGATGAAACATGGGAAATTCTATTTACACAAAAGATGACACAGGAGAAGGAAGAGGAGAAAAATGTCATTTTTTTGCTCTGGGGGTGGGGAAGCACTAGGACAGGTTGCCCAGAGAGGATGTAGTCTCCATCCTTTGAAGATATTCCAACTGAACATGGTCCTGGGCAGAGCGCTGTAGCTGACCTTACTGTCAGCAGGGGGCTGGACTCGGGGATCTCTGGCTCCCTGCCAGCATCAACTATGCCAGGATTCTGAGGCTGACAAAAAGTCATGGGCCAGAGCCATAACAAGGACTGTTTTTCTTTAGGAAGAAAAGTTCTTATCAAGCAAAAGTGAAATGTGAGTGGTACTCAGTCCTCAAATAGTATTTCTTTACAACACAAGCACTGAGTGGAAATATAAATAAATGAAGCAGATTAGTTCCATACTGGCAGACCTACCCTGCACTTTTGCTTTTGACTTTATCAGGTTTTTTTCCGGTAAATTCCCTGAGACCATGATGCATTTTGACCTTTTTTAAAGTCCCACAGATTAAATCTCCCTTTGTTTTTGTTCATATTTGTGCAATTCTCAGGGGTTCTGCTCATCTCCTGTGCCCATGCAGTAACTTGCAAGGGTGACAAATCATTCCTGTTAGCTGGACATGTCTGTTGTCCCATAACTTCCACTCAGTCCCATTCCTGAAGCAACCTTAACTCATTCATTCCTAGCAAGATATCTTCAAAACAGATGGCAAAAAAAAAGTCACGTGCTTTTTTAGAACAATACAGAAATATTCCAGCTGGTTCCCGTACCTCTTTGTCTATATTTACTAGATATGTCTGTTCCTTTTCAATAGATCTAGTTAAGACAAGTCTTAGGAAACACACTATTGAATTAGACTTGTGCTTAGGATTTATGCAGACTTGAAAAATGTTCAATGTTCCCAGTGGGTTAAGAATAGTTCCCTGTTTCACCAGCGTTTTCATACTAATGGTCTTGTTTCAGATTCCTCTGGATTATACCGGAGCAAATAGCCCAGCAAAACATTCTGCTAAAAAAAACCCAGCTGGGTTAATAAGCAACAAAACTGTGGGATAGGTTTTGTAACTTTTTAGAACAGAAATCAAAAGTTTTCTCTTAAAAATGCAAAATCTTTTCTGTGGTGCACTGCAGCCTCTGTCAGGGCACAGAGTTAATCACCCATCTGAGGAGAAGGGTGGATATTTTCCCTTACAGAATCCCACTTGACAATGCCCTCTCTCCCAACCCAGCCATCCTCCATCACTGGTGGAGCACACGGGGCAGACAAAAAACACTTAGGGTCTACACAGCTTGTCCTATCCATTAGAAATCATCTGTGGAGGTTTGACTCTCCTTCTTCCCCCACAGACCAGCCGATTCAACACTGCACAGCTGAATTACTGTCTTGAATCAGCTTTGACAGCAGCTAATAAGAGGTGTGAAAGTCAGCATTTACCACCACAGTCACTTTTTCACCATTTGAGACATTGCTTTTGCCAACACTCAGCGTGAGCTATTTGCCTTTAACAAGCTCTACTGAGTGATCCTTCTTCTCCTCGACTTCAACTCCGTCTTTATTGTCAGCTTCAGCACAGCAGTCTCTGCAGGCTGGGGAGCAGGTCGTGCTGAGCCTGTCTAACACCAAAGCTTTGTCATGCTGTTCAAGTGCAGCACATGCAGGAGCAGTGCTGGGGCCCCCAGCTCAGCTGAGGTTCTGGCATCCAGCACTGCAAAAGCCAGCTGTGCCCAATGCCCAACGCCTTCTGCAAAATGTAAGAGTTGGGATTTCAACAGAAAGCAATTCTGGCAGGTACAGCTCTGCTATGGGCACTGGGCTGCCAGAAAGGATCAAGCAATACATGCTTAAAACTAGGGTATCCTCTAGAATCAAAATTACATAAATAAAATAATCTAGTGAAATCACAGAAACATCAGGGGCAAGCTGAGGTTGGCTCTGGGATTCCAAGACAATATCTGTTCCTGCTTTTATATTTACTGGTATGGTAAATTCAGGTTTGTTGGTCACAGGAAACAGCCAGCGGTTAGCACAGGAAGATTTGGGGGAAAAAAAAAAACAAAAAACCCAAAACAAACACCCCACCAAAACCAGAACAAAGATTTGAGTTAGAGTTTCACCTTCTAGACCTGTGCACTTTCATAAGGAGCTTATAGAAATGATCCTGAATAGTCATACAGTGCCATTCTGAGCTACTTCATCTCATCCTTTGCCTCTGTGCATGAGCACATGAGCACCTTTAGTGTAAGCCTCTTACCTGAGTGACATTTCTCAATGTCTTTCTCATTTCTTAAGAGAGGGAAGAGCTCTTCCTTACAGGCAACTGAGGAACATGGTGAGACAGCCATGTGAAATCCACAGCACACAGGGATGCAAGCATCGGGAAACTAAACTTGTGTGACCTCCTCTAATTCACAGCAACAGTTTATGCAGGCTGTGACTTGCTTCCCCCTAAGTACTTCTTCATCATAGCAATATAATGAAGACCCAAAACTTTGTCTGGTCCTCCCACTAAAAAGAAGCAACTCAAAGCTTTTTCAGATTGTCTTCTTTCACCTTGTGCTCCTTCAGATGTTTCCTGACTGCACTGAAGAGGCTGAGAAAGGGAAGTAGAAAAATCATTTGGACTCAACAGAATAGAGGCAAAGTGGAAAATCTTGTTCAGTTCTTTGCTGCCCAGAACATGCAATGCTTGACAAGGTCAGGTTCTCACTGTACCACTCAGGATAGCTAATTTTGCAGCATTAGAATATTTATAGCCAGAAAGAGAAAAGTAGCAGGAGAAGGAATAACAAAACCAGAAGACAGAGATGTCTGGTCACCTGTGGTGGTTATGTAAGCAAAAAGGGCTGTGAATTCTCCTCACTCCTGTTTGTTGGACCCTTGCTCTCATCCAATTTACTGTGCTCAGTTCCCAGTACTCTCCTCAATTGCCACCTATTACCAGGAACCTGGGCTGTAGCTATTTCTGTTCCTGACAGGAACAAAGAATTACTGGAAGCTCTTTTCCTCTCAGAAGGATACTCTAAATGTAAAGATGCAGCAGCACAAAACATGACTTGCTTATGAATCCTAATGGAGGCACAAAATAGTCAAACAATGTAGAGCCTTTCCCCACCCTGCAGGCAGCACTGTGCACAGCCCAGGCTGAGATGGGCTTTGGGGTGATCCTATGTTTTACATCAATCACCTCCATGCAAAGTAGGTTAGTTCACAGATCCTCCACAACATGAAACTTCATTTTACCTCTGCTACAAAGACAGATTGTTCAGCATCAGCCTTTGCTTCTAAGGCACTATTAATTATTTCAGAGTACATCTCAGTGACAGTCATTAAGTCTGTACTGAAATGCCATTCTTTTAAATATGCAGATTAATCTTACAGACAATTTTGTTCAGGGCACACAGAACTCAAAAACAAATAGCATCTAACTATGCTATTCATTTTATGAGCATAAGGCTACTGTTTGTTTTAATCCTGCTGCAAAAAGCTGTCAATAGATGTGACTCATTCCCTTTCCTACCCTGGCCAAATATCATGGCCCACAATCCAGGCACCCAGGCAAGCTGGAGCTCCAACCTATCCAGATGCAGGACAGCTACTCAGCAGCCAACAGCTGGGGAAGGTGTGGTGGGCATGGGGTGGCCCGGTGAGCACAGCTTGTGGCATGACCTCCCTAGTGGTCCTGCAAGAGAGGGCCTCACACTGAGCAATCTCTTTCACACAGATTTCTCCAGGACAACTTCTCCAGCTTGGCAACCCACAGATAGGCTTTTCACAGATTTATACATTAATCTAATTGTTCTTTCATCAGTTCCCTAAGGCAACTTAGAGTTACACACAGCAATTACTACCTGGACTAAAAAAATAGAAGAATTTTTGCCCATTAGGCCCCATCATATGCTCAGTCTTTCACCATAGTCACTATGGCTGACTGAAAAGCCAAGCCCCAGGAGCAGAAGTACCACTCTCCCCAAAAAGCCCTCTCAGATGAAACACTTAGAAGCAGCATAGGTGCTGTGTTCAGCAGTGCCTCTCCAAAGGCAGTCCGAGAAATGGGAGCAGCTTAGAAAAAGTGATGCAAGAAGCAGAATTTGATACTGCAAACACTATGTTGCCTAATCCCCAGCCTACAGATCCATCCTGTTAGGCTTTTTAGGTCACATGTATTTGCTTGCCTTGGTATTATTTCTGAATTTTACCTGAAAAGGAGTTCAGTTACAGGAATTGCATTCTACCGTACCATACCTCAGTATATTTCAACTCAAATTGTATTTGAGATAACCTGAGTGGATTTCTGGAAAGAAAAACATAAGCTTTGCATTGCAGTAACGTTTGTCCAGAACTGAAGAGGCATGCTTTAAATAACTGCATTTGAAAAGGCCAGCAAAAGTATTACTTCCAGTGCAGCTGAAACAAATAATATTTGCTTAGTAGAACATGAGGCCAGGATCTTGGCACAAAGACCTTATTTTCCTCAAACAATTGTCTGGGTGTTTGTTTTTTTTTTAATTTAAATTGAGATGTGATCTTCCAACCAGTGGGCACCACTGAACACAGCTGATCAGACTACCCAAAACAGAAGTTTTGCTTGAAAGAGTCATTTGTGCTCCCATATTTTCATGGTGTTTTAGAAGTTCTGAAAACTTCTGAAGATAATATTTCTTAACTCTGAGTAGCTGTTTGCTAATGCCAGGAGGTTGATTTTCTCCTTGCTGCTGACTCTAATACAAGCATTGAGGCATCATGAGTTTTTCCAGGCTGAATACCCAGTTGCCTTTTTGTTTGCTTATGCAGGTGTTTTACGTAATTGCCCCAATAAGGCTGACGCTTACGGAAAGCAGCTGCAGCACAGGCAGCGTTGTAGCTGTTCACTACTTACAGCTTAGCTGGCCTCTAAGAGCACAGGAAAACAAGCCCTGTGTTTTCTGGTCAGGCTAACTGAAGTGTTCAAATTATATTATGGCTTTGCATTGTTAATAACAGCTGATAAGCAGCACCCCAAAACTCAAAATGAATCGAATACTCTAAAATATAAAGAGACACACTAAAATGGGGGGAGCCCACCAAAACTGTTTTCCATCTAGTGTTACAATCATGTTTAGTCTAGTCTAATGTACCTGAATAGGTACTTAATTCAAAGTTCTTATATTAAAGAAGAAAATTATCCGGAAAAACCTGAAGCTAAATTATTTACCAGGGAAACACAGGCAAAGTCCCTTTGTCCTTTCCAGGCTCAACTCTGCCTTTGAATTGGGTCTGCAAATCTTCTACTGCTTTGCTTTGTTCCCCTCTAACTTGCAGGCCTATCATCAAACTTCCATGAGGAGGCTTTCTCAGAAACACGTCATTTTTAAGAGTTTTAAAACCAGCTGAGTTTCCTTTCAACTGGCTGAAGAGGTGGCCTTCACCTGTTTAAATACTTGAACAAATGAGACCAGCTGGCAACCTATCTTCCTGTGACAGGAAGGGAGAACTTTTTTAAGCACTTAACTCCTTCCCTGCCTGATAAAAGATGAGACTTCAGAAGCACATTTCTTTTATGGCAGTACCTGCAGTGTGCCCACTGGGCTGCAGAAGAGAAGGCTCAGGGAAGATCTTATTGATATGTATGAGTATCTGCTGGGAGGGAAGGGAGAGGATGGAGCCAGGCTTTACTCAGCAGTATCCAGTGACAGGACAAGAGGCCACAAGGACAGATTGAAATACAGGAAATTTCACTTATGCAGAAAAAAAAAAAACTTTTTCTGCTGGTAAGGTGGTAAAACACTGGACTATGTTTCCCAAGCAGATTTTGGAGTCTCCATCCTTGGAGACACTTTAAATCCAGTATAGCACATGGTCCTGGGCAACCTGCTGGAGCTGACTGTGCTTCCAGCAGGAATCATGTGACAAAATCCCCTAAGGCCCCTTCCCCACCTCAAACCTTCCCAACCATTCCATGTCCCTGCAGGACAGCACTGGCATGGCACAGGTCACAGGGCAGAGAGATACCCAGCACAGTGTGAGTGTATATGATCCTCTGAGGCCTGTTCTGTATTATCTCATCTCAGACAATCTCTCCATGAGAGTATACCTGTGAAGAGACCCTAAACCCAAGAACTAAAAATGTGATGGTGGCTGAGTGACAAGCCTGCAGAGGGAGCCTCTGCCTTCCTTCAGGAGACCTCATACAACAACTAATTAAATTGGCTTTTTTTTTTTTTTTGCATTATTGATTCTTCCTTGAAGTCACATTTTTAAATTTCTCTTCTCCTCACTTCCTTTAAGTTTTCCCTTATGGTCAATTTGCCCAGATTCAAGAATAGAAGTGACAGTCAACCACCTCCATCAGAGCAGTGTGTCAGTACATTTAATTCCATCCCTTAGCACAAAGGGATTATTATTCCATTTTATTTCAGTTGGCTTCTGGGAATACACCCAGCCATTCACCTGTGTGAGTTGTCCTTTGTACAAGGGTTCTGTTTTTAGAAGCATCTCATGTGAGTTGAATCACGAATTAGCAGTAGGCATTTCTGAGCACTTGTGGTCACAGTTAACATCTTTTGGGCTTTTTCTGCTATCAGAAGGAATTTTCTGCTATCCTTCCTGGAGTATTTCTGTCTGAAACTGAATCAAATTATTCATTGGCCAAGGAATACCACAGTCTCCCTGTGAGCAGTAAGAAGGGAAGATGGTCTCAAGCATGGCATGCAGCAGTTCTGCATCTTTGTGTTTCCCCTGGCAGCGAAGCAAATGTTTCAGCCACTCACTGCTTGGTGACAGGATAGATTGATTACACTAATTGTATGACAATGACTTGAGCAAGGCATGCATCAAGTCATTAGCTGAAGCAGGAATTCAATGCCCAGATCCCAAACTGTCCTTTGCCCTTGCTGCACTGATATCTTATCTGCTTCAGCTCCAGAAGGGATTCAATAGCTGAATTGCTGAGGGCTATAGCTCTCAGGAACGTTCCTGATCAAAACGCAATTACCTGGCAACTTGATTCTGTGGGCTGTGAAGATGCTGCCCGGCTGCAAGCTCACCCAGGCTGTTCAAGTGTTGGTACTGCAGGCCTCTGCAAAGAGAGCCCTGCCTCCTGAGGCTTTTAGCTGCTGCTCAGAAGCTGATCTTGTTATCCTCAACACAAACTTACACCAGCTTTGGGAATCCAAATTCACCTGCTGTAAAAGATCTCATCCTCCCTCCAAACACAGGGCTCATTAAAACATTAGTTTGCACAAATATGACTGCTGTCAAAATGGTCCATTGAACTGATATTGCACCAAGGAGCTGCAATAGAGTTCAGGGTGTACTGTGTGCACAGACTGTTACCCACTTAGGGATCAGGAAGAGTGAAAAACACTTCCACCTGAAGTTTATGGCCTGAAAGCCATAAACAAGAACATCTTTGACTTGGTAACAGCCTAGTCCTTTACCCTAAAGGCAAACTAGCACTTTCTCCTTCTTCTGTCCTACTCTACAGGCAGAAGTCTGCTCCACAGTCACCTTTTAATACCTAATATCTCAGTTTGAAGTGTCAAACAGCAAAACAAGGTACAAGAGCATGACAGTAGCACCAAGCAAGGCAATGCTTTTAAGTATTCTTTAAAAAAAACCCCAACAACATAAAAGTCAACCTAAAACTTTATTTAGTAGAAAACTTTCAGAAGACAATTTCTTTGAATATTTGAAGCACTACACTGACAACATACTCATTAAAGACAATTCCCTTTCTCCTAAGGTATAATCCCGTTTCATACTGCACCCTTTATTTGTTGCTTTCATCCTGACAGAGAAGCTGTACAGCTCTTCTTCCGCAATGCCATCAAAAAAGAAGTCCTCATTGAAGATGGGATTTCTGCTTCTCTTTATAACTGTGCTTCTCTGCTTCTGTGTTTTCCCTGGCACCAGGGAGAAGGAGATACAGCAGTTTATGTGTTTGGGCTCTACAGAATCATCATATAAACCCTCTGCACTGATCAGGCGGATCCGCAGCCTTTCGTTCTCTGAGCAGTATTCAGCTGACAGCCTCAACACGCCCCCCTTGTCCATTACCACAGTACTCTCTCCCACCAGTCTCTCCCGACTGCAGGCCAGGTCCACTGGAAACATGGGAGAACAGGAGGTGCTAAAGCTCTGTATGCCAAGCAGCCCCTCAGAGGCCCTCCTGATGGCGCTGGGGCTGTTATCAGTGGAGCTGCTCTCCTCTGTAGAGAGAGAATTGTTCCTGGGCATGTATTTGCTCTTGTCTTTCAGTGCTCTGCTGACCAATCCCTCCTGACTCTGTGCTTTGATCAGGGAGGAGGGTCTGGGAGGTGACCTGCTGAGAAGTGGAGAACTGAAAGGAGAGGAATCACTGGAAGAGGCAGTGTCACTGTCACAGGCGCCTTGCCTGTGCAGAGAGAGATGCTTGGGTGGCACTCTCACAGAAGTAAAGCTGATAGCAATGGGGTTAGACATACTCCCTTTGCCACTGAAGGTGTTAGCTCTGGATCGAGACAGCTTCAGGCTGGGCAGAGCACCACGTGGGTCACCATGGAAGATGGACTCCTTTCTCCTGGTGTGGGGACTCTCCAGCAAAGTGCAGAAGCCATAGGAAGTGGGGGCTCTGGGAAAGTGGGGCAGGGAGAGCGCTGCTTGGGACTGTGGGTCTGCATTGGTGCTTTCTTCCTCCAGGGCTGAGATCTCCTCTTCAACACTTTCCACCTGAATGAGATGTGGGCAAGGGCTGGGGCTATAATCAGAAGTAAGAGCTGCATCCACTGAACTGTGATCCTGGTGGAAGTCACTGCCCTTAATGGAGCCAGAGGTGGTCAGCCTGGGGGGAATGCAGAATTCAGGGATTCTGTCAGGAGTGATCACATTTGGAAAAGCAGCAGCCCTCAGTCGGGCTTTTTCTGGCAGATTTTGGCCTTGTGGCAGTCCCAGGAAGGAAGAGCTGGGGAGGTTTCCATTTTCGTGTGATGCTCTGATCTTTTCCAACAACCACATGACTGTAGCTGGGCTGGAGGTCCTCAAAGAGGAAAAGTTTGAAAGAGAAATCCACCTGCAGACACGCAGAGAGGAAAAGGTACATGAACATCCTTTTTGGACACAGTACAGCCAAGCAAGGCACAGAGGGTACCATTCAACGCAAGACTAGCACAAGCCCATTTAATCCCCGTATTCAAAACAGCCCAGCACACCACCTTTAGCAAAGTCAAATGATGCAAGAACAGAACTAAACCACTAAAGAGAGAAAATAGCATCAAGTCACCACCAGAGGAAAACGTCCCTCTCGCATAATCCCTAATGTGTTTTTCTCTTAGCAGAGGACGTACCTTGACAAATGCAAGCCTTGCTCTTTCCAGCAGCCCCGCCTCGCTGCTACCCGGGCTCGCTCTCAGCAGCTCCAGCCAGGACCGCGCAGCCCGCCCCGAGCCGGCCCTTTTGTAGCCGTGCCGGGCGCCTCCCAGCCACGCCGCCGGCCGGGGGAAGGGGCGGGGGCTGCCACCCGCCCCTGCTGCTCTCATGCGGAGGGTAGAGGAGGGAGAGCGGCGCCGCAGCTGCCCTGTGGGACACTCTGCTGGGCACCGAGGCCGTGCCCGGAGCACCGGGGAGGGCCTTGCAAAAGGGGCCTCTGGCGGGAAAGCGCTGTTGGACCGCCTCCTTTCGCCCCCACAGAGCAGCAGATGCTCCCGGCGCTTGGCACTCGCCTGCGAGTGCGGGGGGGACGGAGCTGCCCGCACCAGGCCCCAGCCCCTTGCCCTTCCTCTGCGTCCGGTTTCTTTTTAATTTATATCTAGTTACAGAGGCGTGCCGAAGTGTTTCGAGATAACTAACAAAGCCAGGACAAAAGCAACATTGTCTTGAGGATTCTTTTCTTCTGGAGATCTTGGCAGCTTTCCAGCGTTAGAGCAGTAGGAAGTGAGGATTGCGGTTTTCAAGCTCAAGTTTATAAAGAACTTTGCTGCCCTTCTACATCTAAATGTGTGTCCACCCCCTCTTTACTCAGAAAGAACACGAGACTACGGAACCCTGACACAGCGTTTTTATCACTGATACTGAGCAGCAACAGAAACGGGAATGCAGGTGCGATGAAGAGAAAGACAAGGCACAAAATGCTTTGGCAAGTCACCTTGAAAAGCAGCATGTTAAAAACCCAGGCCTGCGTGACGCTTAACAGACCCTGCTCAAAGCCAGGAGGGATCCAACTTCCTCATCAAGGCAGCAGAGCCTGAACGGACCTCTGCAAACTCTGTAATTATTCTGCAAGCTGCAAGTAGGAATCTTTAATGCAAAGCCAGGAAGGCCTGCCAAACTGGTTGGCTAAATACTCATTTGAAGTCTATAACACAGAGATAGCAGACAAATAATATTCTTCTTCCCTCTTCCGCTGAAGAGCTAAAGTGCATATTTACTGAGTACTTGAAATAGACGAGATGTGCTCAGAGAAAACAAATCCCGTGGGCAACAGGAGCAGGGAACATTTTGAACCTGCTGAAACATTTAGCTGGGTACACACATGTTCTGGGTGTAGGGTGTAAGCCCTGCCTCTCTCCTGTTTATGTTATACCAGTCAAGCCTTATTTGCATAACAATCTCCTAGTGATTGAAATCTGAGAAAATTCTTTCTGCCGTGCTTTGTAAAAAGGTTCAGGACACCCCAATCCTAGTGACATAGTGACATTTCAGTTGTAAGAGCTCGTGTAGTTTACTTAAATGAACTTACTTGATGTGGGTGCTTCAAATCCTCTCCAATCTAATTTAGAGGCTTCTGGAGAGGGTTAGTGCTTTCTCCAGGCAAAGAGACTTTACAGCAGGGTAGTAAGAGGAGTTCCTGGAGACACTGGGATGCTCTCTTTTAGGAAGGAGAATGTGCACCCTATAGCTGTTATCCATTCAGACCAGGCAATACCATACC
This sequence comes from Irena cyanogastra, assembly GCA_013397155.1. Classification (NCBI taxonomy): domain Eukaryota; kingdom Metazoa; phylum Chordata; class Aves; order Passeriformes; family Irenidae; genus Irena; species Irena cyanogastra. Next base: position 1,228,853 of record VWZV01008161.1, on the reverse strand, counting down.
ATGTATCATGCATTACATACCATGTAGTTTCCAAAGAGTGAGCTTGTTCTATGTGTTATGCACCTCTGCCTTTAATACCAAATAAAAAAAACAACTCTAAACATGGAGAAAATTAAGGAAATGGTGCTTTTTACTGGAAACCTTATTGCCTTCAGTAATAGATTACAGAAATTGTTCATATACAGGAATCAGGGCAACCAGCCTCAGATATACTAAGTTTACAGCTAGCATCAGGCAGCAATGAAATAAAATAGCTACCCTGTTATAGGTATGTGATTTATCTTCAGTCTCTTTGCTCTTCCTCTACCACCAGGGAAAAGAGTTAGGGCTTTCCCAGAGGTGATCAGAGTCTCCTGATCACAGTTGCCTGTCTCCCTCCAGTGACTGTAAAGAGGAAGCAGGTGCCTTACACTGGGTGGTGGATCCTCCCCTTCCTATGCAAGCCAGCACTTTATAGACCTTTAACAGATTGCTCATGTGCTGGGAGTTCAGCAACACTTAAGCACTTGTACCTGCCCCCTGGAGACAGGCACTCAATTGTGTATATACAGCTTCCTGCGTTCAGAACACATTCTCTTTCCTTGATTAGCTTCAGAGCATCATTAAAATATGCTGCCAACAAGACTTCCTGTTGCTATAAAAAATGTGCCTACAATAATCCACTTTTAAACCGGATATAATTCATGGCAGGTCTTTATTATAACCCCTGTACCAACAACAGGTGAAACCCTGGGATCTGGGCAGGGGCTGTAAAAAAATGGAATCTCCTACCAACACAGGAGGAAGGCAGGAGGAAGTCATGTAACCTAAATTAATTAATTCCATATAAAGTTACATAGACACCAGCAAGGTGAACCACACAGTGAGAGAAAAACTATTCTTTCCATCTTCTTTGTGCTCAAAGTAAATCTAAATATGAAAGATAAAAGCTAAAAATAATTTTTGTTTTCAAATAAAAATGAGCCTTTGTAGAAAGAAACAAAATAAAAAAGTCTCCATAAACTTGAAAATCACTAAGGATCACTTCTATCAAGGTTAAAGAGAAAAAGAAGAAAACAGTGCCAGGACTGTGTATTAGGAAACTAAATCTATGTTTGTTCATACAAAGAATGTATTTTTTACATCCATTTCAAAAAGTCAAATTAGAGTAAAGTTATGGCTCCATGTGTTGATTTTTTATCATTTTAGACATCATTTCATGTCTCAAAGGAAGGCTGTATGAGTCAGCAAATGGATAATTATCTCCTACTAGCACCTTAACCAGGTATTACAATATCAGTAGTTATTCTTTGGAAGAATAACTCCTTGGATTTCCCTGCTTGCCATCTTCCTCCATGACACAAGGCTACAGCTTTCACATTCAACACCACAAGGTGTGCCCCATGATTTGCACAAATAATATTGAGAGTTTGCTCAACAAGTGTGCCATATAATATTCCTGTAGTCATGCAGAAACCTGTAAAAAGTGATAGCAATTTCCAAAAGTATGGCAGGGTTCATCTACGCACTGCAAAACACTGGCAGGTTTTATTAAACAAGTAGTTCTTAATAACCTTCCTCCCTGTCCAGTCCCACCTACAGGAGTCCTTCTCCAAAGAGCACAGATCCAAAGCAAAGTTAAACTGAAGAACAGAGGAAGGATCTCTCTGTAATGTTCCTGAAATCCACGTTCTCAGGACTTCCTGGCTGGCTGCAGTGTGTCCTGCACCTATAGTGTGTATACTCTATAGCATGTATACCCAATGACGTGTCGGTGTCAAAGCAGCAACCTGCTGGTGCACACAAGGCTGACGAGAAGGAACAAGGCAGCAAGCCAAGGACATTTCAAAAAGGATCATTCACCTTGTCAAAACATGCTGGATCTTGACTGGGAGTGTTTAACGCATCAAAAACAGGTGTGTTGGCAAACATCACTTCCCATCATTTTCCATGCCATGGGCTACAAAGACTGAGATGTCACTGCAGGAGGAGAGTTTGTAAGCTCTGCCCTAACAACAAGTGCAGTTGCCTGCAGGCCACGCAGTCATACAGGGATGGGTTGTGAGAGCCCATCAGCAGAGCCCAGCTCCAAGGAGCTGTGTGTGCAGACTCTTGTTCCTCCCTTGGCCCCAGCCTCATTCCCAGTGGGAGGCAGATCAAGAACTAGGTTGGGGAATTCTGCCTGCTACTCCAGGCAGCTTTACCTAGTCATTGCAAATTAAATAATAAAAAAGAAAACTCACCAATAACTGAAGAGCCAAATTTAGTTGAACATTTCTTCTACCTGAAGGTGGCACAGCACACTGGTGGGATTGGCCACCATATCTTGATGGGTAGGATATGTAGTCATGAGAGTCATACCTTTAAGTGGAATATACCTCAGAGTAGTTTCACAAACCAGCAGCATCTCATTAAGAAACAGATGTTGCTTTTGGTACACTGAAGTTCAACCTTCAAAGCAAAGCTCAAAGTTAGACTCTTCACCCTTAGACTGTCATCAGCATTTGTGTACAAAAGGACAGTTCTTTTTCCAAAATTTCCACATTTCTAGATTGTGGCTTTCTGTCCCCTAGGTTGTTTTTCTGCCTTTTCAGAAATGAGATAGCATTCCACTTTTACTTTCCATTGACAAAACAGGGCCTGCTATGGCCCTGACCCAGCAAAGCTTCACACAGATATTTATGATTACCTTTTTTGTCTCAGAGCTCCTAATGCCCAGAAAATATGTGGAGCACAACAATCCCTTGGACTATCAGTGGTGAGGGGGAAAAAAATCCATTAATTAACCTGATACTGGTAAGAGGAATCTGATTCCAGGAATCAATGTAAAGAGCCCTGCAGACTTCAGGCAGCTTTGGGAAAAGGCTCAGGATTTTGTGGAGGTGCTGGTTTAGGTCTTTGGGAGCAGAAGGGGTGAAAACAGACAGTGACAGTTTTGTTACCATGGGAAAATGGATTGTCTGAAATTTCATTTAAAGGAAAATTAGAAGAAAAGTTACAGGATACTATAATTATATCCTGAGATAAAGCAGCAGCTCTGAGGCATGTTGTGGATCACACCCCAGAACTCTCATGGTAAACATCTGCTATTAATGCTTTACAGCCAGGGATGTGTAGCAAATTAGGTTAAAAGTGCTTGGAGAACAACACTGGCTCCCAGCAGCAAGCAAGAAGAGTGGCAGAAATGAAAGGACTTTCCTTGACAAAATTTCTTCCAACTCAGAAATCACTAGGCATGAGAAAAATTGTTTAACTACTGCTACCAAACAGTTTAAACATATGGCCAGATATTACTGTATAAAGAAAAATAATTTGCAGTTATTGCTGTCACACATATTCCCACCAGAAAAACAGAAATAGGCTCATGTGGCTATAACAGATTCTCTGGCACTTGGTAAAAATTGTTTCATGGTGAGGAGCTTTGCTTAAGTGGGGAGGAAAAATTAAACCCTTTATTGTTTGGCTTCCTCATCCTTTCATTCCCTGAGGCAAGCCTGAAGTTTGAATCCTGCCTCAGCCTCACTCCCTCATCCCCCAGGGCCAGCAGGCTCCTCCTGGAGCAGGCAATGTGGAACACATGGCACTTGTGTTGTGGGAACCTCCTCCACCCCAAATGCTTAGAACAGGCTGCAATTCACTTGTAGTGCATGTTTCACTGGAGGCTTCACACATCCAAAAGCAGAACCCAATACTTCAGCTGTTGAGACACTTGTGGGGCTTCTTGCTACCCAAGCATATAAAGTAGAAGATGCTTTCCTCTGTTTCCTGGCACTTACAAGTAACTTTCATCATTATTTTGTCTCAATTAAAACAACAAATACAATGAAAGCTCTGGAAAATGCTTCTTCTAGCACCAGTCTTAGAAGGAGCTGCATAGACAGGTCATTGAGAAGAAAGGAGGGGCATGAGGGGAGGATACCTTTTCCTGGCTGTACTTGTGGGAAGCACAGTTGTTCCTTCCTGATGGGCAGCACCATTCTCAGAGCTGAGTGTGAAACCAGCCAGGTGATCCAACAGCTTCTGTATTTTCCTTCTACATTAATAAATTATAAACTTCCTGGGCAGCAGTCTTTTTCTGTCCCTGACATTAATTTATTATGCAGATGATCAGCTGAGGGCAGGGACCAGCCCCTCTCATGTGTCTCTGGGGCAAAACACACCTGAAAGCTGCTGTTCTGCAGAGAAAATCCCATCTCTGGCCTCCAGAAAGAGACTGCTCTTCTGCTCTGTGCCACAGCAGTGTCTATCCCATCAGCACTCTCAGACAGTAGGGCCAGGATCAGAAAGCCATCAACTTGTCCCTGCTGCTTTTAATTAAGCAGAATTCTTCAGCAAACTGCAGGCCAGCAAATGGCCCAGGCACTAATAAGGCCAGTATTCTGGCTTTGATTATTCCTCATATTGAGCTCCATGGCAGCAGCACCCTCACTCTGTGCTGTTTGCTCTTAATCACCGTTTACTGTGATCAGTGGAAATTGGGAAGAACAACCAATTTAACTAATTAAAATATTTAACTTGGCAATTTACTGCTCAGCAACTTTCCTAAAGCAATGAAGATTGAGATTCATTCAGCCCCCCAAATATTTAGCCCACATTGTCCATTCAAAGATCAGCTCTTTCAGGCAGACTAAAAGTCATCAACAACAGTCTAACTTCACCTGTCAACAATTTGCTTTCCTCTAAGAATATAATTCAGATCTCTTCTGCCTGTGGTTAGATCTAAGTCAAAGCCCCTTAGAAGTTGGGAGGAACCTTAGTGACCCTGGGCTTGATTAAGTTTTCTAAAGGAAACTTGCAAAATAAGCTACAGGTTTGTAGATTTTTCTTCTCATTTTTGAAGTACTGCCCTGGCAACAGGGAGCTGCTATGACAGTTACATTGATAGAAGCCCTTCAAGGTTTCAGAAGTACTTTGTCTTATTGGTACTATGCAGGAGTACATTTCACCCACTGAAAGGGGTGCCAGACAAAGGAAAAAAGCACTCTTGGCTTGTGCTATTATAGTGAATGCTTTCATTTTAAATACTTTTTCAAAATGCCTTCAGTGTGCTGCCCAGTGAAATTCTGGAAAAGCATTTCCTAAATCAGTTTAAGTTAGTAGCACGTCCTCCAAGAAAAAAAATTCTTTACAGCCTATCTGTACAATAACATAGCATCAAAAGAAAGATTTAACTGAGGATTACTATCAGTGAATGGCTGACAATAAGATGGAAGATTGATCTCATCACAGAAAATGCAAACAAATTATGCTTTGTAGGGGGCATCAGTGAAAAACAGCATTAAAATAAATTACCATCAGATCTCTGGAGAGAAAGCATCTGGGAATGGGCTCATGCTTCCTCCTCTCAGTCATGCTGGCTTCACCTCTGTGTAATCCTGCTGACTTCAGACTTCCACCGCACAACCGAGAACAGACTCACCTGCCAAATATATGCCACACTCCCTTTGACCCAGCTTAGCAATTGTGACTCCAGAGTTATCCACATTCATCTTTCTATCCATCCTGAACATTACTTTCACTGGAGCACTTGAGAGCCACACCATAAAAAAGCCAGTGCTTTAAGAGAGCTCCTTTATGAGGAAATGAAGAGGGCTGTTCACATAGCTGATCCTCCAAAGCACAGGTGTGAGCAGACATACACAGACAGGTGAGAGGAGGCCCAGGAGCAGACCTGCAAGTGCTCCCTGTGAGCCTCAGACCTGTGAGCTGTACCTCACCTGACAAATCCATCAGGTTTACTCTCACTGAGCCATGAACCAGACATGCCATCATTTCCCCACTATTTCTGGCATCTACAGCCAGTTTCTCTAGACAGTGATGAGTCAAGAGGACATTTCAAAAACAAAAGGATATCACAACTCACTGCTCTTAGTTACACTCATTTCTCTCCTCTATAAAGACACTAATTTCCTGAGCCAAAACTATTTCTCTCACTTTCCCATTGTCTTTGCTCCCCTCCTCTGCCCAAATTATGATCTCACTCCTCACTATTTGGTAGCCAGCTTGCAGATTGTTAGATTGCAATTAGATGTACATGCACAGTAACACCTGCTATATGCTTTTTATTTATTTTTGGCTCTGAAACAGCTGTTGGTTTCCAGTTTTGCAAATTCAGAGTAAAGGAGAAGAGGGAATTTTTTTCAGATACTTTAATTTTCTGCAGGATATATGGGCATGTAACAAACTCAGAAGAAAATTTAAGATGAAGAGCCAGTCAGTGTTTATGTAAAACTTTTGTCAGTGAAAAAGTGGACATGTAATGAGTTTACCTAGAGTCCCCAAAATGATTCAGGCCCATGACCACATCTGTTTGTCTCTAGGTGTTTTTTTGAACCTTCTTCTGATTTTAACAATACCCACATGCAAACCAAGGAACTGGAAATTTTATAAACCAATAAACACAATAAGAAATTATAAAGCCACCAATGCATCAAAAATCTGCCAAAAGGCAAGATGGTGAGATCTCACTGCTCTGTCTCGAACACCTCATTTAAAAGTGAGGGAAATAAAGATATACACTACATGATTTTTCAACTCACTGACTAAGTCAATCCTTGACTTTATCAATAATGGGGCCTAACTTTCGAGAAAGCATTGATGTGTGTGAGCTTAACTGTAACATCTTTTGACAAGTCAGCTGTAGAAATGCAGATAAAAATCACAGCTTTCTACTACTTGATGATGTGAAAAGCCCAGTTCTGAGTTATCACAGGGGAAATAAACCTGCTATTGCAGAAGCACAGAACTGGCCATGCTCCCTGAAATAATGGCTCCTTCCTCTTGGGGAAACACTCCCCAGTACACACCTTTGCTTGAGGTGTTGAACAGGGCTCTAGTAGCACAATTTACTTTGTATCCCAGCATTAAAGTCCCCCTAAAAACTTGAGAGCTGTTCACTGTTGACATGATTCCAACTAGTGAGTAGAAACAAGATGCACCTTACCTCGTGGATTTTGTTTGGGGTTATTTTCCCTCAAACATTCTATGTGAAAAACCCCAGAAGTGGTGATTAGCACAGCTCCCCTCCTGGAAGGGCTGTATGTCAATATTGGGCAGGAGGATACTATTCCCTCATTGAATTGCTTAGCAGAAGCAGTGTCTAAGCACACAAGAAACATCTGCAAAACCTGTCCAAGAGCCAAAAAGGGATTTTGAGTTGTGAAATTGGTAGACCCTGTTGCCCTGTGGCCAAGGTTTCTAAAGCAGCATAAATTTCCCTGCAAAACTATGAAGTTGTAACTGACTCCTTTTACAGTCAAAAATGCATAGAAAATCTAATGTTATGCTCTCCCTTTTCTTCCCCCACTCCTTGTCTAATATATTTGCTGTTTCCAACTGTAACCAGCTTATAGCTGTTTTCCCAGCACTCACTGCTCTTGCACACTCCAGTCTCATGCAACTGGGAAGCATCTTGTGATGGGCTGGACTGTACATGTACTAAAACACTGGAGCTCTCCCTTGCAGTGAGACAAGCTGGCTGGCACAGGGGGGAGGTTTGCACACCTGGTGGGCTCTAAGCTGATTGGGATTTCTGCTGCCTTTCAATAAGACCTAAACAAAGCAGCTCAATGAAAAGTGCTTACAGTTGTTTTCAGGAAGGCAAGGCACAGCAGACCTAAGTGTGCAGTGACAGAGTTGAAAATTAACTTACACACTCAGTGATGGACATAAACACTCAGTAGGGTCTCTTGAAATGAGATTTTAAATAGCATCTGAATTATGTGACTTCCACTTACAGCTCAGGTGCTTTCAGTTCTGCACTCCTTAAGTCAGGCAATTCCATGCCTTCCTGAATTCAGCCCCTTGGATGTTCCGTTCTCACTAATATATACAGCAAAACATGTAGTGATTTCAGACACACACCATTTCCCCAGCTCCATCTGATCAAACAGCCAGCTCTCTCCAGCCCCTTCCTCAGCTTTTAGTTGGACATACCTCACCCAAGTTCCTCCATCTGAGTATTGCAATGTGAACATCAGTACTTAACAAAAAGACACCAAAACATCCCTCACAAGCTACTGTCAATTCCAACCACTCATCAGAGTGTGCAGAAAGCCACCAAATCTTTCAGCCCCTAGGCCTTGTCCTCCTTGCTATCTGAGCAGCATAGCCTTTGAGACTTAAGGAATCAGCTGTATGTCTGCATGGATGGGGCTCTGGTAACTGGAGATTCCAAGGGATCAGCCCTGTCAAAGCCTTTTCTTTAACCCTAAAATGACAAGTGTTACAGGGTAGTCTTTTCCTTAAATTCAAGTAAGAAAGCCAGTTACTAACATGGAACATCACAGACCTGAGCTGAAAATAAACTTTGGGGTGAAATGAAAGATTATTTTATTGATCATGACTAAACAAATTATGTTCATCACTTCAGTTTCCTTTAATTCTGGTGCAATACAACCAGATGCTATCTTGAAATTCAATTTCCCCACCAACATTAGTCCTTTATGTTCTCAGAAGTACCTTCATTTTATTCAAGCACTTCGTCACTATGGCATTTCCATTTCACCCTCATTTCCTCTTTTTCACTGGAAGAAGCATTTTTTCCCCATCTGGGTTTAGCTTGAAATCTGACTTAGGGCTTTCTCAGTTAAGTGAAAAGTGAATCCCAGTGGAGGCCTGATAGATCCTAGGTGTGTAGGATGGGGAATGGAGCAGTAAGCATTGAAGATGGTTGCATTGAGGACACACAACCTATCTTACAAACAGGAAAGCAACAACAAGCCCAGCCACCAGCAGGCTGCATCCTGGATTGACCCCTTGTTGCATGTCATTGTTAATTTTCTGACACCCTTTGAAACACTCACTTAAGACCTGTGCATATGCCCTCCTGACTGAGGTTGGCATTATCTCAGTACCTGGTAATCATTTTCCCTGTGCTCTGCAGTGCCTCAACACAAAAGCACTATGGTAGTGCAAGACCCTGGTTGCTCTTATTAGCTCACAACAGATTGCAAGCCCAGCTTTGGAGACCATTCAGCTGAGCAAATGGAAATCTGCCTTACCAAAGTGCAAAGCATAAAAAGAGAGGAAAACAAGGGTGAACATCAAGTGTAAGATGATTTTATATTGTAAATCTAACACAGAAAGGCTGCTCCTACTTACAGCTAACAGGTTCTATTACTTGAAGAGACTGAGCTCTCAAAGAAAGCCTTATCAGCTTGCTTCTCTAGTTACTCACAAAGTGGTAAAGCAAGCACCAACCTCTATCTTCTGGGGAGTTTTCTTGGCCAATCCTATATGAGGCCAGTATCTGCCTCACAGGAGGGAGATAGAACGACTGCAAGCACATTCAAGAGATATTGCACAAACATGTCCAATTCCCAGGGTGTGAGTGACATCCCTTTTACTCTCTCCTAGGCAAAGGAGCAGCTGTCCTTGCTGCTGTGTGTTTGGGGCACGCACATCTCTTGTTACCACTGTGGCACAGATGACTCCACATTGTAGCTGCAGCACTGCATGGCCTTCCCCTCCTCCTCCCTGTCCAACTCCCCGTGTTTGAGTAACAGAAGTGCACAAAACTGCAGTAACTTAGCAAGACTGTGGAAGATAAGAGTACCATAACATTTACAAAATGGATTCCAGGTTCCTAAACCTGTACGTGAAGCGCAGTTATAAATCCTTTTCTCATCTGTTACTCCTGGACTGCAGTCAACAATGACAAAAAATTCTGTTTAGGCAGACAAGATGCAGAAAAATCTCTCACTTAAGTCTCTTGTCAAACAAGAGACTTAAGAAAAAAGCCTTTTTTTTTCCTTTCTACTTCCTTCCTACCCCAAAACATGCATGATACACAAGAAGTTCCAGTCCTGTTTGCTAAGGAAAGCTTGAGATAGCTGCAAAGCTTGCATGCCAGCTTCTGAGGGCAAAGGCTGGCACAGCTACAGAGCCTGTTCTGCTGCTACAGGAGAGATACTTCTACCTCCCTAGGTGGTTAAAAATATTTAAACAATTCCAATTCTACGAACATAAAGTAATGCTAAGTAAAATTCAACTAGAACCGCTAGAGTAAATTTGTATTAGGATACAATTGAATTAAACACTTAAGGGATACAAAACATTCCTGTGCAAGCTGTGTTTCTAATTTGTGTGGTGTTTCTAATTGGCACTGTTACATATTATTGAAGGAATGCCAAAATCACTCCTAATGCAGGATGCTTACACTTAGCAGTAGTTTCAAGTACGGCTTGCTGCAGTACTGTAACTGCCTAACTACAAGGTTATTCTGGCCACCCCAGGAGCAGTGAAAGGAAAAAGCCCAGCTCACTGTGTCATGAAGGTTACAGCTCTCAGTTCTCCAAAATCACCTGATAAACCAGGACAATTCATCCTGGATGTAGCTGTGGCTTCAGCACCATGCCAGCCATTTTTAAGATTCCCTAAATGCTTGCGCAGAGAGAGAATTGATGTCTGGCAGGCCAGGGTTCAGATACTACTCCACCTTATGGCCTTAACTCAGCAACACCCTAAGTGCCTCTTGGCCACAAAACAGGGCTCTGCCTCATCACTTCATTGTGTACTTTCTCCCTGTCATTACAGCCATAGTGCCAGTGCTCACCAGCAAGGTGTGGGAATGCCTAATCCTGCCCCACAGATTCCAGCAGGATTTGTGCCATCAGCTTCAAAAGGTACAGGATCAATCAGATAAAAAATAGCCTTTCCACAGATAGGACACAGACTGGCAGGACTTGAGCTATTTCAAAATCACAGCAGGGTTCTACTGGCCTTTTTAGGTGATGGGCTCATTTAGAAAACTGATCCTTGCCCATTGGACTGTTTTTCCTCCAAGAAAATGGATGCCACTACAGATCTAACCAGTTTTTCATTTTCACTGTTGCCACAGTCACAACTCTGAAAATGCTGCTGTTGCTGAGACATTCAATCTTGATGCTGGCTGCTGATTCAGGGCCTAGAAAAACAATCAGACACACAGAGCTTTGTCAGAGTGGTAGAAAAAGGCAACGCAAAGAAATGCTGACAAACACGAAAGGGATCTAAAGGTGCCAATAGTTACTGAAGCTCTGTGAAAAATACACACATTTAACAACATAGGGGAGATTTTGAGTACTGTAACATGTAGATCAACTAACATTTAATTTCATGGATGAGTTATCCCCAAATACTGAGTGCTGTGCATTGTGACACTTCAGTATCATTCCTCAAAGTGCAGTGGTGAGGGTAAACTCATTTTTACCTCTGGTGTGGCAGCATTCCTACTAAATCAATCAGTATTTGTCTCACAGAGGTGGCTGCACCTAATATGGTTTAAGTAAGCCTCTATTATATTTAGATATTTGGGACAATCTACAGTCTAGACTCCTACATGGAAATCCAGTTTAGTGGCCACAAAAGAGATGACACTTCTGGGCAAGGGAAGAGTATTCCATCTCAGAAGACAAAAATGGTTGGAAGTGTGCCACTGGAGAAAGTTACTCATTGGACTCAGCAACAATTGGAGACATTATTACAATTTCTTCTGGATAGAATTGTGGAAAAGTAAAAGTAACACTTGTTAATGACTGATTACTCATAGATGAATTCTCTATCCCATTGACTTATTCTCTATCCCCCACTTCCTGCACCAGTTTAGAACAGGCTGCTCCCAGGTCCCTTCACAAAGCCTCAAAAAAGCCCAAGAGCGTTCTCTGCACCTCTGACATGTGGAACACTCTCCTGCATTTTTCCATCTTGCCACTTCTGCCTGCACATCACCTAAGAGCCCACAATGTACTGCTCTGGTGGAACAGATGAGTTTCTCCTCAGTTGTTCTGCTAATCTTTCATACTTCATTTCATGTGGGCCCAAGTTTTTGTCTGTGATGTGTCTATGGGTGTCTGCCACTATTCATCCATAGTTTTCCTTGACAGCTGTTTTTAAGGCAGTATCTGTTTGATTTGGGAAGTGGCTAACGAGTTATTGAATGCATTCTGTTTGGAAGACACAGCAAATGCAAGCCAACCACCAGAGCAGGCTCAAGGCTTCTTATCAGCATGAGCTGACTACACTGTGCTGCCCTGAGGATGAAGTGCCCACATTACACACAGAGCTGGCTTTTTCTGCTACAGACAAGTGAACAGGATCCAGCAAAGGCTCACATGACCCACTTTTCCTGAAGTAGCTGCAGTTTCATACATTCTCATCCCCTTTCCTGGCAGCAGCAGCTACCAGACTGGTTTTCAGGGCTTTGCCAGAGCCCATTCTGCCATCCCTACTGCTGCCTCCTTTGCCTATGCCTGGATCTGGCTCTGCCAAGCAGTGAGAAATCAGCCTCATTCAAAAGTAAAGAAAAATCCCCAAATCAAGTCTGTCTTCTACCTATGCATATACTTCCACCTCACTAGAAATTATTTATCTATCAATAACCTTGCCTGCAAAGTTGAAACAAAATTATGTGCAGTATGTGTCAGCTCCCACCTTGTCTTTATTTTAACTTTTACTGAAATCTGCTGCATTATGTTAAAAGAAAAAAAAACCCAACACCTCTGCCTAAATTGCCAAGGTCACTACTAATTGCTTCTCTTTGGTAAATGAGGTAGGTGTGTACATGCACACACGTTCACAGACACCTAATGCATTCAAAAGGCAAAGAACTTCTTTTGTGCTTTATTTGAATGATCAAATTTTTGCAAAGGTACTTGAGAAAAAAAAAAACAAACTCTAAAGCCAGCTATGCACAATGCAGGGGGCAGAATGGCATGTAAAACCTAAGAATGACACCAAGTATCCATTAGGATACACACCCCAGTGAAGTCTCAGCTCATGCTTCATAATTTAAAAAGATATGCTACACTTAAGAAATCCCTCAACACACTTAATGAGCCCAATGCTAGAGTGATATAAGAGAACTTGCATTGCTCCCTTGCTCTGGGATAAATTTTTTTCTTAGCAATTGACCACAAAATGTGTAATAGTGCATGTTCATATGCAATACATTCCAGCAAGTAAAGCATCAGGGATTTATCCACACAAAAGCTCCAGATCTCTCATACCCCCTTCCTGCAAGATAAGGAGGAGGAGCATATAGCACAATGAAGACTAACCCATTCTGGAAGGAATGCAGGTCTGCACCAAAACAGTGGATTTTGCTCTTGAGGTCATAAATACAATCCAAGAAGAGCAAATAATTTTGTAGAATTCATTATATCTGTGGGAAGAAATCCATGGGTCTCTTTTCCAGAGTTGGGACAAGCTGTTTCAGGCCCAGCATTGCAAAGCATTCAGCTGTGGCAAGGAAGGGGTGGCTTGGCAGAAACAGTCGAGCTGGTCAGGGAGTAAGGGAAAACTGCCAAATACACAAGCCCTGATTACAATTAGTAGATTTAAAGACTCTTCTGTTATGAGATCTCAAAGATGAAGAAAAGGTTGGGGAATGTTTAGCCCTGTTCTAGTGGTATAGCTGGGTACATTAGCTGCGCCAGGGCACCCCACCTCATTTGCATTACAAGCAGCAGAAAGGCAATGGACATGGCCCCTTCCAGGGAATAATGTCCTGAGAAGGGGGTTGATGGCAGCACAGGGCTGGCAGTGTGGCTTCCTAGAGAAATACAAGGGACCTGTGCTTGAAGCAGAGTGTGGGAGAAGGAGCAGTGCCAGCCATCCTTGACTTCCCACCACCCAGCAGGAGATGGGACAGCTGAACGTAAACGAGGCCAACCCTGAAAGCTAAAATGTCCCCCAAACCCAGGAAGTCCAAAGGTGTCACAGAGCTGAGCATAAAATCTAGAGTCGTGGCTGATTTACATTCCCCCTAGATCTCAGGCATGCCAGAAGTAGTGCAGTTCTCATTAGTAATTGCCGTTATAATTTTAAAAAGGCTGTTCAATCATTACTGACTTAACACATGAACAAAAGACCATAACAATCAAGAGATTTATCAATGAAGTCATAGAAAAGGCAGCTTACTTTCAAAACAGTCTAAGATAAGGATTCATAGGACACAAAAAGGATGCAGTTATCTATTTTTATAGAAATATAAATTACATGGAATATTATATTATTTGCTTCTGTGATCTCATACTAAGAGTATGGATTTTTCATTTTACTGAGGGAAAATTAATTTGCTATTCCCATGGCTAAAAAGACAATTATATATGAACTTGACAATCACTATCAGAAATTATTAATTACTTGGTTGAGACTGTTATTCTTATAAACCTGGTTTCACATGCACAAACAAAATGATGTGCTCTGATTAGAGCAGGAAGCAGAAATAACAGCACCAGCAAACATGTCTATAAAATGCCTCTGCAAAGAAGAATGTTGCAAGATCTAGACATCACTTGAGTTAAATGCAGGCCATCCTGATGTGCACAAAGAACATGCACACAGGTAGAGGTCGCTTGCTCAGCACTGCCAGACAAGGACTCCACTTGCACACTTACCCTTAAGACACATTATGCAGAATCATGAATTATATATAATTATAGTCTCCCACTTAATGGCAGAAGTGGCTCTTCTCTTCCCACTCAGACCTTGTAAAAGCTGATCTACTTCATCAGGTTTTTATAATGTTGCATTCTTGACCCATTTGCATAGCACTGGATAAACTGACCTAAGAATTTATTGTAGAAGACAGATTCTCAAAAATCTATTGCCTTCTTTATGGTAACTCCTTTTATCCTCCTGTTACTGACTGTCTAGTTCTACGCAACCACTTTGTTTATGGAGCAAAATTCTACCCACATACTGCAACCCCTTTCAGAGCTCAAGGCTATTTAAAGCATTGCCACCAGCTATGAGGAAGATGATTCTTTATCTTTTATCCCCCACTTATTTTTTTCCCCCTCAGATTTTAGCATTTTCCAGCAATACAGTAAAATACCATTGAGCAAAAGCACTGGCATGCTGCTACCACATGAAACTTATACTTTTATGTACATATACTGCTTAACAAAAAGGAAAAAAATATTTCCCTGCAACTGTTTCAGCAGGTTTGAGGATTTGGGTCACCGAAAAGAAAAACCCAACAAGACACCCAACAGGAACAGAAATATCTAGAAAGACACCCAACCAGAATCTCAGGTGTGTGAAAAGTTAGTTTAAACTAAGGCCAATAAGTGCTATAGCAGAAGCCCTTGGCAGGGCTTCCCTCTTGCTGCAGAAAAGGCCAGAATCACAAGCCTGTGCAGCACATGTGAGCCCACCTGTCCCTGCTCACCTTACACCTGAGTGCAGCACCCACTCCAGCTGTTGAGCATCAAGGTACCAGGACAAGGGAAAGCATCAGAAACATTCAGAAAGAAATAGACTGAGGAATCAATGTAAGCAGCTTCCTGACAGCACAGATGACAAATGACTTCCTGCACTCTGGCCTACCACATGCCTTATCTTAGAAGTAACCATCCCAAAACACAGCTCGGTTTTCCTGTGATTTCATTCCTTGGCTCTCCACTGGAGATCAATAGTCACAGCAGTGCTGGCTGCCTGCAGCAGCCTGGGGCCATGCCATGGAAATCCCAGTGCGGCCATAAAGAGAGCAGCAACTGAATGGGAAGCAGAGGAAGGAATAAAGCTTACCTAATACTTCAGCTCCTCAAACCCCACATGTTACCATGAGTAAAACTCCACAAAAGGAAGGCCTTGTAAAATCTTAGCTCAGGCCTGTTACTTTGACTAAGTAGAAAAGGACTATGGCAAAGTGATTCAGCTGAATTGGAAGTAGAAAAACAAGTTATATAACCACCACATGTTCACATCGTGGTGTATGGTGGTTGGTAGAATTATGTTTGTTATGCTTTAAAACTGTGTAACTGATAATGGGCTAACTGCTTTAAAAGGCCTGGTTTTTGCAATAAAACAGCTCTCCTTTGCATATGCCTGGGGACTCTGCCTCACTATGGACCCTCACCATTCACAAGCAGTGCTAAAGTAGCACTGCAGTAAAACATGGCCCCAAAGCAGATACTTCAGGATGGTTTTGCTTGAGTGAAAAGTTTGCAAATCAAAATTGATTTGGAAGAGTTACACTGCTGGTACACATGGAGTTTACCCGATGGGGCCAGATGTTTGTTTTATTAAACACACACATTAGAGGAGACTTGCAATAAAGAACAGTGCAAATGACACCAATTTTTCTTTGGCAAAACTCCAGCAGGAAATAATCCTGTGTCAGCTATAGCTCTGTCCTCTGGTACCACACAGACTCAGACAATGCACATGTTGGATTCATTTAAATATGCCCAAGTCTGTGTTTCATTGTTTCTCAAGACTTTTTTGTTAAAAATCATACATAATCAATAATTCTAAACAATAGCACAACTTAATAAAAATGAGGCACAGTTCTTACCAGTCATTGAAGGAGATTATAGAAGGAAAAGGAAGCAGAGCTACATGTCTTCAAACAAATAACTTAGATAACATGCAGTATTTGGTAAGGTGCTAACCATATCTCTCATTTTAAAGGTAATGATTTTTGTCTAACACTGAATCACCCTAGTTAAAGAAATACAATAAAAATTACACTTTATTCCGGAAACAGAGTTAACATATTGTAACATCTGGTGATCCAGGGAAACAGCAATGCATTTCCTAAAATACCTGGCATTGTTCCAGCGCTTTATCAGCATCCTGAAAATACAGGCAATTGAAAAAATACCCATTATTACCACATGATATGAATTTCAGACAAAGCAAAAAGTTCAGGATAATTCCATACAAGTCACATCCAATTTGGATCACACTGTGTAATAGCCAAACAATTTAGAAGGCTGAATTCTGTTTTCAAAACTGCAATAAAACATTTTCATGTGTCATTTGTACAGCAAACTTTATGTTCTGGATAGGGACAGGAAAACAAGAGACAGTCAGACTTCTAAAAATCAATACTAATTTAGTAGGTGTTTTTGAAAACAAACCTGGCAAAGCATGTATACTGCTACTCAGGAATCCCTGTATTAAAAACTCTATCACTTACTGTTCATATTGAGAATTATCACTTAGATACATGTGGGTTTATGGACAACAGTCCTCGTGTTCATTTTCTGATCCTACTTGCAGCACTCCTGAAAACCTGGAAGTGTTAATCAGACCAGAACGTAGCTCAGCTGCAAACAGAAGTGTTAATGTGTTTATCAGAAGCCACAGAGACACATAACTAAAAGGCAACTTGGGTTGCCTTCTGAGGGACAGCATTCCGGAAAACACTGCTGGTAGGGAGACAGAATTTTTCTGATGATACAAATCAGGAAATCTGGCTGCTCAAGGGCAGCCAGACACATTGACTACAGGATCAATTTATGACCCTGCCACTGCAGGAGCTGTGTCAGACCCAACTGTGAGGGATGCTGCTCTGGTTCTTAGTCTCCTGGCCTCCCACACCACCAAACCTGTGTCCCATTAACTTTGCTAGGACTGACATTTTCTGTGGTAACAAGATCTGAATTAAAATTCTATCCTTCATTTTCTTGTAGCTGTTCCCTTGAAGCTTAGGTATCAAAATACCCTCTTTGTTTTCTGCAGTCTTGGTCTTGAGTGTTCCTTACCAACAATGCCAACCCTGTAAATTTATTTTGTCATTTAGAAATGGCTGATAGGGTTTTTGCAGATACAACGCCCGTAAAAGAGAAATATCATTTCTTTTCCATATTATATTTTGTAACCACAAAGCTAAAAAATGAATTTTCTAAGATCAGCTGATTCTGCCTTGACAGACAACGTATTGTCCTTTCATCATAACTGGAATTAGTAGAGCTAGGAAAAATCGTCAAATCATGACAAGACTGCTACACTGCTATGCATTCCCTAGAACATTGTAATCCTCATAAGATGAGAGGGACATGATCCCTTAAGTTATTTAACATTTCTTTTAAGGACTGATATCCAATGAAATTTTTTTCTAATAAAATAATTTCTGCAAGTTACTGTGCAAATCTAAAGATTAAGATTCAGCGATGCTGTAATGCCTCTTAGCAATGACCTACTTCCTTACAGAACTGGATCTTTAGCAGGAGCAATGAAAAGTTTACAGAAAGGTCCAATTATTACAAGAAGAAAGAAGCCCATGTATATTAAGAACATGGTAACTGTAGCACAGTAATGCTGTGGTTTTTGTATAGTGCAATGGTATTGAATAAAGTGGATGTTGCCAAAAAGGAAGACAGTATTTACACCAGGCAAGCAGCAAAATTGTCACCCACAAATTTACTTCCCTCTCACACATGCAAGGCCTTCCCTGAATGTTGGACACAAGATGTGCCACGCGCTGTTTTACACCTGCTGGTGGATACCTGGCAGCTACCAGTGGGGGCGAGCAATAGGGAAGAAAATCAGAACCATCCTCCTTCCCCTACGCCCTGCCCACCTGCAGCACAGGGGTTTTTGCTGCCACTGCCTTTCAGCTCATGGAGCTCTTGGGACATTGCCTGAGGAGGGTAGGGAGGAGATTGTTATAACTCTGACAAAGTCAGAGGACAGCAATAAGCCTCAAGGGAGCAGAGATAATTTAATCTTCATAAAGCCCATGAACTGCTCACAATTCCAGGCACCACAGTATAAAGAAGACACCAAATCAAGAGAAGTAAACACTGCAGTTTAAAATACCTGTGAGTACTGAGGAAGAGTCTAAAGAACCCAGAATTACAGGAATAATTTGAAGATATGCTCCATTGTCAATAAACTCAGCTAGTAAAGAGGGGCTCAAAGGGAAAATTAAAAGCTTAAATATAAATACCAAATAGAAATTAATCAGCTCGGTATCAGAATAGTAGAAATCAGCTAGAGAGCCAATTGGATTCACAAATCAAAGCTAAAAAGACACTGGAGAGGGATGCACTGAATTTTGAAAAGTAAAAAGTTATAATGATCCAGAGTAGAGTACAAAAACCCTACAGAAATTAGTAAGCTTTCTATGAACACCTAAAGAGGTGCCAAGCAGAGCAAAGAAAAAACTTCAAATTATGAAATTACAGCTTCAATAATATAAAGTCTAGATTACAATCCACTTGTTTATTGTGACTAAAGAGCACAAAACAAAAAGAAACCATCTGAATTAGCACCACAAACCTAGACTGGGTCCCCACAGAAACTTCCTAGTAAGACTGGTAGAATACTAGAACCAGCTACACCAAGAAACTGCAATATTCCCCGGTCCAAGGATTTTAACAACAGAAAAAAAAAACCCCAAAACTCCAACCAAAACCAGTCCCAGCAACACAAAAAAAACCTAGAAGCCACCCCACAGTGCTCAAATGAAAGTAACAAGACAGGTATTAGGACAGCAGACAAGTTCAACAAAGAACCCAAATCTCAAGAGAAATTTACCAGAATAAAGCAGAGCCAAAAAGCCTCCGGTTCAGGGCTGATCTTAAATTGAGCACCTGGGCCACGTGGTCAGGGGCTGTGGGTGGAGGCCCCAGGTGAGGTTGGTCAGGGCCATTAAGGGCTCAGAGCACTCAGAACCATTCACACCGGCAATGCTAAAGTAACGCTGGCAGTGCTGAGCTTTGCTGAGCCTTGCTTACCAAGAGTAAGTTTGACTTACTATAAAAGTCACTTTTATGAACGTCTTCAATGTATCTTTCTAAGCTATCCAGTGTAATTATTAAAATAGTCTGGTCACACATAGAGAATCTAGTTTACAGGCTTGGGTATGATTTAGGCTACATTTTAATGGACTTGTTCTGAGACAGTTGTTTAAAATGTATTTGATGACATGATAGATGAGAAAATTGTTTATAACGTACTTCATTGAAGGTCCCTGCACACAGACTGGTTCACCCAAAACATCAGTAAATATGCCACTGCTGCTCTCATCCACAGGATATTTTGAGGGAAATATGCTAAAGTAGTTGCAATACCAGGATTAACAGAGGGTTGTGAACAAGCAGGACATTCAGGGATAGTTTGGGAGGGTGCTCCATGACTGTTTTGGGAGATCATTTAATGTCTGTCTCCTGACCTGTGGGAAAGGCAAACCACTAGAGAACATGCCTGATGTTCACACACCACATCTACTTCACTTTGAAGAAGGACATCAAATTGTTGTAGTCCTTTCTCTGATAAAACACACTTACCCTTAAAATTCTGGGGTTTGGTAATAAGAAGATGGAAAGATAAAGTGTTAGAACAGCTGGGATGGCAGGAGAAGACAACCTTAGAAGTGAAGTCAGGTGTCCTTAGAACAGAATGCCATAATTTCAAAATATTCTCTGAATACAAGCAAAGCCTAGAATTATTACTGAAATAACAAAACCTGAATCCACACATAACAGATTGACAGAATACTAAATTTATTATTGCATTAGTTTTATCAAGGATTCTTACTGTAGAATCATGAAGAGAAGGATGAAATGTATCATCATGTATTTTTTTCGAGGGAAGTTTAAGTTGTATGCCACACAGGGAAAACCCCATTGTTGGAAGCTTATCATCATGGTAGTAAAAGGCCAGGAAAAAACCCAAACCAAACAAAACCAACAAACCAAAACATGCCAAACTGCTCTTTATGAAGATGTTATGGCAGTTCACAGGTAACTTACATGTGCAAAAATACCTCTAAACCACAAAAAAATACTTTAGTTATCACTTCTTTTAATAACTGGTTGGATAGTGTCTCTTTAGTAACAGGTAACAACAGATAGATAACAATATTGTTTAGATAACAATATTTGTAAAACTTGTAATATTGTCAAGTATATTGTCAAGTCAATATTGTCAACTGGCAAGTTATAAGGCAAATCCTGTGTAGCCTCTATTTTAGTTAACAGAGCAGACACCTCTTGTCTGTTTGATAAAGCTGGCACAGCTCAGGGTAACTATTATGGATGTCAAAATTGTGATGCTTTTAATTCTGTAGGATGGGTGTATAAAATAATCTGGTTGGGTTTTATACAGACTGCCTTAAACATGCCCACCAAGTGTATTGATACAAGCTGTGTAACTGTGTCATCGTGCATTGTGAGTTTAGTGTCTTAAGGTTAATTTTTTGAAGCAAGATTACTCCGAAAGGCAAAACCAACTGTATACTGATGCAGCTCTTTTAAGCTGGTTACAAGTAAAAATATTTAGTAAGGACTGTACTTCAGCTAAATCAGGTGAAATTATTTTAACTGCATGATTTTCAACTGTTGCAGGTTTACAGAGGCCTCAGTATATATGGCACTAATTCATATAGGCACCTAAGTTGGAGTAGGTATTTCTTTTCTCATATTTGTATCAATATATGGGTGGAAGGCATTTACACAACTCTAACAGTGTTTGAACAAGCTGTGTAAGGGAAGCCCTGAGTCTCCTTTGCTGCTACAGGAGTTCATATGTTGCTGGTGTTGGACCTTGGTCTGCATCAGGAATGGTGTGGCCAGCACAGTGTGATTCTTCCCCTGTGCTGCACACTAGTGGGGCCACACCTCGAGATGTGTCCTGTTCTGGGCCCCTCAATTCAGAGAGGACATTGAGGTGCTGGAATGGGTCCAGAGAAGGGTAATACTGCTGGGGGAAGGTCTGGAGCACAGGTGCTGTGAGGAACAGCTGAGCGTGTTTAGCCTGGAGAAGGCTCAGGTGTGACTTTATCACTCTTCACAATTTCCTGAAAGGAGGCTGTAGCCAGGTGGGGGTCGTGTTCTTTTCCCAGGCAACCAGTAATAAGACAAAAGGACATAGTCTTAAACTATGCCAGGGAAGTTTTGGTTGGACATTAGGAGGAATTTCTTCACAGAGAGAGTGATTAAAGACAGGAACGGGCTGCCCAGGGAGGTGGAGTCACTATCTCTAGAGACGTTCAAGAAACGTCTGGCACTACTCTGTGCCATGGTCTGTTTGACAAGGTGGTGCTCGCTCTTAAATTGGAACTCGATTACCTCAGTGGTCTTTTCCAACCTATTCCGTGACTTGTAAGCGCTCAGCACGACACCCTCCGCGGGCGGTCGGGGTGTCCCTGCACACCTGCTGACCGCACCCTGGCGTTTCTGCGCCTCAGGTCCCGTCCCTGCCGCGGCTCTGGGGGCTGCGCTGGGCGGGGGACGCGCGGCCCCGCGCGCGCTGCCTGAGGGGCCGGCCGGGCGCCTCGTGCCCCCCGCTGGTGGCGTGCCCTGCCGGGCCTTTCCCCTCCCCGAGCGGCTGCTCCGGCTTTCCTCCTCCTCCTTCCCCCGGGGAGCTGCCGTGCCGTGGCCGCCGCGGTGCTAGGCGGGCAGAACGAGAACGACGCTACCTCACCGCCTGGGTGAAGGCTGCGGCCGACGGAGGTGCCTCTCCCTCAGGCCCAGGTAAGGGGGAGCTCGGAGCCCTCAGCTGAGGCGGGCTCTGCTCCCGCTGGTCTCCGGGCGCGGGGTGGGAGCCGCGGGTCCCCCAGAGCGGGCCGGGCCGGGCGGAGGGCGGTGGAGCGGCCCGGAGTGATGACGCGCTTCCTGCCCTCCCCGGCGGGGGTCTGCGCTTGGAGTCCGCAGCGGCGGAGGCTGCGGGCGGCGACGGAGCCGGCGGGAGCGGGCAGGAGGCGAGCGGGGGGAAGGAAGGAAGCGAGAGAGCGGCGGGGTGTAGGCGCTCCGCAATGCCACAGTAACAGCGTTCCCGGTAGGAGCCCGCGAAGACCCTCGTCCTGCCCCGCCGTTGCACATTGCATAGAGCGTGTGGTCTGTGCGGAGCCGCCGAGAGGGGGAAGACTCGGCGCGGGGCTGAGCGGCGGGAGCGCGGAGCCGCTCGGCTGCCGCGGGGTTCTCGATGCGAGCTGCCTCCGAGCGGCAGCAGCCGCCGGTCGCCGGTCCCTGCTTCGCCCGTGCAGGCTCGCCCGAGGGCAGCGCTGCCTGCCCAACAAGTTGCCGGTTCCAGGGAGGACAGCAACAGCCCGGCCCAGTGCCGTGCGGGCTGAGCCCTGGGAAGGGGAGAGCGGCCTCGGCTCACCTATCATTCGTCAAGAGCCGGGCCGGGATGAGAGGGAAACAGCCGTCTTTCGGGATTTCCCTGGGCCGTGTAGGGTTAGAATAGGAGGCAGGTGCTGGGGCGGCCGGCCCCTCGCATCATGCCTAGGAGAGCGTGGCGTGGCCGGGTCGGAGCTGTGTTTGCTCGGGGAACGGAGCTGTTCGCTGTTGGGCGCTATTGGCGACCGTGATGTAGAAAAAACCTTTTCGCAATACGTGGTGAAGTGACGACCTCCCAAGGACGATCTTGCCGCGTCTGCATATGCGTGGATCTGTATGTCTATCCGTGTCTCTGTCCGCATCTTCCCACGAGAGCGGTGGAAGGGCTCGCGTTGGAAGCGGGGCGCAGGGCGGTCCCGTGGGGCCATCCCGGCGGGGAGGGAGGGACGCGGCCGCCCCTGCGCAGCGCAGGCGAGGGTGGGTGGGCGGCCGCTCCGCAGCCTCGCTGTTCTCCGGGCCCGCCTGGGGCGTGCAGGGGTCCGGCGGCTCCGGGCTACCTGCCCCCGCGAGGCTTCGTGTCCAGGGCTGAGCAAAGCGCGCAACCTCCCCTAGTGCGAGGCGGCGTTGTGTGCTTGCAGCGGGGCTGTCCGCGCCCCGGCTGGGGTCCGCCTGCGTGTCCCGATACCTCTGTTTCTCCCGTGCCCTCCTAGCGGATCTGTCTCTGCATACAGTCTTGCCTTGGGGTGTCTGGAGAGCCCCGGCGCAGTGTCACTGCGTGGGAGCACCTTACTGAGAGCTGGGGCTGCTGCTGGCATTATGCTCACCTTCTATAGCGCTTTTGTTCTGCTAACCAACCATTTCAGATTTTTTAGGCTTTACTTTTTGTGTGTTAAAATGCTGCTATGACGTTTAGTTAGAAAGATTGTGGGAATGTTCATTGATTGAAAAAAACCTCTTGTCAGATTAAACAATTGTCCACTTCCCTCCAACGATTTTTAAAGTTTATTTTGTGGACCTATATTTTGGAGCAAAGTTTGAGCCATATTAAATTTCAAGGCAGTTCTGGGTTTGGAGCTGTGTTACTTAGAGGCTTTGAGGAGTTCTGCATTCTCAGAAAAGCCCAATGGCTATGGAACAATTCCCTATGATTTAAAAACAAAGAAGCAACATATTTCTGAGATTGCTCTTACTTATGTAAAATATTACTTATTTGTATGTTTATGGCAGTGTGTTTTAAGTAGGAATGCAAGCTGCCAGTGTTAATTAAAAATACTTTACAAATTGTAGTATATTGAAAGCTTTTACATCTGTATGGTGTAGCGGTCAGCCATACGTCCAACAGAACAGCTGTTAGACAAGTTAGCTGTGAGTTATGTTGGCTGGACTACCATTCCTGCTTTAATTTTCATAATGTGGCATTTTCAAGGGAGATTCAAGGTTATCACACAGCTGAGGAGGGAAGGGGAGTGTCTCTTGATTCTCTGAAATGCATTTCATTTGAGTTTCCTAATGCCTCATTTAACTCACTGGTCACTGCAGAACTAAAGGGTTAATTGGAATTCTAGCTTATCTATTAGTGACAAAATTACTGAGCTTGTGTAAGGTACTTCTTGTTTCTGGTTGCCATTCTAAGTGGGTTAACTATGGCAAACTTGAATAATATCCAAATTCTGAATCTCACTATAAAGTTAGATAGAGTCTGCAGCTGTTTCATGTGGGATACCCATTCATTTTACCATTCAGATTACAGGAGTTTATCCTGAATAATTGTCCTGTGTGTTTTTGGAGTAACATCTGTGGCATGATATCATGTAATGGAATGTAGTACAGCCTAATTTAAGTTGATTTGAAACATTGCCATTGCACTGTAGTAGTGCCTGAGAGGGTGAGAGGTTTTGTGGTGCGTGTGATGGATAGAATGGTTACAAGTAGACAGTGTTGAGGAAGATGAACCTGTATTTGAACTGCAGAGGATTAAGTCATTTTACTCTGAGCTTGGTTTGTTTTACAGTTTTCCTTAGACTTCTTTCATCATTTGCCAGCTAATGCAGTGTCTGAATTCTACTTGTATTAGGAAATCCATCTACAGTTATAAATGTAACTATCAGTACAAAACACCACTACAGTAGAATCCCGGTCTTATTTTGGACTGGGCTTGAAAGAACTGTCTAGCTGTGGCATAGCTTAAACTGCATGAGACTTGGAAGTTTTACTGTGGACTTTCTTGTAGTTGGTATTGTTTCTGCAAAGATTTGACTCCACATAGCAAGGATGTTCTGAGGCATTAATATTTGGATTGTCACTTTATATGCTTACATATATGATATGTATCTATTAAACATGTGTAAGTGCAGTCTAGATGGATTGCAAAAATCGCAGTACTTAATTAGTCACCACATCTAGACAGTAGTTCAAAGATCTCAGCTCCGTTCCTTTTTGTGGCATTGTAGTGTCAGATAACTGTTGGGTTATCAGTATTGTATGCTCATGAAATGTGGGCAATACCATTTGTTGAAGTATCCCTCCAATCCATAATTTTCGCATTATAGTACTGAAAACACCATTTGAGTTGATTCTCAGCTGCCAGTTCTGTCTGACCTTTGGAGATTTTGGTAAGCTGCCAAATGTGTAGACATCTTGATATTATTTAATTTTTGTTTGATATACGGAGTTTCTTGCTAAGCAGTATTTTCCAGATGCTGCCTTTGCACCAGGCCCTAATTAGGTAAGAAGTGTGAATGTCTTTACAGACCACTGTACCAGCTTTCAGAAATTCTTTTCTCCTCCCTGCTTTTGAATCTTTAAAATTTTTGGCAAGTCTGCTTATGCATGTTTCTATGGACAATAGAATGCTGATGCAAATTGAGAACAGCAAGCAAAATGTTGAGTATTGTTGCAGATTGGGGGAGGCTGTCTTAATAAAGCAGTGTTATGTTTCTTTTGTTTACTTTTGGATTTTAGTGCTTCAGTTGGGACAAATGGAGGTGGAAATTGCAGTTTCAGGTAGTCTTGAAGGACAATGCAGGTCTTTGCTTCCAGAATTCTGCTTTTGACTACATATGGTTATAAAAATACTTTGTAGATTGAACTGCAAAAATTTTGGGGCAAAGGAGATACAAATGATAAAGCGGAGGGTTTTTTTCAGAGCAATTTATCTTGCAGAGGCTATGTTAAGCAAAATAATCTAGAGTTTTGCAACTCTGTGGATGAGATTATGATTATGGACATCATGCTGTGTCTTAAGCTCTTTTATACTTTATTTTTGTTGTTGTGATTAAATAGTCTATTCCTTTTACACAAAGAATGCCTTGAAGGTAGCTTGAGCTCCTTAGATATGTAAGTGCTGATCCACAGCAGGTGGTGCAATCCTGGGTCTCATCAGTGTTCAGAGTATTGTATTTTTTGTCTCTGAGTGCAGGGAAGTTCCACCTTTGGAGTGAGGCTGGTATGCTTGAGGATGAGAAGATGGTAAGGAGCCCTGTGGTTAGTTTTAACACCAGACTTTTAACTGTGTACAATGAATTTTGTAGCTTTCTGTCCCTGCTAATGCTGCTGAAAACCCATTTCACAGTAGTCAGAGAACCATTTCCCTGGATGTGCTATGTGCACACATGCTTATCTTGGAATTGAGTTTGAATTAGCCTGCATACTTGAAGCAATTGTGATAACATTTTGATATTTTCCACTTCCAGTTGCAAGCTGGAATTTCATCCCCAGAGATCCACCCCCTCGATTCTCAAAGCTCCAGCACCTTTTTACTCAAGCATCTTCATAAAGCTAGAAAATGCACTGACTGACTTCACAAGGTGAGGGTGACTAAACAACAGTAAGTCTTGTCTTAAAATATCTTTACAGTATTACAGTGCTGACTTACTTGTAGTCCCTTTACTTGGCAGCTACCAGTCGGTTTCCTGCCAAGATGGGCTAGGCTGGCACTTGAAACTGCCTTCTTTTCATTCTCAGTAGGTAGCTCATCTTTCTGTGTATGGGCAGCAGGAAGAAAGTATGTTCTGAAGTGAATTGTAAATGGACCTTGTGTCTTTCTCTATGGCAACTTTTGTAAGGTTGAGATTTCTTATTTTCGTGAAAAAGTGACATATAACCCAGGAACAAGCAGGAGACTCTCAGTCTTCTAAATCACAGCAAATGACAATTGAGGTGATAAAGAATCAATGGTACTACATGGACTGATTACTTTTTCGAGTTGAATAACAATTTACATTTGCCAACTGTGGTAGATTTGTTGTTCTAATATATTGAAGAGTTTAGTGTTTTGCTGAAGTATTTGGTGCAGTGGTGTGAGAACCTCTTAAACGGTTGCATTGTCTTCAGCTTAAGAAGGTCTTCAGTTGTGTAATTATTTTCTTATTACATATTGTTTATTTTTATATAAAGATCTCTCTGTACTTTTCTTGAGAGTTGATATCTGTAGTGTGGTAAGTAACCCTTTGTCTCAGCAACCTCAAGTCCAGCCTGTCCTGTGGTTTGGTTTCAATTGTGTTCTGTACTAGCGCAAAAGTTCTGATTCTTCTGGAGTGTGAGATCTTAACTTTGTGTATAGTTGACATAAGCATTAAACAGTTCCAAAAATTGCTGGCTTGAATTTGTTCAGCTGGAAACATTAATTAGGCTTAAAGTAATTTACAGCGAGTACCTTTTACCTTTGTTCAATTTACATGTGCCAAGTGCTGTGTAGCAGGAAATGGCAAAGTGGGACTTGGCAGACGGAACAGCAGCAGGGAAGACAGATTATCAATGTCTGATGGAAGTGATGGTGCCTGTTTAAGAAAAGACCTATGATAGTAAGAAGGATGGTGTCAGGAGTGTGATGGTGGTGTAGGACTGATGACCATAATCCTTAGACACAATAAATATGTTTAGACACAGTAAGTATTTTTTATTGTGTCATGATACCATGACAATCAAAATTGAGCAATGGACCTATAAATGAATATATGAATAAATGACATCAAGAGGCCCAACTTGAATATTTCAATTTACTGTAACTTGCAATTTCGGTAATTCTTGTAATACTTTGTTATTTGTGACCACCAGATTTTCTTAGATGATTTTTTGCTGTGGTATAAGGACATATCTGTTGGCAAGGGTGTGTCTGAACTCCCTGGGGAAAGGATTGAGCGGGAGTCGTTGCTGCACAGCCAGCACACAGGTCAAGCAAAAGGAACCGGTGGTGTCTCCTGGGCCAGGTATCACTGAAGGCCCTGGTACGGGGACGAAGAGATGAGTGTGCAGCTTCAGTTGTAACAAGCAAGGCTGTGGGAAATGAGATCGCTCTGTTGTGATGTTTAAAGTACTCTTTGGAAATGTTATGTGCAACAGCTGAGGATATACAGACCCCAGGGAAGAAGCCAAGATGTTGTTCTATGTACCAACTCTGAGGAATATTTGGGGTTTTTTAATTAAAAAAAAATCAGTGGCTGTGTTTGCAGTTGTGAGTAAGGTCCAGATAAGGCTGGTTGTTTGCTGGGTTGTCTGTTCAGCTTTACTGTGATACTAACAAGACTTAAAAATAGCTGATTAGTGTAGATGTGTGTACAGGAGACCAAGAGCTGTGAAGAAAAGGGTAGTTAACTTTGCCTTGTGAGCTTGGGCAGACCAGACTACAGATTAAATACAGTACAAATCCAGACATTGAAGAGGGGTTGCAGGGGGTGTAATGAGTTTTGTCTGAGGCCTTTGTACGTACTGGACTTGGGTATGTAAGGGGTCAGTTCAAATGGATCACAGGTGAAGTATGAGTGAGTGAAAATTTGTTCTCTCTGTCCTAGGCGGATAATGTATTTATAGAGTTTTCATGTCAGAGCTTTAGCTGACTCTGTAATACCACTCCCAAGGGAATGGCAGGGCTTTGGTGATGAAGAGATGAGGCAGAAAAACACCTTGATGGTGGTACAAGTGTGTGGTTAAGGTGAGCTGCTTATGCAGCAGTTATGCACTTGGAGGTTATTCAACACAGATAAAGGAAGCCTGCAAGCAGTAGGAAGGGCAGAGGTGGCCTGAGGAACCCAGCAGACCAGGACGGGAGCAATGGTAAGGCCAGGCTATGAAAGTGGCTCAGTAATGAGTGTGAATATCTGTGTGGGAACAGTGTGTTCCTGCCTCAATGCTATTATCATTCCTTTTCAGGGATAAGTTGCAGTTTGAAGCGTTACAAGTGCCATCTGTGTATGAGGGTAAAAATCCTGTAGTACTTTAGGTTGAAAACTAAAAACCAAGTGCTGTTTTCCATGTGGATCTTAGTGTAATCACCCATTGTCTTACCTTCTCTGGGATAATATTGCCAGGCTACCAGGTCATTTGAGGCAATGGTTTAAAAAGATTTTTTTGATCTCACGCCCTTATCAGTAAAAGATTTGTGAGCACACACACCAAAAATATATGTATTATTTATAAATTTGCATGCATACTACTCAACTATTATTATACACATTACAGAACATGCACAAAAATTAGAAATTAATAAAGGAGAAGACAAACAGAATGTTTTGTTTTTTAACAAAACCCTTTTTTACTTTCAGTAAGGAATAATTTAGTGAGAGCTATGTGATTGAACATGCCTCTCAAAATTTTTTTAGATGTTGGTTTATCACTTATATACAGCCATTTTAAGGGCCAGTTCTAGGTTCAGTTTATTTCAGTACTGGGTTTTAATGACTTTGCAAGGCAAATAAGACGCCTCACAAAGACAGATCTGAGTTGAAGAAGTGCATTGTTGGTGCTTACTAAATAATGATACTCATTTTCCACTTCCATACACTAACTATGCAGAGTTTTTTCTTGGGATTCATCTCTTAAATTTCCACCTTCCCTGATGTCAGTCAGTTCTTCTTGCAGACTATTGGGAAGATGTTGCGTTCTTGTCTTTTTCTGAAGCACTTATTTTGGAAGATTTTTAAACAGTGTTGGGGTTTTAAAAAAGATTTTAAAGTTCAGTAAGTCATGTAGAGCTTTTGGAGGTTTTTATAGGAGATTTTTTCAGTGGAAACATTTCCGAACATCTGTTTTCAAAACAGTCTCTGTAAAGTGAGTTTCTTCTGGAAAGCAGTTACCCTCTTGCTCCCTGTTAAAACATCAGCTTCACCTTGAAGGGACACCCTAGCTGTGTATTTATTTAAAAATATCTGGTAGGTAGGATAATGCTGACAGCCCCTTGTCAGCACAGAAAAGATCAGCCAGTTTTGCCTTTGTAGGAAAAAACACATGATGTGTCATTAAGCGTGACAACTCTTAAGTGTTTTGCCACAAGATAACTAGCAAAACTTACCGTGGGAATGTGAATTTCATGGTCACTCCCCATCTTATTACAAGGTATTCTACGGCTTGACGATCTTATTTTTATAAAATTATATAATCAATGACATCCTGAGCACTTGGTGCACTTCTGCCTCCAGCGTTGCTGTGTTAGTTTATCTATGAATGATGCGATGGAAGAATTTCATGTGTGGTTATGGAGTGACTGCTTTAACTGGAATAAAAAAGAAAAGGTTTCCAGTGTAAAGGTTACAGATAAAATCACATAAGTGTACACTTGTACAGTTTTCTCATAAAGCATTGTTTCTATTAAAGAAATAATTTACTGTTGAGTCTACTCCGATCCATCGTTCCTGGAGTGACTCCCAAAAGAGAAGTTCCCAGTGTGTTTTGCTGTTGAAACCATCCAGCATATACCTACCCTAAGATGAGGCATGTAAGAAACATCTGTAAGGTCAGCCAACAGTGTAGCACGCCTCCCACACTGCATAATTTGTTCTAATACTTGTTTCCTCAAATCTTCAGCTGTTTGCTGTGAGTCTTCCAGCAGTATTTGCTGACAGAGGAATGCCATATTGTCTTCCATGTGTTATTTCAGCCATTTTTTACTGCAGTAGGAAGACCAAATGGTCCCCAATGCTGTATGCCTTTGTCTCTTCTGCTGTAATTAAGAAACCTTAAAAAAGGCTTTTGAAGATTTGCCATTGAGTTCAGGTGGATGGGTTTTTTTTAAGTGAAGTACTATATTAAGTATCACATGACTTGAGGAAATTGTAAAGATTTGTCCTCACCTCACTGGCTACTTAATTTTTAAATGTGTTGCTAATCATGATGGTTTCATATTATCATTATCTAATATCTCGAGACAAAATGTGTATTTAGAGTGAGGTTCATTGTTAGTGATGGTAGATGTAAATCCATCTTTCAAATAGTTATCATCTTAATTCTGATTTTTTTTGCCAACTTTTTGTCAGATCTGATCAGATTGTTGGTTTTACCTCACAATGTGTGTGACAAGTAGCTTTTACTGGGAATAGGAAGTCAGTTGTTGCGTATGGATTTCGAAGCAAAAAGATCTGTCTTGGCATCTGTGTATCTGACATAGTAACACTTCTGAGTCTTCAGGAT
This sequence comes from Irena cyanogastra, assembly GCA_013397155.1. Classification (NCBI taxonomy): domain Eukaryota; kingdom Metazoa; phylum Chordata; class Aves; order Passeriformes; family Irenidae; genus Irena; species Irena cyanogastra. The sequence goes on along the minus strand of VWZV01008161.1, from coordinate 1,197,693 downwards.
CAGAGGTGATTTTAGCAAGGTTTGTAGCTGTAGATGGCCCTAAAGGTCCTAAACCATTTGTGTATTTCCCTGGTTAGAGTTCCTTATCTTCATTTGTCTCATGTTACCATATTTGAAAATAGGGTATTTAGTTACGTGGTCCACATGTGTTGTGACAGCATGCAAATTTCTATAAGCATGCCTTTGTGAATTGTGGTCTTAGGTTGTGCCAGTTAAACTTTTAGAAATAAGCATTCCTAAATAATGGAAGTTTTGTTTTGGTGATTTTTGTTGCTTTTTGTTTTCTTTGCTTCTGGGACTTGTGAAAAAGGACAGCAATTCTTCTAGTTTGCTTATAGCAACCAACATAGTGTAGTTCCCATTCTGCCTGAGGCCATAGCAGATAAATTCCAAGTACCTGCAAAACATCTGCTATCAAGCACCAGTACTGTCTTGGTAGCCGCCCAGAAAGTGTATCTTTTCTTGTACAGCTCATTTTTCTGTAGCTGCCAAGGAGTGAAATACAATTTTAGCCCCTGAAGAAGATGCAAAAGCAAGGTGGGATTGCAGATAATTGTGTTTTGCTTAGAAAGAGAAGATAAAGCAGGGAGTTGCTTTTTAAAAGTTGTTTACAAGGCACTTAAAACCAAATGAAGAAATGTAGAATGAAGTCAGACAACTATAGAGTAGAAAGAAAAATGAGAAAAGCATTTTAAAAAGCTGCAAACTATAGTTACAACTTTGTAAAGACTGAAGATTTCTAGTAGTGTGTATACTATATGCTCATGCCATATGCTTCATTTTAACCAGAACTGTGTTATTGCTTGTCAGATACTCTTTGTGCTATTATGAGAAGATACAGAAAGTAACTATGTCATCACAGAAAAAGACCTTATAGGACAGCTCTATCTTGTATGAACACTCATTCTGATGTCTTCTGTAGTTTTGCTATTTCCTTCTGAATTTGAGTTGTTCTGTAAGAACTCTCTAATTTAGCTTTCTTTTATTTGCAACATTTTTCTTTACATGTATTCTATGAGATCTAACTCTCTTACGACGTGATGAGTGAATCAGGGTGCTAGAGACTTGAGCAAGTGAAATTTGTCCTCCTTCTGGGCTCCTTCTTGGCCTCTAGTGTTTAGTAGAAGTTTTGTTTCTTCCTGGTCAGTCTACAGGTGTTTAAAATACCTGTGCTTGTTAGGAGTTGCCATTTGAATCTAAACAATTCATACTTTAGGTATCTTCAAGAAGCTTAGAATTAAAAAAAGCTTTCTTCTGAAAACATTCATGAGATATTCAAGTAAGCAATAGGAAAATGCTTCTTTAGAAGTAATAAGCTAAGGAAAGCCTAGTATTTGTATAATCAGGCTTGTCTGAGGAGTGTGACTGTCTTGTCAGTAGCTGTTGGAATGCTGCTGACTGTGATGGAGACAATCTTGTGTTTTGGTTGGTGTGAGTGACCCTTGGGTAGTGAAACAACTGCACATGGGATGGAGGAGTTGAGGCAGGTAGTGCAGGCCAGTCTGGGCTTCTCTCTTAGAGTTCTTGTTGTTAAGGAGTGCTGGCATGAAACCAGCTCTTTCTCCACAATGCATCTGATGCAAACTGGGGTTAAACTGAGCTATTTTTGTGAAAAAAAAAAATTAAGAAACATTATAATGCTTGGTGAAGAATGTAAACAGGTGGATCTGGGTCATTGTTAGGCATACTCTGGTTCCATAGTGGATGTCTTGGGAACAACAAAATGAAACTCAAGTGGGAAGCAGATCTTGGTGCAAATCCTAAGGTCTGGAAGTGCGAGGGGTTGTTTACAAGGAGCCTGTGTTCAGCAAAAAAGTTCTAGTGATGTGCGGAAGGCAGAATGCTGACTAATAGTTAACTAAAGAGGGGATTTAGAGAAGACCTTTTGCAGTTCCAGCATGCTTTTGTTACCTGCTTTGTAAAATAATGCTTCTCTATCATGCAAAGCTTTAAATGACCTGTTCAACACACAGTGGTCGGTGGCTGATATCTCACTGAAGGGGAATGAAGACTGAGTGTGCTTGAGGTTCTCTAACATAGGTGTTATACTGCAAATGAATATACAGTGCTGTATCTTCCTAGCAGAATGGATAAGGAACTCATAACAAGTAAGCCCTCAAAACAAGTATTTATTTTAGAAGAGTTTGATTCTTTGAGCTGGAAGATATAACTTGATGTGTTTAACTGTTCTCAGATTCCATGGCAAAGTCTGCAGGGTGCTGCAGCTTAATTTGTTTTTTTATACTGGTGGTTTCTAAAAGTCTTTTCTTGGCTTGTTTGGTGGCAAGTCTTGAAAAAGTTGTTTCCGGCAACTGAACAAAGGAGCAGTGTTGATTGTTTGAGAGAAAATAATGTAGGCAAAATACAGTGCTTAGCAGGTAGTTGAGAGAATAACTTCCCAATAACTCAGCTTTGAAATCCTTGAATTGAAAAGAAGTCTTGTTTTCTCACACATCCTCTCCTTTTCCCATGCGTGCTCTGTTGTCCTGCTCTAACGTCTGCTGTTTAATGATTCCAAACACACAGGAACTTAGGTTTAGTCCTACAGAAAGCAGTGTGTAGGCATAAAGAGGTTTGCCCACTTCTAGATCTCTATGAGGTGTGTGTTAATGTTGAATAACTTCTCACATTGAACCAGCTGATTGCATTTTCTGAGCTGTTGTTTCAAGTTCTTGTCCTACTGAGATACTGTGGTGACTCCTGTGTTTTTTAAGGTGCTCTTAACAGACATACAAGCTGGAAATGCAAAATTGAGCTAGTAATAGTTTAGGTCTCCATGGTGACCATGGGATCTTGAAAACTAAGGAAATTGTGTTTGACTTCCTAGGGCTCTAGGTTACTCCTAGGCCCTATGGCTTTAGGCTTACAGTGGCAAAAGGTGTTTCTTCAGGCAGTATAGAAAACTGTATACAATACAGAACATAAACCCCAGGTTTGTAATTACAAGAGAGACACTGTGGTAGTGTTCAAGTGAAAAAACAATAGGAAACCTTTGAGGAGGTCTACAGAGATGAATTACACTTTACAAATTACTTCAGAAAAATCTTACAAATAGTACTCTGACTGCCTCCATAAAGTGTCAAAAGAATAAGCTTGCTGTATGACATTTACTACACTTGAAGACCATGTAAGTTGTTAATGGGATGGTGAAATTGTGCTTTCTGTTACATATACTTGGTATGTTCTATTCTACTGAATCCAAATTTTCAGTTATTCACGGAGGCATGAGTCAAAGTCATTGAAGCACTATTGAAATCTGAGGATGAGGAGGAACAGCTCTGAGGGAATGTGTCTGTAAAATGAGCACATATATGATGTGTTAGATCAGTCTAAATGAGTATGAATACAGCCTGTGGCTTTGGCAGTTGATTACTTACTATAATTCAACCCTCATATCAAAATAAATTCCCTTATTTAGTGCTGATGGTCAGAAAGAATAAATATACGTTTATTTTGAAAAGTGGAAATAATTCAACTTCAAGATGGTTTATTTGACTTTGCAAGGATAAATAGACCCAGGAGTATGTGGTGGGTTTTTTGAGTGCTTTAGCATAGTTATTGTGAATCAGAGACAAGGACCAGTCTTTTTTCTTCAGTGGCCAAGTGTCTAGACATTGAATTGAAATCTGAATATTTCTGTAGCATTCTTTTAGGTAGAATGGAGTAACATACCCAGTATCAATAAATTACTGGCATCCCTTTTTTGTTTCTGCATTCCCTTTTGAAGAAAAATGGTTTGATAGTTGAAGGCAGAGTTCTTCTGTCATCTGATGCTTTCCCACAGCATGGAGCCCCTCTGTGGACTCTGTGGCTTTTGGCTGTCAGAGCTGGGAAGCCATATGGGCTGTGGGTATGCATGTTAGAGCAGAAGGCCTCAACTTCAGCCACAAACAGTGCAATTTACAGAGAGAGCCTGGGGGAATGGTTTTCCCTTGCATTGCATATGCAGGCATGGCTGAACAATGAGGATTTTGCCCTTCTCAGAAGCATTACAGGCTTATAATTGCTCTGTCAAAGGTAAAGGCAGAAGCCTTGATGGACAAGGGGAAAGTAACTTTGTGTGTCACAGTAAATTGAGTTCCTGAAATGTCAAGTTTGGATTTGAAAATTTAATTTGAAATACTGACTTTGAAGGCATATTCTGACCTACAGCTTGAGTTTGAAGCTTTATTAAACTTGCATCCCTCTACCCTTTCTTTCTCATGCCATTCTCCAATAATGTTTCATATACTCACTGAGCATGATGGAGATGACAAATCTGAATTGCTATATTTTGATGATACTTGAGAAGCTCAGGGAATGGATGTTGCACACCAGTATTAGTAGTGTGAAAAGTCTTTTCTTAATTTGCAAAAGTATATATTTTTTCAGGGAAAAAAACCCTAATTACTCCAATTGCTGCATTATTAAAAATAAAAGCCAAAAAATTGGCAGCAATTCAGGAAAAGTTGAAAATGTGCCACTTCCTCAGGGATATACTTATCTTTTTGTACTCAGTGTTGTAACTGACCGCAACTTGCAGTGACATGTAACTTAAGTTTATTCCAGCTTCCTAAGCATTAATGACACTTGGGCTTGAAGAAGTAAATAGGTTGTAAATAGGTTTTTAGATCGTGGCTTGCTCTTTACTTGTACCTTGTTTAGGATTTGATAAGTTGTAAGCTTGGTTAAAATGAAAACTAAGATAAAGTGTTAAGTGCATTATTTTGAGTTACTTGTTTGTTTCGAATGGCTAAATAGAGCAAGTGGAAAGATCTTGCTCAGCAGCTTGCACCTGGAGTGTGAGCAGCCCATATTGGTGTGCTGCCCATATTATGCATTCTTAAAGTTAAAATGGATCCAATCTCAGTTATGTTCTGGTACTCTTCATCCTAAAACTCAAAACTAAGCTTCTTCAGTCTTGGTTATTGGATTTGGTTCTTGAATTTGTGCTGCCTCACTCCCCTCCATACCCCAGCTTTTTGGGCATTTTTTCCCCTAAACTGCTACTGTGGGAAGCATTACTAAATTATAATTACCAGCTGCATATTGGTGTACAGCCTGGGACAATAAAGGGGGGGGGGTCATTCCTTGGAAGGTGAGTGTCTGCCTGCCTAGCAAACCCTCATTGTTCTACACATTGCTAGAGTTTGTGTCCCATCTTTCTATTTTGTAAAGAGATAATCCTACTTTATTGAAATTAAGACTTTGAGAAAAAATGTGTCCTTCTAGCAAGGTTTGGGTTTCAACACTTAGGATGAATACCATAAGAATAATTTCCTGTGTCCAGCTACCACTTGCCCTCTGTAAGAAGCAGTTCTTTGTTTGAAGGTTGTCAGGTTACAGGACAGACACTTGCTTTTCTTTGGTTCCTCCTCAGCTGCTCTTAATAGGGAACATATTTTCCAGTTGCCTGCTGCTAACACTAAAGAGAACCCTTGTTTTTAACTGTGGGATATGTTTGGCAAATATCTCATTCCAAATCTTGCAAGAAATGTTCGTTACCAAGTAACGATGTTCCAGCATCACAGAGCACATCATCCATATTGAGCAATTGTCATTAATGCTGTTTTCTTCTCAGATTGTCTCTTCTGTGTGGAAATAGGGGTCTTATTCACATACTGGTGTTTATTGCATCTTGCATAAATACTACCATTAAGGGGTGGGATTAGACATGCAGCAGTTGTTTGCAGACCAGTGAGGAATCTGCCCTTGCTGTGGATGTGGCACGCAGCGTGTGGTGCTGCACACAGGAAATAAAATACTGTGAAGCTGGAGATGCTGATCTCGGGTGACTTTTTCGTAAACATAGTTTTCAAAAGACTTAGGGCATGTTAACTCTACACAAGAGGATGTTAATTCAACTAGTGTCCAACTTCTGGCCCCTAATCTGCATTCTACTTTTGAGCTATGTTTGAAAGAGAATCTCATCAACAGTCAGTATAATTTCATGTGTATTTTGCTCTGGAAACCCTTTTGTTTAATTTCAAGTAAAGTTATGTTGAAATGCTGTTAGTTTGTGACAGCCTTTCATCAGGAGTGAAACTTTTGATGGCAACTTTCAAGAACAGAATTCTCTTCAGTTTTCTGTATTGGGTACTCTGGTGAACATGGGTCTGTTCATGGGACTGTTTCCTGCTTCAGGTGATCAAAGAGAATGCAGAGCTCTCCCCTGATTGTTTTGGTTGTGATGAATTCCTGGCCCATCCAACAGTGCAAAAAACTTTTACAGTCTCTTGTGTTCAAAAACATGTACAAACAAGCTTCCTGATGGGATTAACTACACTGCTAACCATCCTTCAGTTTTTCCTGCAGTCAGTAGCTTAAGTGGACTGTAATACAATATCTATCTACTTGATGGAGATGGGGCAGAATTCTCTTTGGGCAGTGTATTAACAGAAGATTTGTTTGACTTCCAGTGTTGTTTGCCTGAGCCTTCAAAGTTTGAAAGCATTCTTATGTTCACTATTTTAAATGAGTTAGAGAGTGTTAGGAGAGATTCTGCCTAACAGTGGGAGAGAAGTTTTAAATCAACTGTGTGTTTTGATACTTTAGTTGTGTGAAAGCAAATAATGATGTATATCAATTTGCATACTTTTTTTTTGGGTTAAGCTGGAAACTGGAAATTACTTTTGAAAGAAATTCTTTCTGAGCAGTGAATTCTGCTTGGTGGAGCAGACTTGCAGCCAAACAAAATTGTCAAATGAGCCCAACCAATGCAAAATCTAGTCTTTCTTTCAGCCGAAAAGCTGTGGGAAAGCTAGTATTAGTTTTCCTTGTTTACTCCTTATTTCAGTGCCAGGTACTTCCAAGTTCACTGCATTTGGCATTAAAATAAATGTTCTACATGGAACACTTAATTTGTGTTGTAGAAATGGTCAATGTGTCTTGCTGGCAGATGAAGCCTAAGAATGTTGTGTTTGGAATACTTGTAACTTTCATTTTTTTTTCCCTTCCCTGTAGAAAAAGTTGCTTTAAGAACTGCCTGTTAAATTGGAAATGACCTTACTTGACTTCAGTTATAAATAGCAGTGAAAAGGAAGGGGATTCCCCTGCTGTCAAGCCCCCATTCATGGCTTTCTATTTTGGTTAAAGCCATGTCTTACAATGAGTACACTGTGACTTCCAGCCCTCAGCATGCTGCAGCAAATGTAGTTGCATTCCAAAAACTATATGCTTGAGGTCATAAGCAGGTAACATTGCTCTGGTACAAGTCCTTTGTGGTTTTTTTTTTTTATTTGGTGGAGTTAGAGATGCCACAACATGTATTGAAACAGTGCCCACGTGGTAATCTGTGTGCCTCGTGTTCCTTTGGGGATTCTGTTGAATCATGAGAAGCTAATGGTGAAACACTACTGTGCCTGAAATTTGAAGAAAAAGAAATCTTTTGTATATGACAGCTTGAAAGAGCAGCCCTTTTTCTTTCTTCGTATTGTGTTCTCTTAGCGGGCTATGGTTCTTGTACTGTTGTGGAAGTGAAGCTCTTGAAATAAATGGCAAAACACCTTAGTCATGTGTTCTTTCTTTGAGACCACATAGTTTTAAAAATCAGTTATATAAAGTGTTAGTAAAGATATACCCTAATTTAATACTGTTCTCAACCATTTAATTATATGTATTGTGTATCACTAACTGATCAGTTATCTCATTAAAATGTGGTTTTGGCCAAATGCAGGTTGGGAGGAAGCATTTGGTCATTTAAAATATGATCATATGATTGATACTTGATCTTGCAAGTAGTGCCACTGGAGAATAGTATTCCTAATCAAACGTTTCTGGTGGATTGTTGCAAAAAATAGCTCCTGTAATGCAGTGTAAAAAGCTCTGTATCTGTTAGGTGCATGGTAGGACATAATTAGTGATATTCCATTATTTTGTATATCACTATACCCTAGTGTTGAAGGGAGAATGAAGGCAGGCTTGGCCTCTGACTTCAAGTGCTAGTTAAATTGATTTAACATAAGTAGTAGCTTTATGTCATTTCCCAAAACAAGACAACAAAACTGTGGGCCAAGGTAGAATTAATTTGAAAAACATCATCTGTCATAGGCTCATGTCAATCCTTTTCCATCCTTTTGCTCATGTCAGACAAACGAAAACCAGATTTGTCTGGTTCAGCTTCTCTGTGATTGACACAAATAGGTTATGAGTGGTGATTGTACTTTCAGTTGTTGAGATTAAGAAACAGCTACAGTTGTGGGTTTTTCAGTGCTCTTCAATGCATGGAGGAAGCTGCTCAACTTCATCTGCTGCTCTTTGCAAAGCTGTTCTGTTGCAGCCAAGGCCATTGTTTACATGTACCATGCCTAAATTGAGTCTTTTGTCCTGTATGAAAGTGAAGAAGATTGTGGGATGTGTGCCTGTTAGTAAGGTATAATTGTCTTGACAGAACATTAACTATCTACTGAGGCAAGGATAATTTTGGGGTAATTTAGATCATCCAATTTAGAAGTGTTAACCACCATCAGCTATTTCTTATATTTTTGTTTTTGAAGGAAGCAGCAAAAGACCAGAATATTTGTACAAGTATCGGTCTGGGAGGATGTATGAAATGTAATTAAGTAGCTGAACTGCATGGAAATGAAGTCAGTTTTGTGTGCTCCATCTGAGAGGGCTCTAATGATTTTTGAGTGACCAGCTTATTGCTCTTCAGTACCTTGGCAATGTATTCTTTCTCTGACTATGTAACCATTTGAAAGCTGGGTCTGAGCAGTAGTTTTTACTCAACACTGCAAAGACTTGGAGATGGACAGACTGAACATCTTTTAATTCAACCCAGATGTCATAGAGAAGAGTCTGAATTCTGCAATGTTCACAGTGTGCTGCTAGTATTTAAGTGCAGATTGACTACAAGTCCTTACTGATCTGTGATCTGCAATGGGCCCTCCATACAAAGGAGAAGGCATCTCTGAGTATTCGTTGTGGCATTTTGTAGCATAATACTACGTTCTGTCTTAAAAATAGGGGGATTGTAGTTTCCCATTTTGGGAACAGCTAGTCTTGTAAAAATTCCCCGAGAGTGCAGCAAGTTTCACCCAGTGCAGCTACAGTGCTGGCTGCGTTGTGTTCTCCCAAGTTCCTATCCAGTGGATTTCTGAAGTCTTACAGTTGCAATGCTGAGATCCCAGAATTCAGCCTGGCAGTTGATGTTTGAGGTGCTTTTTCACTAATATCCCTGGCAGTCAGCAATTCTTAAATAAAGTGAGGTTGCTGGTGGCAACAGGCGCAGGATCATTCCACTAAGGGCTTTGGGTAAGGTAGATACCTAACAATAGATTAGTGTAGGTTTGTTTTGAGTCCCCAGTTATTTCTGGCATGGCTTCAGTTTTCTTAAATAAGATTAGCATTGCTCTTATCTGTAAACTCTTGAGATGAAATTACTTAAAATATCTTGTACATGTTTATGAAGTACTTCTTTCTCTGAGCCTTAAAACTGAAGGAAAGCTATTGATGCACTTTATTATATTCTTTTAATCAAAGGTTAAGTTTTGTACATTACCCTCAATAGGTGTAGAATAGTGAATTGAAGGCAGGAGGGCAGGTGCTCATGCTGGGAATATCTGATGCCTTTTGGAACGTCTAGCTTTACTGCCTAGAAGAGCAACAGTGCTGAAGTGAATGGCAATGACAGCTGCTGTGGTTTCAAGACCAACAAATGACTTCATTTCCTAGATAATTTTTTTTGTGAAAAGTTAAGCACTTGTAAATTAATGCTTCCAACCTCTAACAACATATTGTAGTGGCATGTTCATTACTGAGGTTGGGAGTAATGAAACCAGTCAGGAGTAAAGGGTAGGCTGTGTGTCTGCATACATATGTAGGGTTGCTTTTGTGTTTGCATCACTGGGTAACACTCTCAGCAGCTTCTAAGTCCTGTTTAAAACATAGTAATTCTTTTAACTTTGTGAGCATGTTGAAAGTTTCAAGGGCAAGTATTAAAGTAAGAAGCATTCGTTAGACTTGCATAATGTGAGTTTTAGTGTTTTGAAAGGGAAATGAGGTCCATGAAGAACCACTTTAGTTGTAGAAGATACATTTCTTCTCAAATTAACATTTTAGAATCAATGTTTTAACACTCATGAAGACCAAAAATCTTTTTTGGATTGCAATATTTACTCCTTTACTGGCTCTAGTGTAATTTCTTTGCTTAGTTTGCTGTGTGAAGTTTAGCCTAAATATGTCAATGCTGAATTGATGAGTTGCATGAGAATGAAATACGGGATTTTTAGCAATATGTAAAACTTGGCATTTCTTAAAGGTAGTCTGTTATGATTTGGCAAAAATACTGTAGTTTTTGACAGCCTCAGATTGCGGCCTTCAGGTTCATGGATGTCAGTGAGGACAAATGACATTTAAAGAGAAGCTGGACTCAGAAACAGTCACTGCTTGAAGCGTTGCTGATTTGCTGTAGTGTTTTATCACAGATATCCTGAAAATGAAGATACCTTGTCTACAAGCTGGGTGAGAGAAAGTGATACTGCAAATCTTAATATTATCTATCAAGAGTTTTTTTCTTCTCCACATATCTCTGATATGAACTTTCTTGGAAGCATTGATCAAATGCTGTAGGTTTGCTATAGCTCGTGTGTGTTTGGACAGCAGTTGCTGCTGTCAGGTCATTCCAGCTCAGTTCTGCAATTTGAGCTGCCCTAGTTTGTTATTAACTTTACTCTGAAGGACTGAAATGTGATTGCTTTGCTGCCACAAGTCAAGTTATTCAGGTTTTTTTGTTATTTGGCTTGGTGTGTCTGTCATTTTGAAAAGCAGTGTAATAACAAGCTGTTTCTTTCACGAACCTCTTAGCTTAGGTAAAGTGTTTGAAGTGTTTTTCTCTCCATGACAGTACTCTGATGTGAGTTAACATCTAAGTCTTGCTTGCTGCTAGACTGTCCTGTAGACCTGTTCCATTATTCAGAAATCCCAGATTGGCAGGAAGGAACCAGTAAGTACAATGGTGTGGGGGAAGATTTTACTGGCATTTAATGCTCTACATACCTCAAAGCCAGGTAGCACCAGTCAGAGTGATACTGTGTGTGCTTTAAGAAACCTGGCAAAACAAGTGGCTAGTGCCAGCATCTATTTTATTCTTAGCCTTTAGTGTTAGTATATGTAGCTGATCACTAATCAGAGTTTAGGCACTGCTGTCTTAGGACTGTATTTTACAACTGCATCCCTTAAAATATTAAAAGAAAAAAGAGCAGAAAAAATACTCATAATGTATCTGTCTTCTTTAGAGTCTTACCATCTTAGGGAAAATATTTGTCTGCATAGCCTAAAAAATCGTATCAACAGGAGGAGGAACACTAAAAAGTATTCAAAATAACAGTACGGTCAGATTTAATTTGACAGTCTGGAGTTTGCTATGAGGAACTTTTAACTTTGACAGGACATGATCTGTCTGTGTTATTTCACGTCATCTCAGTGCTCTTGGCATGTGAATTATTCGCCTGTTATACTGGTACATGGTAAATACATAGGAAGATTTGTAGTTGTAGTACATTTTGTTACAGTTGCTTAGATTGGAAACAAGTCGTGTCATCCGAGCAGCATTCCTTCTAAATGCCCAGGGAGTGTCTTCTTAGGTGGCATTTCTGACAAGAGTCTGGTATTTCTGCCCAGATGTCTGAGCTGGCTTCAGGAACTGAAGCACTGTAGCTGTAGCAGCTGACTTGATTTCCCCACTGATCTCATGGTTAGTGAGTTCTTTTGCTTGTCTCTTTTCTGGTTCCCCTCTTGGCCACCTCTGTAGCTGGAGCTTTAGCAGGCATGCTAAAAGGCCTTTCTGGTTTAGGCATATGCAAACTGTGTAATCACCAATGTGTGTTTTCTATGATGAAGAGCTGAATGTATCACTCCATCTCTTATTTCACACCACTGAGACTGGGTCCCTAATCAGCAGCCTCAGGACTAGTTGGGTGCCCGTGCTGCTTTGTGCTTTTTGTTGTTGCAAAGTTGTGGACAAGACTAGGAACATCATATTTGAACAATTACTCTGGAGGAAATGGTATTATGTGTAGAGGAATGGACAATGAAGAGAATGGTTACTGAAATAATTGTTATAGCAAGAACAATGTAAAAGAAAAAAGTTTGGGGTTTTTTTTGAGCAATTCTTTAGGTTCTCCTTACTGAGAGTGCTGTAATAAACACTGCATAGTATTCCAAACATCTATCATGCTGCAATAATTGGGTTCTAGAGAAACACCTGAACTGAAAAAAAACCACTGGTTTTTGTTGCCAGGATTTCATACTGTCATAAATGAAATGGGAAATGCTAGATGATTTTTTTATCATCATCTCAATTTACTGAGAGGAGGCAGAAATATAAAAACTCTTCAGTCAAAGTGTGATTTAGATGTAATGGGAAACTGCACATGTCCTGTTGATGCCTTCTTCAGTTATCTTGCTCTGAAAACTAAGGTTTCTTCATCATGTGCAAGTCTTTTGACTTTTTAATTTTTATTCTTTTTTTCCCGTCTTTTAATGAAGATTGGCATGGTAATTTAGCTTCCCCAGTATTTTGTTTGACACCATTTTTGGGCACAAGAATATTCAAATGTGAATAAAATTAATTTTTTTCCTCACACTGCCATTCCTGTGTCCACTGCCATGGCTTTCTTCTGTCAATACAGTTGGTTCTTAGTATTAGTTACATTTAATTGTCTGAATACTGACTTGATTTTGAAGTGCAAGCACTCAGACTTACTGAATTTTCACCCCTGAAGATTGTTTCAGCTACTTATTGCCCTGCTGATATTCATATCTTGTATTTGGGGCTGCTGCTATGTATGCATCAATGGTCACAACTATTGCCATGAAATTTTGCTTCTTCTGTTCCAGATTTGAAAACAACTAAGAAAAAAGTATCATTTACTTTCTTTCTTTATCTCACGATGTATATATGTAGAGTTAATTTTAAAAGCTTGGAGCTTAATTTATTTAAATAGACTTAATTATATGCTAGCTTTCATAGGACAGGAACAGAGTATGATAAAATGGCCTCTCCTACAGAGGGGGAAACATTGAGCCTGAGAGACCCAAATGTAGCCAATCTCCACTGCACTGTCAGTCCAACAATGAAGTTAGTGTTCAGGCAGAGCTTCCCAACTTCCTTGGCTTTTTGGCTTGCGAGGGCTGATCTTAGGGCAGCACTGAGGTTGCAGCCGAAACATTCTTTGTTCTAGTTAGGGCTCGTGCTGGACCACCAGCCCCACAGTGTTGCCCAAGTGTCCTTGACTTCTGTTCATATTGAGTTCCAGGGAGTTTGCCAATATGTTGTTCATCTTCACAAACCTACTGCAGCCTCAGGTTATGTGTTGGTGTCCTGCTGCCAAGCACCGTTTGTTGAAGATAGGGTTGGTGGCTGGATGGTAACGACCACAAAATGTGCAACTTTTGGTTTAGTATTTTTGTGCTGACAGGGCCGGCAGTTCAGAGATGATTCTAAAGGTTTTTTGTTTTTTTTTTTTGAAAGAAAGAACTGCTCACAAAATAATGTAATCTAAGATGCAGAGCCAGTTTGAGCAGCCTAATAAAGAAAACTGCAATACTATGAGTTTTAGCAAGTTGTGTCAGTTGGTATTTGCGGAAATGTAAAGCTTGTAAGAAATTGCTGCTGATTGTAAAGCTAAAAGGGTGTTCCAAGGGGTCTTTCCCTACTGCCATTTCTAGCAGTAGGGAAAGACCCGTTGGAATAGGCTTTGAAATATTTGTCCTCAACTTAAAGCTAAGGCATTATTCTTGTTTCAGTATTTAAAAAGTCACAGTTAAATCAGCTATGAAATGGTGTGCATTTTAACTAAACTCTGTGCACACTGGTTCACTTTCTCTGAACCGTCTAGATAGTAGGAGGGTCTTTTGTACCTGTCCACATTTTAGCAGGATTCTTCTTCCTATTCCTGTTATTCTGTTACTCCAGAGTTTTCTACCTCTCTGCTTTTTCTCCCTTAGATTATTTGTGTTCTTCTCAAAGAAAAACAGTCCAATTTATATGACTTTGAAGATGATATTGAACTTAAGTGATATGTGGTAATCAGGCGTATCTTATCAGTCAACTCTATTATATCTGGAGAGTTTTCTGATGTTTTTTGAGATCTGGCTTATAGAGAGAGCCTATTTCCTGAGAGGTAGGAAAGAGTGAGATAGAATTCCAGTTTAAATATTCTGTTCTACCAATTTTTTTTTCTTTGTATATGCTTTCCATTCTTCAAGTAAGTAGATAAGCACTTCTAGCCAGTTAATTTCAGGATGTGTCATAAGCTGTTACCTTCATACGTAAATGATGAGAAGTTAAATATCTTTTGAAAATGTATAAAGAAATATTGAGCTTAAGATATCTGCTTTGACCAACTTAAATAAATGGACAAGATGCATTTAATAACTAAGGGGAGACAGAAGGAAAGCTTAAACATTTTAGGAGCAGTAACAGAGTAGAACCCAAAAGTCTGAGGAGCCACCAAGTATGCTGGAACTTAAGTACCTAATCATGATACATAGTGTAGAGTGAAAAATCTGGTTTTATATTTTCAGTGCTTATATTGTCATTGCAACATAGATCTTTTCCTGGAATTTGAGGAATACAGGAATTGGAAATGCAGCTAACAGAGAGAAACTTTGAACAGCTTCCAGTATTTGGGTGGTCATTGACTGGTATTTGAAATAGTTGAAAATAATTACGCATATCTATGATTTGTAGAGCCTTTTCATCAAGGGTCCTTTAAAGAAAGATCTTATTTAGATAAGAGATGAGAGCAGAGTTAAAGTTGTTCTTTCTTGACCTGAAGTGCTCAACATTATAGAAAAAAAGCTTTTGCCTGAAACTATGTTAGATAAAGAACATAGTAGTGGAGTTTAATACTCGAGACTTCAAAGATTTTCAAGAAATGGGAGTGCCTTATGCATATTCCCTTTTCACTTACAGAACAAACTTTGCCATGTGTAAAAGAGCTCTGAAGCAGGAGCTGGTTTGCCCCCTTTGCCAGCAGCTTTGACTGCTGTCCCAGAACTGGGCTGTCAGCCTCCTGCAAGGTCAGTGACGTGTTGCTTTGTGTGTGAGGCAGCAGCTCAAGAGGGCAAACACTGTGAAAACTTGCTCTGCAGCTTAGGATTTTTTTCATATTTCTGCATCTCTTCTTAGGTGGGTGGGAACTTTATAAACAGCTGCCATGATCAGATCCTTAAAAAGTCTAGAGAAACTTTTAGAAAACTCTAAACCTAGAACAGACTCTACCTCATAACCATGGATGTGTTTGGTCACGAAAATATGCTTTCCCTGCCTGGGTAAACAAGCTAATATACACTTTTATAAGGTTCTTGCAAGAAAAATCAGTGTAAATTGAAGAATAGATTCCTTTTGTTTACTTGGAATCTTAATTTTGTTTTGCAGTTGGGATTTAAAAATGCTACCACCTCAAAAATCCAGTATGCAGTTTATTAAGGTATTATGCAAAACAAAGAAAACTTCCTGTTTAGCAATTATGTGTGCAGATGTTGTATGATGAGTTTTTTTATTTGAATTAGTTTGCTTTCACTAAATGATTAGATAGCTCTCATTTTGAAGTGGATTATGAAATAACAGAATATCTGAAATGAAATTCCTTCTGCCCTACTTTTGCTTGGGATCTGAGGAGATCTATTCTAGGTGACAAGAACAGTAAAAGAGAAGTGTTTGTTTACTAGGGAGCATTAAATAGGTGACACAGTGATGATGATATGACTCGCTTCAAGTGTGGAACCAAAAAGTCTGTGGAGGAAAAGGTACAAAGCCTGTTGAATTATAGGTTGGAGAGAAAAAAATGGTCACTACTGTACACTGAGTGCCTCTGGAAAGTATCCTTCAATACAGAGCACAGTGAAGAGCCTGCTCTAACTTCCTTGTGGCCACGTTTCCTTGCTCCATGTGCCATATGCCCTGTCTTCAGTGTTTCTGTTGCATGGCTGTTAGCACACCTCTCCATCCATGGGTTAGGATAAAGGCATCTCAGAACTGCAGCAAGAGATCAGAGTGAGTTAAATTGTGTATGGATTCCATGGGAAATGGCAGTACAGGCTCGGGTGCTCTCTTGGGCATTTAGGTGTTTTTTCTGTGAAGTAAAGTGCTTCAATTATGCTGCTGTTGTTTTCAAGTGAGTCAAGTGATTTGAAGTTCATATGAGTGGTGTCAGGAGGATAACACATGCTCATTTAGAAGGTGGTCAGGGGAATAAATAGAAAAAAAATCAAAGATGCATTAGTGCCATGGAAAACCAATATACACAATTTCTGACAAATTCATTTTTCACTGATTGTGCAGAAATTCTTTAATCAAATTTCTCTGACTGTATCAGTTCTCTCAGTGTTTCTATGGCTTGAGCTTTGCTGATACACTTGAGTTCCTTTCAGGATACCTAATGTGGTGATGTACACTCTATGAAGTTAAAACTGTAGAGGTCTGTTGGTCTAAAGGTCCAACACTGCTGCTTGGCTGTCAGTGGTTGAGCTGAATGAGGAAAAGTAGGAAGAAGTAAGTGTTTGCAGCTTTTCTTCCTTATTAGAAGCACAGAGGGATCAAATTCAGTCTTCACCAGTTAGAAAACTCAGTAGGGTTTACATTTGGTGAAAGGCAGCCCCTTGGTTTTTAACTGTTCATTTTGACTCTTTCAAACCATCTGGGGATTTTACTCATACTCTCTTCCTCCAGGGAACGTGGTTAAAAGAAAGGTGTCTGCAAACTTGTCAGTACAGATTTGTCACTGTCAAGTTATATCTGAATCTTGATCTCATTATTGTGAGCTTCTGTTTAGTTTAACAGGAGTTCAGCTATCCTTGCATTTATGCAGGGGAAAAAAACCCGAAAACAAACCCTGCATTTTCATTGCAGTTGTTGCTCTAATGTAAAATTTTTAAACTGCTGAAGTCCATACTCGAATCATCTTTAAACAAGAATTTTGTTTGAGGTAAGTTGAGTTAACTGGAAGGAGAGATGTTGGGGTGTCTCAGTCTTTATTTGATGCTTTAATTCTTTTAATGCTGCAGCTGTCTCTGCAACCTCTTTTTCTACAAACCACTGCAACTGTTGTGGTCCTGGCTGTTGTCTTCAGTGTGCACTATTGCTTCCATGTTTAGCGCACTTAACTTGTTCATCACCTGCATGCTGTCAGCTTTCTCTTTTTTGCAGCCTGAATTTCCTGACTTGGCTTTTTGCCTGCTGCTGCAGAAGGCTCCTAAGGGAACAGTGTCAGAAAGGTCAAGCTTCTTTAATATGACAACTCTGTCATTTTTTGTTACTTTAAGTAATTTTTTTCACTTTCCCATTTTCAAATATCGTGAATTATTTTTTAAAATTACCCAGTGTAATTTTTCAGTTGTTACCTAGAGTTGGTAGTAATTAAAGGTGCCATGCATGTGGTTGAGGTCAGTTTTTTGGTTAGGAATGAAACACAGTTAGGATCTGCTTAATACTCCTAAAGTTCATTTAGGTACAAGTGAGGGGCTATATTTTCTCCCATTGCATCCGAGTGAAGCTGGTTCAACTGAAAATCTGAGCATGGGTCAGCAAATGGGTGACTTTTCCCTGATTCTAAAGGAAGGGACTCTGGGGATGGGGCAGCAAAAGCTGCAGTTCTGCAGTGGATTGACTTGCATGAGACAGTTGTTTTGGTGAGTCACAAGTGGTGGTTTCCCAGGTGTTCAGCCTCCTGTGGTTGTGTGTCTCAAGCTTCTTATCATCAAATGTGAATGCTGCAGACAGTTTTTTCATAAGCGCTACATGGAAGGAGGAATTGCTGCCAAGCCCTTCTCTTTATCTTCCCCTTCAGCCTGCTGTTTTCTACCCTCTTGTCCTCAGGTTGCACAGTCATTACTGGTCCTTTTAAAGATTGTGTATTTGCTGTGGAAAGGGCACTGTTATTCCTCTCTGTATCCAGAGAACAGAGGCAGCTGAAGCCATCTCAAGCACCTGTGCAAGGCTGTGAAAGCTTTATATACAAAAGAAATACTCAGTTCTGGTCCTCTTCCTTTTGTGGTTTGTGTGGTTGGTTGCCCTTTCAAGGGTAAAGGGCTTGGTAACCACAGGACTTAGCTTTTATCTGGGCCTTATTGAGAGTGTGGTGGCCCTGTTTATGTCTCAGCCTGGTGGAGAAAGGGTCTTCTGCACTAAAAGGGAGTGTGATTCATCTTTTCACCTTTGAAGGCTAAAAAGCGTGTCCAAGTTCTCCCTAGTAATGCCTGATTTTATATCTCTAGAAGGCTTAAACTAGTCCACAGGAACTTTCCATCAGGACTTTCATGTTTACTCTTAACAGTTCTCTTGAACACATGCATTGCCTTTTAGATTTAAATAGTGTAATCTGAGATGAAAGCAGTATATCAGCACTAAATATATCCTTACAGCTGAGCCCACAAGTCCGGCATTTGGAATCTGGTTTTTGAAAAAAAGGAGAACTTTGATGTTTTTTATAACAATACCATGTAAACAGTTATTTTTCATGTGGTAGTGTAATTTAATTTTCATTTATTTGTACATTATCCTGAGGTACTTTTAGGGGTATAGGAGCTGGTATGATGAAATTAATGTGAAGCAAATCAATTCAGGCTAAATGGTAGTGTTTATTTTGTGGGGACTATGGATTTGCTTAAGTAACAAGGTGTCAGCGTGCAAGTGCAAGTTGTAGGCTATCATAATTGTCTTGTAATGCCATAATCTATTCCATTTGATGGCAGAACTGGTTGAAATTGTACCGAATATCCATAGTGGAATATGTTAATTGAATGTTAATGGAGAAACACATGGTTGGTGAAAATTTCTGTATAATTATTGCATGAAAATTTGCATGCTGATTAAGCAGTTAAATTTTGTCTTGTCATAAGAAATGTGGCATAGAGTAGAAACAATGAGAGCCTGAGTGGCTGCAGTTTAATTTCATTGCGTTTTATAGTATGTAAGTGCTGAAGTGCAAGACACTGGTGTTTGGCCCCTATTCTTTGTTCAAGTTTGAACTATTGGCTTTCTGTAGCTGAACTGCTGTTGTATTCCAGAGCTAGGAAAATTACCTAACATAGCTGGATTTTCCTGGTTTTTAAACCATAGCAATTTTTATGTAGGATTCTTCTGACTGAGCATGTTACACATAGTGAGGGGAGACACAGCCAGAAAGAGGCAGCATTTTACAGATGGGACCTGTGGGAGCACATCAGGAGAATAAATGACCTTCAGTGGTGGGACAGCAAGCTCTGCACTTGATTGGATTTTTCTGCATTGCAGATGCTCTCAGATATGTTGGTTGCAAGCTAATATTCCAAAAATGGTCTTGGCTGTCAGGTCCTTTTCTACATAGTTCTAGTCAAGTTATGGATCTTTATGAGAAATTGTGGGCAGACATGAGAAATTGTGTCAGCTCTGAGAGGCAGCAAACAGGAAGGGAATAGGATGCCAGCTTCCTCTTAGGGCACGTGGAAGTTGGTTTTGGTCTTCCACTCAATAAATAAATGATTTTTAATAAAGCTATTTGTAGTCAAGGTTGTTTATCAGGTAGGCTAGAAATGATGAAGATGAACAGTTGAGTATTGCTAAGAACAGTTTAAAACTTAGGTGTCCCTGACTGAAGACAATTACAAGTAGTAAACACGTTTCAGATTTGGAAATCTCCCCATACAGAGAGCCTGATGTGAACTGGCTGCCTCTTTTGCTTATGGGTGGTTCATATTGTTTGAAAGGACTGCTTTGTCTTTGGGAATGCTAGGAAAGAATCAGTGATCTTTGGTTCATTGACTGTAAGCTCCTCCTCTTTTGTCTTTGCAGAAATACTGCATGTAACTGAGATGGTATTTCATGGCCTAGATTTTAGTGTTTGCCTGCCTTTTCTGATACAGCTCTGAAACTCCAGGATTAGAATCTGTTGTACTTCTCCTTCCCCTTGTCTAGGCTGTCATTTAGCATGCCCAAAGTGCTCTCTTGGATAGTTGTGCTAAAAAATATACATATTCACCTTTCTCTGGTTCATTTTGTAAATTCCTTTTCTGTAGGTTCATCTTAGACTGGATCAGGCAAGATCCAGTGGAAAGCCTTGCATGAAACAAATCATGCCAGAGTCAGAAGTAATTAAACTGTGGCTTTAAACAGCATAGCTGTCAAATTACATGAAAATATCTAAAAATGCTCTAACAAAGCATGCATAGCATATTAAAATGTACAAAAGGTATTAATCTTGGCTAGACCATGCCAGTGATTTTTTTCCCCCATCTCTAAATGAAAACATTGCCAGAAACATTTGCAGTTAAGTAGAAAATGCAGCTAACAGTGCAGGGCTGTGTTGTATAGTTGGGGTGGAGTTCTGATGCCCATTTCTTGCACAATGTGGGCCAAGCTAAATGAACTGATTTACCAGTTAACTCTCTGAGCAAGCACATGGTCTGCCACACCTTGCATTGTGCATCCAGAATTAAACTGCTAAGTGAAGAACACTGTACATACTGGTTGAAAATACTCGATTTTTTCAGAACAATTTTTGTAAGAAAGAATTAACTTTCACCACAGTTTGATTTGAGAAAAAGAAATGCCCCTCAACCTTGTACTAAGAGCAAAACAACCCTTGCAAGCAGTGTTCCAACAGAGAACTCCTCAAGTCAGTCTTTATTCTAATCTAACACTAGACATTCCTTATAAATAAATTTAAAAGCTGTACCAGGATGTCTGGTTGTCTAGAAGAAGAACTCAAAATTTCTACTTATCTTTAGCAGGTATCAAATAGCACAGTAGCTTATTGTCTTGGAATCACTATTTCTGATTTTAAAATTTAGTTTTGTTTGGAAAGTTGGCTACTTGTTGATGAACGTTCTGACATAAGTGTCTACAAATCTTATTTACAGAAAAGATAGAAAAACAACTATTCTGAGTATCATTCAGATTTACAGCTTGTGTGGGAAGGCAAATTCCTTGGGAGACTGAATTATGTAGTCCCCTGAACTCTTCTGGAAACTGTCTCATTATTGGAAGTTTTTTTTTTGTGTGTGTGTGAATATTTAATTTGGAGCAGGGACCTTTGAAAATTTAGATTTTATAGTTTCATAACCACAGAAACATGGGGTTTTTTTCCTCTGGGCTAAATTCAGTATTGTTACATCCTGTCACTGCACTGCAGTGTATTGGAGTAAGGTCACAACTGGAATTTGACCATGTGGCTGAAACGTGCTTTGCTTGTTGACAATGTCTTCTCATTCTCCAGCTCATATTGCTGTGCACAATGCCTTCTGTGAAATAAAGCCCTGGAATCACAGTGGAAGTTTGTTCTGGACGACTGGATTAAAGCAGGGCTTTTGCAGCCACAAAGGACGATATGGAGGTACAATGTCACTTCAGTAAGTTTTTACTGGTGTCACTTTCAGCATTCAGCTGTATTGTGCAGTAGGGAGAATTGTGTGGTTGCACATCTGGTGTCTTCTTCAAAGGGGAGTTCAGGGCCTTGGCATCTCTGCTCTGATTGTCCCTTGTAGAGGCTGACAGCTTACTCCAGTCCTCAGAGGGGTGACTGCATTCATGAAAATAGGGAAAATGGACCACATGGCAGAAACAACTGCTTGTTTTTTGGACCAGTGGGAAAGCTGGGAGTGCTTCTAAGTCCCTATGGAGAATGAGAGATGCCTTGGAACATGTCCTAAAACTTGGTTGTTTCAGAGGAGTGCCTGGTAAGGAGAATGGCAAAGCTGTTGTGGACCAGTTGCTGCTGGAAATGAAAGCTCAAGTGAAACAGACCTCCTTTGCAACTTGAAGATGAAAACTTCAGAGAAACTGAGCTTCAAGTAGAGAGCGCAGAAGTTTCTGGGAGAATTATAAACCACCCCATGACCTTGAAGAAAGCTACTGTGTTTTTGTGAGGGTATATTTGGCTTCCTTGTGGTGAACATCCCTCAAGTGGTGATGTACACTTTACACTGGTTGTTTTTACACTGGCCCTCTTTGCAGCTACTTCCATCTCTGAAATTCTTAAGAATATCTTTTTTTGTCTTAGAATTGCAACCTTTGGGGAGGTGGGCATGGCTGGGTGTCCCTTTCTTCCCCGAAGCCTGATGTCTGTGAAGGTTTTGTGCAGCAATGACTTGTCAGTTCAAATGAAGCACAGATGTCAAGACAGAAGGTTCTGCAGATACAGCTCTTAGTTTATGCTTTTACTGTTACCTTGATTTTGTTGTCAACTTTGATTTTGTTGTTTTAAAAGTCTACTCTGTGATAGTTGTACAGCACCCTTATACACGTTTGTACAGATGCACTTCCTCTCAACTATTTTGTTTCATGTGTCAGTATTACTTATCAGATGACTTTTTTGTCTTACCATTTTTGAATGTTCTCTCTGCTGTCTGTGTTACAAGCAGGTTAGGATTGTTAACATCATACATACCCATATGTCTAGGGAAAATACTGGAAGAAAGAAATGAGAAAACCTTCACTTCTGTTTTTCTTTTTGCCTGCTTTCTCTGTGACTAGAAGTTCAGTATCATAATTTATTTGAAGTAATTCAGTCTCTTCAGGCATATGTGTCCTTTGGACAGAAGGCATAAAAGCTCAGAGACACAGACTGTCCGTCATAAGTTTTTTTTACTTCCCCAACCATCTGGTTGTTTTGAGAAAGTCTTTTCTGTCACCTGAATTTTTTTAAGCCTTCATTTCTGGGTCCGTGCAATCAGAGGCTAATACTCTCCACCTTCACAGATTTCTGTGCAGTTGCAAAGATACAGGGAGGTAGAAACAGTGCCAGAATAGATGAGCCTTTCTCAAATCCACTGGCTAAGTTCTAGGCAATTGTGGAGATTTCTTCAGATTTAAGATACTGCTTCTTGGTGTTTTCCCTGAGGGGGAAACTCTCCACTGCAGCAATTCAGAAATATTTCAGAAGAATTGGGTGTTATGGAATTGAGTATTTTACATTGCTAAAACTTTGCTCCTCTGGCTGTTGTGTGTGTTTCCTCAAGCTACACTAATGTCATGCACCATTTAGTCTTTGTTTGATTCTGCAGTGGTGCTTCTAAATAAAAGACTTAATCTGTCATCTTCCATGCTCTCAGACTGATGTGTCCCCTGTCACTTTCTAACTAAGAAAAAAAGTTTCCTCTGTAAATATTTTCCAGTTGCCAGTTCAGGGTAACATTCCAAGTGGCAAACATGTCAACCAGAAGGGGTTCTTCCCACATGCTGTTCCCCATGCCATTCCAAAAAGAGCATTTGGCTTTGACATTCTTGGCAGAATTGCTTCCAAAAGCTTGTTGTCCATCTGCTCGTACAGCTAAGTGCTGTCCAAGGAGCCAGTAACACATAGTTGTAGAAGACTTGCGTGTTAATCATTCATGAGAGCAGCTGGAGTGAAAGTAAATCCAGAACACAGCTCTGAGTTGAGCTGCTCTGAATTTTCAGACAATTCAGAAGCTTTACTTCCAGAGTGCACTATGAAAGAAGTGGAATCTATCATGTAAAGCGTGATGAGGAGTTAAGGTGAAAGTTGTTATGGTAAAACCCACTTGATATCTAAACCACAGATTTAGAAACAGGGCAATAAAAATGCAGGTTGAATTCAGGATATTGCTACTTGGCCTGTTGACCTGTTAAATGGACATGCTCACTTGGTCTGTTCATCCAAAATGGCTCACATGTAATGTCATGCTAATCATTTACTTACTGTTGGTTCATACATTCCCGTGGTCTGTGACCAAAATGAGTGCTACTGAGCAGGTATTTTAGTTGTTGCATTCAACAGTCGCTTGCATTCCTGGTAGACTCTTTTATGTTAATTTTAAGTTCTGTGACTTTTCACAGTAAAAGCTCTCTGGGCAGGAGTTTCAGACTTTTTTGCATCTCTGAATAGTGCCTGTTCTCTGATTGCTGGGTTCAATCTGTAGCTGAGCTGTTGCATTACTGGACCTCCAGACCTGAATGTTACACATCAGCTTCATTTATCATTAACTGGAGTCTGCCTGGATTGGCTGTTGCTCTTCTCATGTGACATAATTTGTGTGTTTGCAACACTGAGGTCAGTTGTCACCCATGTGCTAACTTGATCCAATAAAACTGTTAAATGCAGAATTGGACACAGGTCATGATTAGCAAATTTTGCTTTTAGTGCAAATTCTGAATGTAGTGGTTTTGGCAGAGAATGGGAAAAAGGTTAGGGAGTGTTGTGTGCACTAACTCAAGGTCCCAAATTTTTGCTACGTGTTTCAAGTTGCCTGTGCTATAAGTTTTGGGTTGTATTCATCTTCCTTGTTAAATCTATTTTTCTGCCTAAACACTGAATATGGGCTTTGTGTGCTTGGAGAATTAATACACAGGAAACGTGTCTTTTCTGAAGTGAGACTTGGGGATGAAAACGAGAGAGATTTTAGCAGAGCTGTTAAGATGGCTCAGCTGAGTTATAACAGTAATTTCTCCTTTCAAAATCTGGAAGCAATAAACACTTCAGATGTGCTTTTCGAATGCAGTGGAATCAGTCCCTTGGGCAGACGTTGTATGAAAAAACTTTTGGAATCAACTTTGGATATCAACTGTATGTTATTGTGAAAATACTGAAATGCAATATGACAACTGGAGCTAAGAATGCAACTTTTTACCTCTTCCTTTCTGAAGCCTTCATCCTGTGCACACTGATGTCGCAGTGTTTCAAAAAGGCCAGATAGGAAAATTGCTTGATTTAGTTGGTTTTTTGGCTTCTAGGACAATGAATGGAAAATCAGTGAAAAATACATCTTTCTGGGATCTCTGTTATTCAAAGTGTTACAAGTCAGTTCCTTCTTCCATACAAACAATTTCATGTGTTGCTGACATGCTGACAATGTGAAGTGGTTCTGTTTCGATTTTTTGCGTTTGGGGGGAAAGTTTTAGTTGAGGTTTTTTTAGCCATGAAATCCTGCAGCTGTACAGGCCAACCATGCTAACTCCACTTGTCAGTGCTAGGAAAAAGGCATTGTCTGCATCTGCAGCCACAGTGCTGCAGGTCTACAGTTGCCTTAAACAACTGAAACCAGCTGTGAGTGACTGAGATTGTTGAGTAGGTGAGGGTTTTTTGCAGTGTTTAAGTAGCTTAGTTGACATGAAGGCAAACAATGCTTTCTCTTTAGCAAATTGCCTCGGGGTGACCTGATTTAAGTTTCTTCACAGCAAGATTATGGGAGTCTGGACTGGTGTGTGGAGGAAGCTTACAGGAGGTAGCTTCAAGGTGAACCAACGTGAGGCAGGAGATTTGAAATGGAAGCAGCTCCTGTATGGAGGTGATTGGTAAGGACATTACTTGGGATTTGACAATCTGTGTACACAACTGGCTGTCTGACTTGGTTCAAGACCATATCAGTGCACAAGTGTGGTGGAGGTTTGCTTGCTTTTTACCCTATTGAATAATTATAAAATACTTACATAAAAACCCCTTGATCTAACACCACCACATATCTAGAAGTAGGGGAAGCAACTTGAAAAGGATTATTTAATGCTCTCCAATGTAACTCAGGTGCTGTTTCATTCCAGAAACATGTGCTTGGAAAGCTCAGTTTGTCAAGAGAAGGTATCTCTCCTCCATTTACTGGAAGGGAGAGTGACAAGGAGATTGAGCTTCTCATATTTTCAATTTCGATTGAGTATTAACAGTAGGCATTTCTTAGGTATGTGCTTTCCAGCATTGCCTCTGCTTCTTCCCTGACTTAAATAGCCCTTCCTGACAGTGTTCTCCCCTAGGACACAGTAAGTGCTGTTCATCCTGTCTGTGAACACTGCAAAGCATCATTTTTGTTCTTTAGGGGACTTGAAGGGAAGTAATTAAAATGACAGGAAGTGCTGGGGACTGAAAGATTTATGTCTGTGGAAAGGTCTTATGAAATTCAGAGCATATTTGAATCAGAAAGAATTGATTTGGCAGCTGCGTAGTTAAAGAAGTGCTGTTTCTTTCTGAAATGTTAAATTAATGTCCTCCAAGGCAAATCAGGCAGAAAGGGAACTGCTTTATGTATTTTTGGTGTAGTGAACAGCAGTAATGTTTGCAGTCTGTAAACATACTAAATTCTCTGTTGCTGAGGAACACTAATAAGTAGGAGTGATTAAAGCTGCCTTTTAAATTCCCCTTCCCACAGTCACATCAAAAGACATGTACCTCCTTCAAGAAGTAAATGCAGAAGGTAGACACTCAGCTTCATCTGTTTGATGTATCTTCACTCACTTTCATAAATGGCTGATATTTGGAGAGGGAAGTGTATTGAAAGTAGTATAGAAATCGTGGTTAATGTTGAAATTTTGTGTCGAAGACTTGATACCAAGTGATGGTACTGGGAGAACATGAGCTGCAAGCGTACAAGAAAATCAACAAGTTGTGCCTTGGCTTTTACTTCCCTCAGAAATGGTTTATTGGATGTTCTCCACGTTTTCTAGTGTTCTGAAGTTCTGTCTTTTCCCAAGTGCTGGTGGAGTTTTCACCTTAGAGTGTATCCATGCAATAGATTTCCCCCTGTTGGAAGCTTCTCTCCTTGACTGTGTTGAACATGTGGAGTGTGGAGGACACCTGGCTAAGGTCATGGTGAGCTCTGTAAGAGAGCTGTGTGCTTGCATGTCTAAAGTAACAACATATATG
This sequence comes from Irena cyanogastra, assembly GCA_013397155.1. NCBI lineage: Eukaryota > Metazoa > Chordata > Aves > Passeriformes > Irenidae > Irena > Irena cyanogastra. The sequence continues at coordinate 1,171,147 of VWZV01008161.1, read as the reverse complement.
TACACATGTGTATGTATTTAGAGTTGGGCCAGAATCACTTCCCCCCACACATCAGTGAAGTTGCATTTTGTTTGGTAACCAGATTTCGTTCTCAGGAGGTCTAGGACTGGTGCTGTCTCTTTGTTTGTTTGGAGATATTCTGTAATGCAGACTGGCCTGGCCCATCAAAGGAATTTAAATATGTTTTGTATTATTTGGTTTGAGTTCAAAGTACTTTCTCACTCCATACATCATAAATTTGTATGCTAGCATGAACTTTGAGTATTTAGTATAGTTGTGATTCAGTGTGTTTCCTTGCAGGATAGTTAATGTGTTGCCTTAATTAAGTGTTTAGCAACTTGGTGTGAAGATATGGAAATTTTACAAACCACTGCTCTTCAAAAGGAAACTCTTCAGTCTACTGAAGTAATGAGTATAGTATAAAAATGGAAGATCCAAATTTTGTATCTGTTGAAGCTGGGTTTCCACACTTAAATCTGGACTCTCTGAACTATTACTATACTAACCCTTTGGATGCAAACATAGAGCAGCCCAGCTTTCCAGGAGTAGGTTTAGAAAGTTGGCGAACTTGCTGTTAGTCATGCCAATGAAGTAAATTGTATGTTTTGTGTGCTACAGTGTGAGTGAGCCATAGTTCTGTTGTGAACAGATTTAGCTGGCAAACTTTGTAAGCTGCAGACAGCTTGAGCATTACACCATTGGAATGGCAGGTGCTCTGTCTTGGTAACACACTCTGGAGAAATTGTACCAACAGCAAAAACCTAATGCTGTTTTGTTGTGGGGTTGGGTTTTTTTCTTCTCTCTCTCTCTTACCTGCCCACTGAAAGATTACTTTTGTTATTTTATTGCCTCTTCAGCTCATTCACCAGCCCTGGACAGGAAATCTCAACTTCTAACACCTGTATCACCAATGATTTTATTTGCAGGTATTTAGGCAGAAGGGTTGAATTGCATGTCATCATTCAAGGTGGAAAGGTTCACATTACAGGCAGACTCACTGGGGATTGGGAACACGGCGTGTTATATCCTGGATTGATATGCTTTTTGGGATAAGTAGTTTGAAAGAAAATGTGAAGTCACTGTAGAATATTGAGGAGAAAGGTTTGAGGCCTGAGTGAGTAATGACTTAAAAACAAAGGAAAAGTGCAGGTTCCCATATTGTTGTTTTTATGGTAGTTGCTTATGACAGCTGAATTCACACTTTTTCATAAAGGTCATGCAAAATGTACTATTTTTTGTTTGTGTTGCCATAGGAGGCAGAAACTTAACAGGTGCCACTGAACCAGTGAATCTTTGCCTTAGACTGCTGAGTAACTGATTCTATAATGTTTAGCACCATAAATGGATGAGAAATCTGTTTGATTTTGACCTGAGTGCAAGTGCATATTTGGATATTCAGAGTGTACAGCACCACAGCATGAGAAGAAAATAATCCCTGTGCTGAGGGATTTCTCATATGTGGGGTTGTGTTCACTGCTCAGGTCCTGGTATCCAGCACAGCCCTGCAACTGTTCTAAGGCAAGCTACACTTGCTGTTCTTATGAAAGCTAGGCTTAGCATCTTGTTTACATTTGTTAGACTGCTTGCAGACTGTTTTGAAATAAAGGATAACATTAACATAGATTCCAAATTGTAAAAAGTCAGAAACTACAGTTAGTGTGAATGGTACCTTGGTGAGGAAAGTGCCATGTACTCATTTTTGAGGACCTGTTGTTTCACATCTTTACCTGTCATTCTAAATTACTATACATTGTATTATACAGTTGTAAATTATGTGTTTAGCCCTGCTTTTAAAAGACTATAGTCTAAGCTCGAATCTATAGCCAGAGATTTCAGAATAAATTAAGAACCATTGGTGATGGCTGTAGCAGTTAACTCCTCACAGACATTGCAAGTCCAGCATACATAATAGGGCTGATACTTGTCATTGTGTGGCCACCTCCTGTAGTGGTGTTGGGATGTGAGGGTCACTCACATCATGACAGGAGAGTGGGTGGGTTTGACATGTGGCACCTCCCAGTGCCTGGGTTCTGAGGAGAGCAGGAAGGCCTGACTGCCTTATGCTCCATCATTCCTGTGCAGTCAAGGCAAACTTAGTTTAGCCTGTCATCAGAGGAGAGGCTTTGCCATTTGATGCCAACAAAACAACTCTTCTGGGCAAACGTGTTTTGAAGAACCTACCAAGGGTGACTGAATGTGAATATTTGCTGTAGTTTTTTCTGTAGTAGTAGCTGTAATAAAAATCATAGTAATAAAAAGATTGAAAGTTACTATTTAACTTTAACCATAATACGAGTATGACTTAGTTTAAGCAAGGTTGTCTTTCTCCAAGACAATAAAATTGGAACCTTTTTTTTTTAATTTACCTAGATGGGAAGCTGGAGTTCAGAATAAAGTTTGAATAATAACTGCTCCTTTATGAAAAACTACGGATTGCTCTTAAGGAGCCCTAAACAGAAGGCAAGTAATATTTACTTGACAAAAAGTTCATGTTCATGAGAACAGGTGAGCATTAATCGCAGAAAGTTGGGTCTGCAGCATAATGTAAGAGATGAAATTTACGTAATTTTGAAAATTAGTCAGAGTATAGTTGGCTTTAATCATCACAACAGATATTTTTTTCCTGCTACATACAAGCATGGAGCCTTGAGAAGGAATTAATGCTGTACTTTGCTCTTGTGTTGCAGAATCTACCTTGTCAGACTTCCTCAAAACTGTTATCCCAGGTGTGCAGGTTGTTGTAAGGATGGATAGCTGAAATACAGTAGTTGAGATCTGGTGAGAGTGAAGCAATAGTAGGTCCTGAGGGGCTGAAAACTGAGTTTTGGCAGACCAGTGCAGGGATGAGCTACCACCATCTGTCAGGTACCCAGAAAGTCTGGCTTGAACCACCACTTTAAAAACTTCACCATTTTTAAGGAATAACATTTTGTTCCAAGTAGGGAAAAATTGCATTTGAAAGTATAGTTTCATGTGGGGCCAAATGTAGTATAGTTTCATGTGTAGTCAAATTTGCCTAAATACTAAAAACCTTCTACTAGATGAATTGTGATCATTTACGAAGAAGTCTTGAAGCAAGTAACAGAGAAAGGTAAGAAGGAACTAGAATTTAAAGTCACACACTACAGGACATCTGAATTAGTACCAGCCTGAAACAGACATTCAATACCTTTATTATGTGCAAGGAACATAGTTTGGAACTTGATCATAGAACTAAGCTCCCCAATGTTCCAGATGTCCTAAACTCAACTTGCCAATGTACCAAAGTAACTATTCCCCTGTCTATAGCTTTAAAATACTAAGCTATTAGCAGATTCATTTAGCAGAGGTGATACAGTAAAGGGGTGGTAAATGCCAACAAGATTAAAACATACTCTGTGTAATGGACCATAGATTTAGATTTGGTTATGGTGAAAAAAACCCCAAACCCACACATTCAAAGAAGCACAAACAAAAAGAACAGCCCACAAAACACAGCATAGGAAAAACACACATCATAAACCCAAGGGAAATACGTGGGCAGAAAGATCTTCCACACTCAGAAAATGTAGTGTGAGATGATACTGGAATTTTTGTTTGATCTCTGTGAGCCTGAAATCCAAATGCTACTGAATTAAACTGTTGCCACCAAGAATTTAGAAAATACCTAGGAAGTAGCTATAAAGACAAAACTGTAATTTACTTCTAATTCATATTATAGGAATCTGCAGTAGAACTGAGAAAAGAATATTCGACTGCAGTGCTTTTCTTTATTCCGTTTCCTTGTTCCGTAAATAGCATCACTAGCATTTGAACCAAAAACATTTCATAGGAATGTAGCTGCAGCTAACGAAGGAGAAGGGGAGGGGGGAAGCCAGGGGGCTAATGCTAAGAAATACTCCAAATATTCAGAAAGCCCTGTGTTAACTTAGGTGCTCTATGCACTCATTGCTACCACTCTCCAAAAATTGTAAACAAATCCTGGGTTCAGGGCAGCTGCTTTGCTGACTGGGCTTCTAGGCAGTCTAGTTCCATCTCTGACTACATTCCAGGAAGTGAGGACAATAGGATAAAAAAACAGTGATTAATAGGGTTTTTTAGGGTCTCTTTATCTCCGTGTTGATAAGTAAAAAAATATATGGCTGCTTCAGCAGTAATTAACCCACTTGAAAAATGAATGTTGTTTGCACAGTTGTATTTGTTCCAGCTAGTCTTATGATATATCATAGTACAAGCAACTTTTGTTTTCCTCAGATTCCACAAGATATATTCATATTTCTTCTCTTAAGTATTCTGATAACTTAAAATCTACTATTTACATTGTCATTTTGAAACGTGGTATTCTGTTTATTGAGTCGCTCTGGTAGTACATGCAAATGAATTGTGTTGTTGGTTAAGATACCTTGGTTAAGATAGCAGTTGCCTTACCTCCATCCTTCTTAGTCTCATTAACACTTAAGTAGTTAGACCCTCTTGATAAACTACAGAAAAATAAATTTCTAGTTACCCATGTTCAGTGTACAACTTGAAAAAAACAAACTAGTGGTGTTTTTTTTGTATTTGCTTGGTTTTTTTTTTAATTTTTATTTTAAGTAATGATTCTGTTTTGAAAATGCATTTGAAAAGGGCAAATTTCAAAGCAGTATCACAACTATTTAAATCATCATGATGGTAACGACATGTATTGAATTGGAAAATTTATCTGGGGGCCTTTTGTGTAGTGCAGCTGGAAAGAAGCAGTATTGGGATGGTCACTTCATTCTCTGCTACGTCTGGTTCTGCTCTTTCCTAGATGTGGTATGTTCTACAGGCATTCAGTTTTTGATGCAAGTCCAAACAGTGTGAGCCTTCATTGATGGAGGTTCTGAGTAGAGGTGAAGATGTTTCAGCTGCTGCTTTGTGCTTACAGAATGTGGGGACTTGAACAAGCTTCTGGTGTCTTTGTTAACAAAGACTGAGAACAAACACAAGGAGCAGTTGCGAGTGTCTGAACTCTTCACAATTGCACTTGATACAAATTTTATAACTTGAAAATATATGCAAGTATGGAGAAGGGCATAGTGATGTCCAGGAAGTAGGGTGGCTAGTGAGTTTATGGGCTGTACTGAACAGGAATTTGGCATGTTACTGGAATGCAGATACTTGTTTTGCAGATCAATCCCTTATGCACTGATACAGCCATCTCAGGGAATGCCTCAGATCTTCTTTGTGCTGAACTTGCTTTTATCCTGACCTTAGATTTGAGGGGGAAGCCCAGGAGGTGCAGGCTGCTGGCACACTTTAATTAGCCATAATTGTACATTATTTGCTCATTACTGGAAACTTGGCAGGCTTTGAGAAGTTGGATGAGTGTGATCAAACATCTAAATTTCAAAGTAGCAAACTACTGCATTGCCAATTTTGATGCAGGTGCAGGTGATCAATTGGGTGCTGAAATAATTGTCATATGTAGACTGCATTTACTCTGGCCTGCATTAAATAGTTATTATTATTAACCTGCAGTTAATAGTTGTGTTGGCATTGAGCTGATGTTGCTTAAAAGTCCACTGAAAGCAAAAAATCACTTTTCTAACCAACCAAGACAAGAAAAACATTCAGTGATGAATTTGTTTTATCAGAAATGTTTTTGCCAGCCTTGGTTGATTGGTTAAAATTTGCAAGAATTCCTTCGTTGCTGTGGGCTTTTCTCAGCTAAAAGGCATTCCCTGCTATGTAGCTGTATGAAAGGGTAACTTTTATTCTTTAACATCCTGGTCTTGCTAAATTGATGCATAAACTGGTTTTAAATTTGGGCAGCTGCTGTGGGTCACAGCTTCATTTGAATGTTTAAGTTGTCCAGGAGATATAAAAATGGGATGAGAGCCTTCCATAACTGCATACATGAAACACAAGGCTTTGCTAGCAGCAGGACCTAGGCCTGGATGATAGTGTGCCTGGAGGTGTTTGGAGATACTGGGAGAGAAGCTGGTGTCTATTTCAGAGCACTCTGGGGATCCAGAATTGCTAAATGGCTTGTGTGCAAACTGATTTGCCCATCCTCAGGATTATTAAACCACTATGATATATTAGCTTTTGTTTAGAATAAAAACTGACAAATGATCCTAAGAAACCTAGGGGGGGAAAAAGAAAACAAAGTCTAATAAACAAAGTCTGAGAATATCCAAACAAGAAATCCCACCTCCTCAAAACAGCTAAAGCTTTGAAACAGAGTTTGTCATCTTTTTAAAAACAAAACAAAACTCTATTTTTACCTTTTTTTTGCAATCATACTTTCAGAAGGAAGATTGCCCAGAGAGGCCTGAGTTGTGGTGCTTTAGGCTGTTATTCCACACAGGGACAGTAAACCATGGAAAAACACAGTGAATGCAAAATAAACGGGTTTGAGAGGTCAGTGTGATAGTTTAATTTATGTTAACACCCAGACTTGTGATACAAGTGTTTTCATAATTGACTAGGCAGTTTCAAAGTGTTTACCTATAAAAATGCATGAATTCATTTATTAGGAGCCCTTATGTGTGAGTAATTTAGAAGCCTGGACTGAATTTTTTTTTCTTGAGCATAAAGACATTTTGGCAATGCCAATTCTGACTCCTGAAGGGAAAAGGAAACTTACAACTTCCTGAGTTGTTTTCTTTCCAGTGTGTTGACAGAGAAGGTACTTGAAAAATAGCAATGACTGAACTGGGGATAAGAAAGTAACTTGTTTGTGTTTTATGTTACAGACTGGTTTGCTGGAAGCCTTCCATGTGATCAAACAGTACTTTCAGACAAACTTATTTTCTATTAAATGAAGTTTAATTTTGAGGTAAGGTCCTGTTTAATTTTCTTTGTTATGCATATAATGACATAAAAGCTACAGTGATTTAAAAGCTTGTACATATTAGTATAAAATTTTCTTTAGAGAGTATGAAAAATATATACTTCTGTGGCTGTGTTTATGAAGAGAGAAATTGAGCTGAAAAATAAATGTGATGTATGAATATTGAAGTGCCAAGTAAATATCGTAATTAACAGCCTGGAGATTAACCTGACTATGACAGACATGGACTGTTTTGAACCAGTTGCCAGGGAGACTGGAGAATATGATCATGTAATAAGTGATTTCTCTAAGCCTTAGGAAAAAGGGCCATGCCTTTCATTGGTATGAAACAAATAGCTGAGAAGATGGCTTAACTCTTTCATCTGAATACGTGTAAGAGGTGGCAAAAAGAACAAGGAAAATCATTACTAGAATAACTTCACAGCTACACTACCATTTCTGAACTGTAATGCTCTCAGAAGAGAATGTCACTAAATGGTAAAATTGGCTTTGGGCAAGATGGTGATAAATCTCACCCCATGTTCTTAATCTGTTGGAGTTGCTATGACCTTGGCCACATTACTGTTCTAAATGTGTCTCTGGCTTTGACTGCTCATCTGGAAATGGTGCTTAAAATACTGAAAGGTCGCTAATGGAATTTTGTCCTGCAATTCTCCATGTTTGAAAAATGTCTTCAGTGAAATTTCAAAGCAGCCTATAATTAAAGCAACATGTCAGTTTGTATCAAATATGTCTAAGGACAAGGTTAAATGAAGGTGGGGTAGGTACATCTTGAAATAGGCTTTGCTAAGAAAAATAACAACATAAGTTAATTTAGCTTCAACCATTTTAAGTCTGCTGAGCTGACTTTGAGCTTGTTGGTGAGATGTGCTCTTTCTGAGCACATTTGGAGTAGGAAGAGGTTTGACTTCAGATTAGCACACAGTTGGCAGTGTACTAGACTAAGCATAATCTAATTGACATGTCATGTTTGCACACACTGTTACCCCCTGTTAAAAGTTCAGCTGTGTTTCATGATTTCTTTGTTCCTTTGTCTCTGCTGTAGAAGCAGTGGATGTTTTGGTGTTCAATCTTGTTCCCTTCTGAAATCTAGGTATTTCTCAAACTTAACCCTGCTCATAAATTTTTATAAGGATTACACACCTTCTGATTTCTGTCCTTTCTTATCCAATAGTTGTGAGCTTTTACCTTGGGGGTGTGGAGTACTCTTAAAGCTGGAGCTCAGTCTGTGTTGTCCTGTTTTGTGGCTGTGACAGAGATGTTGATTTGATGGGTGCGAGCACACTGTTCTTGCTGAGCTTTTCTGTTTTCATTAGTGTTGCAGATTCTGGTAGTAACTGAGCTTTCTGCAGTCTCTAGCTGTAGGTCTTTTTCCTTAGCTGCTCTTTTTTTATTCCTTTCTATCCCTCTATTAGTTGTTCAAAGCTCTTTTGGCTAGCCATTCCTTGTTCATTTCTTCTTTTGGAAGAAGTGTTCTTTTTTAATAAAAACTAATTTAGTTATCAAAAAGCAGAGTCTGACATCTCTGCCTGAACCTGAGATTCAAAAACAAATGTTTAGAGCTGGCACTCAGCCTTTGAGATGGTGAGAAATGGTTAAGTTTTGCGACACCTTGTTGTTCCTTCCCTTCACTCTCTGTTCAGGTGCTGGCATGAGAAAATGAAGGCAGCATGCACTGAGGCCACTCAACCTTGCTGCAGTAGCATCAGCCAAAGCATTAGTATTCTAAAAGTTGTAAACTGTGACTGGTAATGTGTGTGTGGTAAACTATATGTGTGTGTGGTAAATCTCAAGTAGGTGATGGAGGTTGGAAGAGCAAGGAAAGGTTTTTTTTAGTAGCTATTTAAACCCATTGGAAGGAGATTGCATGGTCTGCTGTTTTTCTCTTTGGCGTGGCACCACCTGTGTGTAAACTGTTGCCTGTAGTTTTCCAGCATTGGCAGGATATGATGACAGTTCCATGTGACCAGCTTTCTAGTGAGGGGTGTATGTTGGATTACAGTTGCTGTCTTCACTGACATGCAGGTTTTTTATTTTTACTATTTTTTTAAACCATTTTCTATCTCCATGACATGAAAATTGATAAAGAATGGTAATTTGTTAAAAAACTGTGTTAATCTCATGTTGATACCAAATTGATAGCTTGTGAGAAAAAATTGTCTAGATAGTACTACAGTAGATGGAAGAGACCTGAGCGTTTAAGGGGTAGAAACATAACTGAATTAATTATAATTTAGATTTAAGTACTGCTTGGCTTTGTTTTGAATTCTCCAATAGGTATTATTTGGCAAAAAGCATGCTAAAGTAGTCAGCTTAGATGATGCTGATGGAGAAAAAACCCCAGCCTGTTGGGCTGTTGGAGTTTGTATAGGTTGTTCCTCTTATTGCTTTTGTGTACTTAGGTTTTTTAAAGCTGTTTTTGTCCAATTGCTGTAGGAGAATAACCGTAATAGTTCAAGTTGAAAAAAACCCTTCACCTTCACAGGTATTCTTACTTACTTTAGGCAGTGTCCAGTGTCTTGGCTCTAACATGCTGCATTTTGTTTCAAGAATCCAGCTGAGGTGCTTGTGGAGTAGTTCCAATGCATATACCCATGTAAAGCAAAGGTTGAAGAAATGCTATAAAGTGAATTGTTCTGGTGGACTTGATTCACCATCTGATCCTGGACAGTCTGCCTCTTCATGGAACTTGAGCAAGCAATATTGAAAGGTTCAGAGAGGAATTGCATAGAATAGTTCACATGGTTCACTTGATGGCTTTTTAAGATTGTTACTGCAGGTGTCTCTTTGGCCAATCATTTCCAGTGAGTTGTCATGTACCTTTTTTGCTAAAGAATCCATGCTGTGATTCCTGTCTGAGGCCTTTTCAATAACATTTTGTGCAGAAAAAAATGTTGAGTTGGGTTGAATCAGTAGGATCACTGTTCTTGTAAGGAAAAATTTATGTTCAGTTTCAACACTGGTAACACTCTGCATAAGTAGCACCAAAAATGTATCTTCAAGTCTGAAAAATATCTGTGGGAAGCACTCAGTTTTTTTTCATTTCAACTCCAGGCCCATAACCACGTGTTCTATGGTTCATATTAGGATTCCAACAGGGAATCATTTTGCTTGCAACAAATTCTGTCAAAAGTACTGCTGCCAGTTTGGTTGTTGGGTTGATGTTGACTCTTCCAGATTTAACCTCTGGGCTTTTTTTGTCTTAGCCTAGTTTAGGCTTAGTGTTAGCTGGGTAATTTTATTCATGTTTTTTTGTTTTGTGCTTCATTCTGTTTCAATGAGAGATGTCCATGATGGCAGCAGAGTTCTGTTTACACAAGTTTACACAACTGGAAATGACTGGCCAAAATGTCTGCTGTTGAGAAAACTACAGTAATACTTGATGTTAGTCACAGTAAGAGATGCCTAAACAAAGAAATGACTCTATCAAATATTTTCTGTACAGATGAGAGAATCAAATACCTTAAGTATTAGAAACTCTAGTAATCCTTTTAGAGTTGATTGTACTATAAGGCTTTTTTATATGCTTGCTAACACAGTCTGATTCTTAATTATGATTTTCTTTAATGCATGTATGTGGTGGGGTTTAATGAGAAGACCAGAATCACCTAATGATCTAATGTTATCTAATGCTGTTTTGTATTTATACGTGCTGTATTATGGAAGTCAGCTTTAGACTGCAGGCTGAGCATATAGGATGGCGGAGTTTTTACTGCTTTGACAAGTTGTGGATTTATATTCTGGTGGGAAAGACAGATAGTATTCACTATTCCCTTAGCTGCCTCTTTATTTGATTTGTTTGTCTAAATCACTGACCTGGGATTAAAAAACACAATGTAAATGAGTATTTTCTTTGACAATGATTTTGCTAGAATCTGTATTCCTGACAAACTCTGATCCTGAAGTTTTATTTATTTATTTTATTGATCATAAATAAAAATGGTAGCTCAAGCTACCATTTGGATTTGTCTTGAACTATGTGATTTTAAAGTGCACTTCATTGTTCTGTATATGGTTGTTCTAACATAGAAGGGATTTTAGTGCTTTCTGTGTTCTTGAACAGAGAAAAATTGGGTTAGCTTGCCTAAAGAGTACCTGTAGCTTTGACTGGGACCCACTTTGCCATGCTTTCCCTAATATAAATGACAGTCAGTCTCTATCTAAGCTGTCAACCTGAATTTTTACAAAATGAGTGAGCTCTTTACCAAGCCTCCTGCTTTTCAAGTGGGCCTGCAAGAAATAACAGTCTTCCAAGTCAGAAATCCCTTTGCCTTCATCTAGAGTTTGAGAAGATTCTAGGTGAAGAGATGAGGCTTCTTGTGGAGATGATAGTTTGTTTGCCAGCATGACTACCAGTTGTGTGAACTCCTTCACATTTTCTGGGCTTCCTTAAATAAGTGGAATGCTGACTTGCTAGACTACTATTGCATTCATTCAAATAACATTGTATAAATGTTTATTTTTTTCTGCCTCACTTCCTGTTTAAGTGATCTGTTTTAAATAATTATATTAATTGATTTTTGGGACAAATGGATCAAAACCTACTGAGAGCAATTTCAGTGCCTGTTAAGTCTACCATTTCAGATGGAATCAATGAGAGCATTCTGTATAAACCCCATCACAGGCCTGGCAAAAAATTACTGTATTTGAGCTTCACTAATTTTCTTTTTTGCAGCAAAGCTATTTTTGAAGACTTCTCAGCCCTGTCTAATTCTGGATGGTGAGGCTGATTAAAATTATCAATGTGGATTTACTTCAGTGATTTCAGTAGCTAAGTGGATTTCATATTATTAAATAGTTCAGCTTCTGTAACAAATAAGGAAGTTTGGGTTGTAAAGCCTGTAAGAAACTCAAGCAGCCTGTTAGTTTGCCTTCATGTTCCCTAAGGTAAATAATCAAGTACATGTGTATGATGCAACTGTTGAATACTGTTCTTCTTAAAGAAAATGATAAAAAAGTTCCTGGGCAGCATCAGATGATGTTCAGCGGGGTGTAAGGAAAGCAAAAGAAGAATCCATATATGATTTACCATGATAATTTATCTGGGACTTTATAATACTATTTCTCTGCCAAAACATGTCACTTAAAAAAGAAGTAAAATAGAAAATGCAGAGTAATAGTCAGACCACAGCAGGTGAACCCAAGCAGTCATAGCCTAGCTGTGTCATTAAGTGACTCAAGTAAGAACTCCAAGTGGTTTGTCACATCTGATTTTGTGGTGCCTCCCAAGAATGGCAGGTGGAGCTCAGAAGTTTGAGTGGTGGCTTCGATTAATTCAATGAGGGGAGAAAAAAAGCATTGAGTTGAGCATGCTCAGAGGTTGTAGACCTAGGCATAAAAGCTTTAAAATTGTCCTTCAGAACACTACAGTATTGAAACAGTTGAAAATAGTGTGAATATACAGAACTGTTGTGGCCTGGATTTAACAGCTCATTTCATAGTTCAACCTATAACTATTCTCAGTGTGATTTAGAATCTAGGTGAAATGTTTCAAATCATCACATCTGCTGCTTTGGAAAATCACTTTTCTATCAGCCAAACCTTTCCACACAACAGGAACTACTTTTAATCATCATTTACTTTCCTTATCCTATAATTTACCTAGGTACTGGAGATCAGAAAATAAATGTGAAGCTGTATAAACATATAAGAATATATCCCACTGTAAGCAAGTTGCAGTGCTTGAGGTGGACCTAGATTAACCTTACAGGAGTTGAGTTTAAAAGAATAAAGCACCCCTCCAAAATCCAACAACAAGCCCTTTAAAAAGAGGGAAAAAAAAAAAAAACCCTCAACCAAACCCACACCAAAAAAAATTGCCTTCTATACATCAGATACCATTCTTGTAATAGTCAGTACATATATTTACTACTGTCTTCCCAGGGACTCTGGGGGAGGAACCTAGCCAAAGGATGTGTTTCTCTTCTGATTTCTACAGAAACTCATGTTTCTGGTTTTGATTTTCTTGTGCAGTGTTCTTGCAAAATAGGAAAAAAATCTGGAAGGCCTCTTCAGAGACGTGTCATTGACTGTCACAGTGAAGGCTCTTGCTCCTGAGGCTTGTGGTTTCTCTGTTACAACCAGCTCCAGTCAAGCTCTTTGCTTATCTTATCTAAAAGCTGTTTCAGCTCTGTCTGGGACAGTGACATTCCTCCTGTAGTTCCTTGTAATTCATACTTCCTTTTGAAGATATATACAAGCAAGTTAGTTTGCAAATATGTCTTTTGACTTAGAAAGCAAGCTGAAGTTCAATTGCTAATAAGCTGACTGTCCTATAAACAACTCTTAATTAGACCCAAATATTTTGGTTTCTTACATAATTCTGCCTGAGGGAACTTCCTTGCTGGGTTCTTAGCAAAAGAGATGCTGTTGCTGTATGACTATAAAGTGTGAACTGAGAATGGTATCTATTAATGCTTACTAATAGTTACAGCCTGCTCTCATGGTCACCTTTCAAAGCTTGTCCTGGTTCATGTTTGTTTTGCTGTCGGGATTTTTTTCCCAAGTAGTTTGTTTGTAAAATTTAGCACTGCATGATACAGATAAATGCAGTGAATTTTTCCTGAGATTCTTGAGGGTTTTTAAAGTCAATTTGCTTTATCAGCACATGTGGTGTGTGTATACAGCCATAGTGGTTGAGCAGGGATTTTCTTTGGGCAGGGGGGCATGTGAGAGTTCTTGCATTTTAATTGTCTGTGCATACTTGCAAACAGAATAAACAATGTTTAGTGCTGTACAGTGTTAAGTTCCTTGTATTCTCACCAATGGAAGGGAGGGTTATGCTTTTTTGTTGCTTATTCCAACTTCAAGAGTTCTGATCAGCCACCCCAGACAGAGTGTGGTGTCAGAGGTTGTCAGGCTACTTCTGGGCCCTCCAAGGTGATATCTTTGTACTTACTGCCCATTTAGAACATGAGCTTTTCCTCTGTTGGTTTACTGCTCTTGCCTCCTGCTTTAAGCTAATTAGAGGGAAGCTAAGAGATATTGTTTTGTTTCCTCTCTGACCAGAAGAGATTCTAACCTTACTGGCAAGACAACTTCCAGTCCAGTGTTTACAAGTGGGATATGTGTGCATGAGTGATAGTTATCCCTGAAAGCACCTGACTACACAGTTCCCAGTGCAATGGCAGCAACCAGTGATGACATCTTCACAGTGTCCTGTCCAGCAAGGGGTTGATGATGGCTTTGCTGTGACATGTGGGCATACATTTCAGGCATGCAAACCACAGAGGATAGTTTGGTTCCTGTACTGTGCTCTGGTGGAGAATCAGCTTAGTCTTCTAAGAAAGTCTGTTCATGGCAGCCCTTAAGAGCACTGTGGTATAAATGAGTTATAAATTGACAGTGATGGAGCACTTAAGAGAGGGCTCCTTGAAAGGTGCAGTGTCACCTCTTTTATGATAAGATGCCAACATAGGTGCCCTTGTGAGTTTAGAGTAAAATGGGTGTTGTTACTCTCTATGTCTGTGCAATCAGCTGCCTCTCTGCCTGCCTTGTGGTTCTGTTTTGCTCGATTTTTGAAGGATGATGCTTTCATTTGCATTCATAATTTTGGAAGTATACAAAGCTATCAATTTAGCAGGGTTTGTACTTCAGAGTGCATTTTGCTCATGGAGGTCTTAGCAGGCACCAGCCCACTATACAAGTGTTTCATGTGTACAACAGAATTATATGTTCAACCTGTCTGAACAACAGAAAATGTCATGTGTCCTGTATTGCTGGTGCCCAGTGCCAGCAGGTAGTTGGTGGGAATACTGAAAAGAATAGAGGACTTCTGTTCCACTGGATTTTATTACAAAGTTAGTCTAGTATAAAAATACATAGCTTTGCCTCCACTAGTGTATACACATACAGGCTTTTAGGCTGTGACAGTCTCATGACCTAGATTTGTGTTTGCTCAAGCTTGAATGAACCAGTTAAGAAATATCTCCAGGGAGACAGACCTTTACTAAATCATGGCAGAGCTTTGCTTTTAACCATAGCTCTGGCAGTGACAACTTTCCTTTAACTGGATGGGCGTGGTCCGTGTTTGGCAGTGTCAGTGGTGGCTGTTCCACTTTGTTTGGTTTTGAAATGCAGGGGTTTTCGGCTATGTGTTACCTCAACACTCAGTTGGCAAAGATGTGAAATGCACATGCCCTCATAGCATTGAGATGACATTTTGCATTCTCTTTTTGCTTAGCCTTGCAGTTCAGAATATACAGATAAAATCATGCCCTCATCAGCTCAGACACTATAGATATGAGGGTAGGAATGGTAAGAATTGAGCCATGTGAATGATCAGGGAGGTGAATGATCAGGGAGGTCACTGTGCACTAACTTGTCCCTTCTAAATCCCCCTTCTCCCTGCATCTTTATTTTGCTGTTTTATGCTTTTGGCTTGATGATAGTTGATTCCTGTTGAAATTATGTGATGCAAACTTCTGTCCTTGTCAGTACTGGGAGAAACAGCTGTTTACCTTGTGTTATGTCTCTTGAGAAGCCCTGTAAAATGCTTGTTGAGATATCTTTACTGCCCCTTCCCTTGGTGTGTTGCTGTGTGCAGAGGTCAGTGCCACTTTGCCAGTCTAGCTGGACTCTCAGCTACAATTTAGTTCCTTGGGACATCTTTTCTGGAATTTCTATAATTGTGGTTTTATCATGTTAGTTATCTCAGCAAGGTATTGTGGAATGGAAACCTGTTTTGTACATTACCTGGGGCTTACATTCAGAGTATTGATTTGACTTCTGAAATTTTCAGTAGTATGGAGTTGGATCCTATACTGATTTAGTAGTCACTTAATAAGCCTGACAAAAAATCATGGAAGCTCTCTAATTAGGGCAAGTCTGAGCTTGATCATATGTGTGTCATCCATCTCAGTGCTTTTAGCATTTTAACATAGACACGTTGACAAACAGCAGACAACTCATTTTTGCATACTGTTACAGAAGGCTTTTTAAGGAGCTGGTTGGGAAAGCCAGAAGTGAAGCAGAAATGGGACAAGGAAGTTTGAGAGTAAATCCATGCAAAAGCTGTTAATTTACTATAGTAGCACAGCCAGTGTGTAGAAATTACTGTTTAGTTACAAAATATCTTTTCTAGAAATTACTGTTGGAACTCATGGAGGAAGAGGTGCAGTAGGATATGAATAAATGCATTTGTTACTCAGCTTTGGCAGTTCTGCTAGGTGTTGGTTAGTTCTGTTTTGCTCCTCTTGAATGGTGCCAGGAGTAAAAGCAATTTTAAATTAATTTCAAGTGGAAATTAAGGGTGGGTGTGTTTTGGCATCAGCTTTCTTCCTGTTAATTTGGGGACATTTCTCAAACAAGCGTGTTGGAGCTTTTGTTAAAATTATTAGTTTGTGACTTGCAATAGGCAATTTACAGATTTATTTCATTTCATGAAAAATAGACTTAATATATTACGTATAAGTGTTTCATCACATATCTTTTTTGTATTTAATATTCAAGTTGTTTCACTGAAAATACCTACTTTACAAGATATGAGGAGATGTTTAGTTTTGTAAATATTGGTCCTTAGATTTTCAGGAAGCTTTTTTTAATGAAGAGAAATTATTAAAGAACAATATTTTAACTCCTCGTGGAGTATGTATCTGCTTCTAAGCCCACACCTTTGTAATTTAGTAGTAACAGCATCCTAGCTCTAGTGGGAATGTATCCAGGCAGAGAGCTTTCGGGAAGGATTCAGTAACTCAGGTGAGACTTGCAGGAGGGCTGTGCAAATGGATGGAAGCATCTGCTCAAGCTTTGTCCTGCCAAGGGACAGGGACCAGAGGCCGGGGTGACCCAGCTGGGACAGTGTTTGCTGGAGGGTGCTCCTGCCATAGGTGTTCTGCCTAATCATGTGTAATCACTCCTTAAACCAGAGGCACACATTCCTTCAGATTGAAAATACTTTAAAGAACCTTATTGCTGCCTCAGTCCTTGATAACATCTTGGGATAATATCTTATTATTTTGCCTTATATCTTATTATCTTGGATAATAGGTGTTTGAAATATTTGTGCTTGTTTGCTTTCTTGGTGAGATATCTCTGTGAGCACACCGAGGCCTGCTCATCTTCATTCAAGCACTGGTTGGAATTTTGTTTTGTTCAGATTTTCCAGAACATGAGCCTTGTGATGGTTCAGCTCAAGGCCTTGACATACACACTCTGATATATATCTGCAGGCACTGGGTTTTCTGAGTTATGCTCTGTGGCTTTTTTAAGAGCTCGAAGCTGCTGCTATCCCTCCCAAAGCTGTCAGATTCATAATTTATTATTCCAGTCTCCCACCTTACAAGCACAGATCAGTCACAGTCTGATTTAGAAATATCTTACTTTATTACTCACAGAAAATTAGATAGTACCAGGCAAACTGTTCCATATAAAATTTTCTTAGTTTCCAGGATCCTTTTAACTTTTGGTCAGCCATTCCACAGACTGAGTCATTTTTGGTGCACAGAGAGTCCATTACTTGCACAGGGAAATATTTAAATATGATGTGAATCAATGTATAGAAGATAAAGGGAACGTGGAAGATATTTCCCCCTTCTTTTTCTCTGTGATCTCAGCCCTTTTTCTTGACCAAGTTCTTAGATCTTTTGAGAAAAAACAGCTGTCCTCTTCTGGCTGTTACCCAGGAGGTGGAAACTGCCTATATCATTTATTACTGAAAGCCAAATGGGGAGATTTAGAGCCTGAGGATAATCTGGAGGAGGCAAATGAAAACCTTTCTCTTGGGTTTGAGAACACAGTATTGGAGGAAGCTGATAAGTCTTGAGCTCTTTTCATAAGCTCTTTGTCAGATGAAGCGTCTTTGGGTGTCTCTGAAACCAAGAGCACCGAACTGAAGGAAACCAGACCACTAATATATTTAGATCCTTTCTTCTCGGAGTTGATTTGACCCTGAAAAAAAAAATAGGAGTGGTGGTGGGAGGACACAGTAACAGGTTCCCAACTTGTGGCTGCCTTTTGATGTTCTTTCTGACACGCATGTTTATGGTTTGTGTGGTGCACGATCACAAAGTGAAAATAGTGAAAAGCTGGAAACTTAAACAATGTCCCTTTAAAAGAACATCCTGTAAGACACAGGACCCCTGCTTGGTTTTAAATTAGCCAGTAGAGCATTGTGTCACACTAACAAGAGCACACCTTGCTGCTGGAAGGCTGTGGCCTAGTTGCTTTTACTGAAACCTGGTGAGATGAACCCCATGGCTGGGGTGTAGCTCTTCATGGCTTCCAGCAGTTCAGAAGGGACAGGAGTGAAGGGGGAGAGGTGTTGCCCTCTACATCAGGAGAGGGAGAGGGTGCCAAGAGCTGTATCTGAAGAACAGCTGTGAGCAGGTTGAAAGGCTGTGGATGAGAGTCAGAGTGTGGGGACACAAAGGAAAATCTCGTGGTGGGTGTCTGCTGCAGGCCAGCTGATCCAGGGGAGCCTACTGACCAAGTGCTTGCTCCAGCAACAGGAGGCACTTCAGGCCCTGGTCCTGCTGGAGGACTCCATCCACTCCTGCAGCTGCTGGAAAAGCAGCACTGTGGGCTGTGGGCAGTCCAGGAGAGTGCAGAGAGGGTAACTTTTACAGCAGGTGCTAGCATCCCTTGCAGGGTGGATGCAGTCCTGGTGTCCAGCAGGGGCTCATTGGGGCTGCTGGGTTTGGAGGCAGTCTGGACTGCCAGGCACTCTGGCATTGGCAGTTGTGGGGGATATGGGTCAGATGAAGAGTAAAGTCAGACCCCTGAACTTGAGGAAAACAAACTTCCAGCTCTTCCAAGTTAGTCACTAGGATCCCCTGGGAAACTCCTGTTTAAAAACACACACATCAGTTTATGCAGGAATTATTTGGGGATTCTAGTGCATTCTGTTTTTATGGAGAATGGATTCAAGTTCTGAAGAGTTCTTGGAGATCATTGTGGAAAGTCTAGTGATGGAAGAGTGGTTTGGACTGTTAAAACAGCAAGGGAAGACACTGGAGACAAAACCCAGACTATCTACAGAATTAAACAATACAAAAAGCATCTGTAGCTTCCCGTTTCTGTAAAAAAATGCTGTCAGATTTGGTGTAGTTTTTGAAATATAGCCGAAATGAAAAATAACTCATTCTTGAAGCTCTCTGTAGCTGTGCAACAGGCTAAAAAAATCTAGCAGGTCTATGTGGAGACTTGAGAAAAACCATAACACTATATTGCACCCTTCAGAGTCTTCAGAAAAGAGTAGTTATGTGCTAAGAAAATCCCACTTTTGATGAAGTAGTTTTTTTAACCTGTTGGTTACAAGCTGTCTAGGTGATCTAATAAAAATGCGTGGTGAGGGGAAAATAATTTTCTGTCAGCAGTAAAAAATATGTTGCCAGTATACCCAATAAGTGTGTTGGTTTTTTATGCACCATTTTAACCTACCTCAAAGCAAGTATAAACATTCAGTATGTGTACACAAGTTTTTGAAAAATTTATTTCCATTATACCAAGAAAAAATAGTGTTTTGAGTAGTTTCTACCTTGATGATACTAATGAGACTTTATATAAAAGTGCATTTGAATAAATGTAATTCTACTGAATTAGTTTCATTTGTTTAATGAAAAGCTGAGTATGTTAAAGCATTAAATGGAAAACTGTAAGCACCAATGCCATTACTGCTTTTTCAGGTACTTTAGTAGGAGCTTGCAAGTGGCTTGGCACCATGGTAGCCCTTTCCCTGAAGATCTGTGTCCGTCAGTGCAATGTGGTGAAGACGATGCAGTTTGAGCCATCCACTGCCGTGTACGACGCCTGCAGAGTTATTCGCGAGCGAGTGCCAGAGGCTCAGACGGGGCAAGGTGAGCTCCTCAATTTGTCCTTACTCAGTTCGTTGGCTGAAGTGAAAATAGACATAAACCCATAGAGGTATTTGACATTGTCCTGTTTTTATGTTGGAGGGTTTGGTTGTTTTTTTTTTTAATTTAAGTTGTAGGGCTCTGGAGTGAAAGGAAACAAGTGCAAACAGATTTTTAAGTGACAGAAAGTAGCTGAGTTGTTTTTCTTTCTTTTGTCCTGACAAAAGTTTTCCTACAATGGATGTTTTTAGTGGAATTTGACTTCTTAAATAAATATCTTGTTTGCCTAAAAGATGAGAAATTGCTCTCCTGCTTGGAGAGCATTTTTTTTGGTTTTACCTATTTAAAGCAGTGTTTTCTAAGAAAATCTGTACAGGCCTATTTTATGCTTCAGCAAAGGAAGTGACAACACGAATTACAAAAGAATAGCTGGATCCCTCCAAAATGTGCCAAGAGAAATGTTTGGAACTTGTTAATAACTAAAATTATCACCATGCCGTTACCGTGGTGCTACATGTTAATCAAATGTAACTGTGTCTGTACCTATTGAGTGAATTAGGTGAATACAGACTGGGAGACACCATGGAAAAAAGATCTGGTTTTAACACAGCCAAAGTTGTCAAAAAATTCAGATACTTCAAAGTCCTTTAGTACTGCATTGTATATAATGCTACCAGAATGTAATTCTGAAAGCAGGTTGTTTATTGAGGTTTAAGCTCTCAACCTTTACAGCCATTTCAAAAATCTTGTGTTGTTAGAAACACTTACTAGTCATGGACTTCATTGCTATTACTGAGAATCGCTTCTTCTTTGCAGGAGTCCTTTGGAAATCTAGTTACAGAGCTTCAGATTTCAGATAAAAGTTGTGCATTTTCACCATGCTGGTCTCTCAGGGCAGTGATTGTAGACAGCTGTTGAATTTGGAGAAGCTGAATGATAAATATCCCTGAACATCATGATCCTCAAATAAAAGCCAAGGAGTTTTCAGATTTTATAGTAGGGCTTTTCCTTTACTTATGATTGCAGTGCAATTACAGTCTTCAAAAAAATGAGGTTGAGTGATGAACAGAAATGTTTCCAGCATATCCTTTCCCTTTCTTGGTGGCTGTTAAAATGTGTGTGTTTGTCTGTTAGTTCAGGAGACTCACAGTGGTGCAGTACACTTGATAAACTGGTTCTGCGCAACAGAAAATGTATTTATGGATGTCAGCTGTGCACATTTCGCTCCTCCCAAAAGCCTGGTCCCAGCACAAAGGTGGCCATGATTTTCATGTGCAAGTTGCACAGCTCCTGCTATTTCATTGCTAGATGCATGCACCACAAATGAGTGTCAGAGCAGTCCATACTTCCTTGGTACTTCTGTGCTCTGTGCAAGGCTCTTTGTCTGCTTCTAAAGGTCACAACCTACTTATAGGCACAAATTCTAAAATCTTACAGAAGTGATTCTCTATTGAATCTGTATCATAAATATCCCTGTATGTACAGATACTTGACCTTTCAGGGGAGTTTTTAATAAGGTCAGCATGGAAAGTTTTTCATCTTATTTAGTTGTTTTTGGGAGGGTTCTTCCTTTTAAATTGGGTGTCTGTAAGTCAGTTGCATTTCTATCAATTATGTTTAAGGTCTTTTATATAATTGCATAAGCAATCATGTGTTTAAGGTAAATGCTGTTAAATGTAAATTATTGCTATACACAGCATTTAAGGGTGAAATACTACCTGAAATTTGTAGGCATTTTTACCTGGCTTTCTGACCAAGTGTCTGCACATGGCTGAAATTAAACAAGGTAGGGCCGAGAGCTGCTGTAGCAGCCTCTGTGCTGCTGGCATGAGAAGGGGCATGAGCTTAACCTGCAGAACTGCAAACAGAGCAGGCTCAGCTGCTGAATGGTTGTTTGTTGTTTGTGAAATACAATCTGTATTGGTTCTTCATGCATATGGATAGGTCTTAAATTAACAGTCATGATGCTTCATTTTGTGTATCTTGAGTTTAATCTTTGAAACCTAAGCCTGGGTTTGGTTTTTTGTCGAAGTGAAAATTTCATCATTTACTTCTGAAACAATCAGTTGACATTGTTTAGCCTTCAAAAGACACAGTTTTTGCTGTGTTTGCCATGGATATAATTCTAGAGGCCTTATATATTTTTAAATACCTCAACCTGAATCATCTACCAGAAAGATGCCCAAGTTTATAATAAACTCATTTTGTAGAGGGTTGAAAGCAAACTATGTTTTGAAAATAGAACTGCTGCTTGAAATAGTACACTGTGGTTAAGGCCAAACTTGCTTGTATTTTTGGTTAGTCAGTTCCAAAGCAGGACCTGTGAGCATTTAAAAAAGGTTGTCTTAGAAAAAAGTAGTTAAAAATATAATACAGAGTAGATGTGACATGTGAGGGTGTGATGGCATAGTGAAGCTTCTTTTCAAGTCTTGTGTAAAGCCTGATGTACCTTGCTATCTGCTGCTAAACCAGATTTTTCATGAAGCACAGAAAAAATATTCTATCCAAATTTATTGAGAATGGAAGGTAAGTGTAATGGGAGGCTTAACCCTGAATCTGAATAGCCCTGAATAAAACCATGTTGTCTTTATTAAGTTTTTCCTTGATATTTTTCAATGTGTCTCTGTCTGTTCTGTTCCACAGCCTCTGACTATGGATTGTTCTTGTCAGATGATGATCCTCGGAAAGGTATCTGGCTGGAGGCTGGAAGAACATTGGATTACTACATGCTGAGAAATGGGGTATGGTGCGAGGCTGTTGCTTCCTTCATCACCATGTTTTTAGAAAGTTGGCTTCCTAAATAGCAAGAAGAATGTTGAGCATTTGGAGGGGTAACAGGGTCTTGAGTCTGTACCTGAACTTGACCTAGTCCTCTTCCTGGCTGTGCTCAGATGTCAGTTTTTTCCTGCAGTCAGGTTATGACTGTGATCTACTGTGGTCAGTAGTGTCTTCACAGAATGATTAACAGCAAGGTGAAAAATAACTTGTGTTATATACTTTATATTTGACATGACCTTGTGTTAGAGTTGGTTTCTTGTATACTTGAGGTGGTGAGGTCATACTGGCTCATGTTCTGGCCATGGGTCTGCTACAGCCACAGCATTGCAGTCCTTTTGAAGCGCTGGACCAGTTTCACAGCACAAAGGTACTTTGTCTATCCTGCCCCAACTGGATCTTGCCACTGAGGACAGTCCTTGAAACATCACATTGGCAGACCTAAAAGTAGTCACTGCTCAAGTTCATTAAATGAGTACATTTGCCTGTACTGTAACAAAGTAAAAATCCAACTTGGAGGGTGGGAAGGGCATCCCATTTTAGGCATCTAAGGTAGTGGGTTGGCTTGTGGTGGCTTCCAAAAGCATTTTGAAACAGTTTTGTTTACTTCCTAGGATATACTGGAGTACAAAAAGAAGCAGAGACCTCAGAAAATACGTATGTTGGATGGTTCAGTGAAAACAGTCATGGTGGATGATTCTAAAACAGTGGGGGAATTGCTGGTTACCATTTGCAGCAGGATAGGTAAGGTTTTTGGACCCCTGTGCTTAAGAACTTGTTTTTCTGTCATATTTATATTTTGATTGTTAGGATGTTATGTGGCTAGAAATTAGCATACATGTGAAAAATTTAAATTTGTTTTAAGTTACTACTTACCAAACACTTTCTTGAAACCTGTTGTCCAGGTTTTATCAAAGTCTGTAGAGAGTCAGCTGTATCCTTAAACTTCAGGATTTAGCAGTTGAAGGCACAAAGTTATCCAACAGTACAGGTACCAATTTTTTATTGTACATTACATTTACGTACTCTTTCCTGCTATGAGGTAGAGGTTTAGAATTGAATTTGTACGTGGTGTTAATTGAATAAAAGAGAAACATTGACCTTGAAATGTACCCAAGCTTAGGACTTTGTGTTGTCATGATTAAGAGTTGATCACAAAATTGTATCATTTGTAAAACAACATATAGAAGCCATCCAGAGCAGCCAGTCAGAAGTCTGTCATATTGCTTATAGTCTGTCTCAGTACTTAGCTGAACAGACATTTTTGAAAACCAGTTTGAATTTAATACATGCACTCCAAGTATACATCCAACATAGATTGATTTAAGTCTTAAAACAGTGCTTTAATCTCATTTAGAGTTCAAGGGGCCTTAATTTGATTTATATTACTTTACTTGGAAAGTGAATCATCTATTTCAGTTTTGAGGTTTTGTATGTTGAATTCTAGTGTGCTGTAACTAGTTTACCTCAAAAATTAGTTTGACTTATTTTCATGAATGTAGGTGAGTGTTTAATTTGCTGTCTGGTATAACATAAACATGCTTTCCCAAACAGTACAGAAAAACCAAACAGAACAAAGAAATGGGAACAACTTAGCATATATGCTAAATATTTTGAACGGATTTTTGATTCAGTTTCATGTAAAATTCACAGGAAGAGTTGAGTCATAACACTTTAAACAAAAAAATCATGAATTTCACATGATTTCTGTTCCTCAGTTGGCTCTGCCACATTTCTTTTACATCATGGGCAAGCTGAAATTACTCAGTCCTCAGGAAGCAATTGTAGGCATCCATAAATGGAAATTTGCTATAGCCTGTCTCCATTTTGGAATTTACAGTTATTTTACATTCCATCATGTTTTTAAACTGACAGCTTCTCTTGGTAGACAGCAGAAAAAAACCCCCTTAATACTGTTCTGAAAGTGGCAAAGAAATAATGTATTGGAAAGATAAGGTCAGATATTTGATTTATTTATAATTCCAGGGATAACAAATTATGAGGAATATTCATTAATCCAGGAGAGCATCGAAGAGAAGAAAGAGGAGAGTACAGGAACCCTTAAGAAAGATAGGACACTGTTACGTGATGAAAGAAAAATGGAAAAACTGAAGGCAAAGCTTCATACAGATGATGATTGTGAGTAATGTATTCCAGGGTAATTCTTTGATTAATGTCTTCCCACAGTGTAATGCAAAGAAGCCATGCAGTGGCCATTCAGTGTGTTTCACTTGGTTCCTGGCTGTATTTTGCATCTCTTTGTATGTAGTGCTGTCTGCAATTGAGTATTTTTAAAATGAAGTGAATGAGCAAGTTAATGCCTTTGAGAGTTAGCAGGTGCTTTGAAATGCTTTTTGGTACATGGTTGGTAGGGGTATTCCAGCTTAAGTGTGAAGGGTTGATTTTGTCCCTTCGTTAAGGTTGGATATTTAATGATTGGTGCCTACTGAAAGCCATCAAAAGGTAGTTTTATATTTGAAGGTGTAGGTTTTAACTGTAAATGAAATTTGCTAAAGAACTAAGACAATATTTGATTTGTTTTGTGAGCTAAGTCAAGATAACTGTTTTATTCTATTTTACTGTAAGACTCTAAGATTGACTTTAAGAGGCAAGATGATGTTTTAAAATTGTGTTCAGGGATAAGAAAGATAAAAGAAAGGTAAGAAAGGTAACAGAATCATTTATTTTAGAGGTAAAATGTAGTTAACTTATTTTGTTATGAAGCTTTGAAATCTAAATTTAGCAGTAAAACATTACTATGGTTGTTCAATATTAACAATGTTTGTGCTGTAGTATATCCTGGGTTCTCAGCCGTGCTGGTTTTCAGTTCTCATATGTAGCAAACCTTCAGCACTGATGGCTAGCAACAGAAGTGAAAGTAACATTTCTTGTGGAGTTTCCCCCCGCAGTGGAAACACCAATTATCCCATGAGTTTCACGAGGGCTGTTCACCCTGGCAGCAGTGTGGATTTAACAGTGTGCATGTCTGTGGCTGTGTTGCAGTAAATTGGCTGGATCACAGCCGCACCTTCAGAGAGCAAGGAGTGGATGAAAACGAAACGCTGCTCTTGAGACGGAAGTTCTTTTATTCAGACCAGAATGTAGATTCAAGAGATCCTGTTCAGCTTAATTTGCTTTATGTTCAGGTACAGTACTTTCTACCTTGTCTGAGGAAACCTATGTAGGTTAATTAGAAAAAATTTGCTGCTCAAATACTCCATCTTCTAGAATTCTAGTTCTGGATGTTCTTTAGTTTTGCTCTTTTGTCTAGCCCTCCAGAAACACATGATAGTACAGAAGCTTTGCTGACTTTTTTTTTATCAAATACTTTGAACCCAGTAATGGACGCTGAGCCAAAAATCCACTGACTTTCGCATCCTGCCTCCTTAAAATTGGTACATGTCTTCAGTCCCAAGTTTCTCTCTTCCTCCTCTCTTCCTCCTCTCTTCCTCCTCTCTTCCTCCTCTCTTCCTCCTCTCTTCCTCCTCTCTTCCTCCTCCCTTCCTCCTCTCTTCCCCCTCTCTTCCTCCTCTCTTCCTCCTCTCTTCCTCCTCTCTTCCTCCTCTCTTCCTCCTCTCTTCCTCCTCTCTTCCTCCTCTCTTCCTCCTCTCTTCCTCCTCTCTTCCTCCTCTCTTCCTCCTCTCTTCCTCCTCTCTCCCCTTCCCCTCATGTGGAACTTCAGGTCAGTCTTGTGAACAGCTTTCTGTTTCTTGTGTCTT
Organism: Irena cyanogastra; assembly: GCA_013397155.1. NCBI lineage: Eukaryota > Metazoa > Chordata > Aves > Passeriformes > Irenidae > Irena > Irena cyanogastra. The sequence continues at coordinate 1,145,063 of VWZV01008161.1, read as the reverse complement.
TTTCTCTTCTACGTGATCAGTGAGAGCGCTTCTTCTGCACTCCTTTCCAGTCTTCACCCGACAGCACACAAGGCAGGCAGGCTTTCCATCAAAAGAGACCATGTCATGTAGCACAGTACGAGTCCATCTAGACAGGTTTCCTGAACTGTCAGAGGGATTGTGCATACCTTAGCAAAGCCACGAGCTTTATGCAGAAGATAGTATTTAACTCAAGGTGCCATTGCAGTTGCCTGCAATTTAGTCTAAAAATAAAGTAGGCTTTAAACTCTTTGTTAAAATTTTGGGGTTTTTTTCTTTGAAAAAAAACTTGAAAGTTTAATGGAGTGTGCTGTTGTTTACTTGATATTGCTATAAATTACATTTTTAAAATCTGAGGCAAAAGGTAAAGCTGTTCTATTGCTTGTGGAACAGCAGTATCTTTTTGAAGTATTGTAGACAATTATCACACTGAGCTGTTCTCCTGCCACTAAAATATTTCATTCAGGCTGGTATGACAGTATGTGTTGATAATGCTTTGTCATTTCTTTGTCTATGGGTAGGTGAGCCTTCTACTGCCAGAGCTGTAAAATCTGTCATCTTCAATGACCACCAAATTTACACAGAAGGAAGAAAAATGCTGTGTGCTTGTCCCTGTTGCCATATCAGTAACAGTGATTTTGTTTTTACCTACTAATTATGGAGATATTTTCCCCCTATTTGAGGCACTGGTATGAAAGCTTTTCCATGTGTGTATTTGCACACACATGGATCTGTACAGATGTGTGTACATACACAGGAGTGGATGTGCATGTTGTGTTTTATTTACACATGCATTTACACATTTGGCTGCCAAATTCTCTTTTTGATCAAAGCTGATACAATCATAGCTTCAATAAGTCTTCATAGGTACTCACAATGAAATAATCCAGCCCTTTGTTTTATTAGTCACATAAACATCCAGAATGGAATAATAAAGACATGCAGAAGGAAAAGAGTGTGTTGCTGGCTGTATTCAAGCTGTCGAGGAATTTGAGGTGGATTAGTTGTTTGGGTGACTCTGACACAGCTTTGTTTGTCTCCTCTAGGCTCGTGATGACATTCTGAATGGTTCCCATCCCGTCTCCTTTGAGAAGGCTTGTGAATTTGGAGGCTTTCAAGCACAGATCCAGTTTGGACCTCATGTAGAGCACAAACATAAACCTGGATTTTTAGAGTAAACACTTCTAACTTCTAAATTTGGGTGACGTCAAGTGTAACTAATGTTGAGTTGTCACAGATTAAGCACATTTTATTACTCCAAGCAGAGGTAATCAGATTCAGTGTATTTTCAATAGCAAATCTCCCAGTGAGAGGAGCTTTATTGCACAAGTCAGCAGCCTCAGCTGATGAGGGGACCTTTGGCAGTGGCTGACTAGACAGCACTAGTAAGGGCACTGGCTCCTCCCAGAGTGCCAGTTAAGTACACGCTTAGTACCAGGAAAGTACAAGAGTGGAAACAAGTTTTGTCATTTGAATAAAGTGAATACTCCTGTGTGTATAAATTAAATTTTTCAAACTTTTTAGTGGCCTTAATAACTTGGTCAGATTCACCCTCTCATGGTGTTGTATGAATGGAATTCTGGAGCTGTGCTCTTTGTTTCAGGCATGGACAGAAGTCCTGCTTACAAGTGGCTCGTCCTTTAGTCTTTATTGTGATACTTAATTTACTGCTATCAGGAGGGCCAGTTAAGTTTGACTGAAATTTAGATGTCCCATTTTTCTCCTGATTTGGATTTTCTGATTGGCTTACCTGCAGTAGAATTAACCAAGGGCTGAAGTCTGAGGAAAGAATGTAGGAGGGTAAAAGAGCTGTTTACTGCCCAGTCCATCAAGCCTTGCCTACATATGAGGCTCATAAGTACCTTAATTGGAGGCACAAAACAATGGATGTGTATTTGGTTCCTGTCCTGTTCCACTGGCAGAGTGCTCAGTGCTGCTCAGGCCTTCTCTGTGAGCCACTCTGGGGTTTATGGTCTCTCAGGGAACCACTTGGAAGTGGTGTCTTGCTCTGGAACAGGCAGTGCTGCAGCTCTGGTTGTTTGAAACACTTTGCTTCTGAAGCCTGTTCCTGAAGCAGCAGTTCAGTTATGCAAATAAACATCTTTCAGTTCCAATTAATAATCAGCTTTTCTTTTTACTGTCTGTCTGCTCCTGATTGGCCTGTGAATCTTTGCTGTTAGAACTATTAATGTCTAAGAATTACAGGGGCCCAGTGTAACAGCTTCAGGGGACTCCTGGTTTTTATTTCCAAGAACTGTGACCAGTTACACAACAATCTTTCTCTGGGATTTGTCCATTGTCTGCTTATTCTTCCCTTCTCACTCCATTCACTGAAGAGTATTCCTGCAGCAAACCATTGGGGTATTATGTCATGATAAGCTAATGTTGTGTCATGGTCATAATTTCAAGAGTTAGATGTTCCCAGAAATAGCTGCTTGTAATTTTTAAAGCAGTAATTTCCCACAAGCTCAACCAGTGGCTTTTGCCAACTGCTGAACAGCATTCAGTTGCTCAAATTTTTTAAGATTTTCTAATGTACTGCTTGGTTTTTTCAGTGGAAAGTTTCTTTCTCTTTTCATTTTTTAAGCTGCCATATAGTGAGTGTGTTTTATGGTGTATTGAAGCTGCTTTGTATGCGTGTGCTACTTCTACTTTGTATGCAGTGCTGGATAGTTTGGAGCCCATCATGAAACAGTCATCACTCATATAATGAGCATGATCTTATTTTAATCCTAATAGAGATGAAAGGTATTAATAACTGAATGATCTATTAGAAAAAGAATGTTACTCCAGTGGGAACCATTTAGAACCAGAATTCCAAAATTCAGAACCTTATATTCTGTAGGGCATTTTTCTCTGCTCTTGTTTTATTTTCATTTAGGGCTTTGATTGTATTTGAACCAAACTTGGCAGGTAACCAAGTGAAATTGCTGTCTGTTCTGGTGTTTAATCAGTTTCATAGAATTAAGCATTTCTCATTTGGAGGTAATGCAGTTTCTTCCTCTGTAGATGAACCTGCTCCAGAGCTGTAAGTCCCTGGTCATTGTCTCCTAATTTGAAGTGTACATGTTTATGATTTAGTGGTGATACATTTATTTTACATAGCCATCATGACAGCCTTGTTGTGAAACCTCATGCTTTTGTTTTGTGAGTCTAAGTGAGCCAAGTGATCCTGGCTCACTCTGAACAATATACAGAAATAGTCTAGTTAAATTCTCATTATTTGTTTCTGAGGATGCATCTCTCATCCTTTCAGAAAAAAACCTTAGTTTTTTTATCCCCTTGAAAAAGAATGAGCTTTTTTTAAATTTTCAGCCAACTATTTTCTACGGTTTGGTGCATACACACTAATTATTTTCAAGGAAGAAAGTAGTTTTGTTTTATATAAACTGTGTGCTGTAGCTCAATATGTGAAATAGATTTGAGAGGTATCCAGTCACTCACTACTGAAACCTTAAGATGCTACAGGTTCCCTTAAGGAGAATCTGTCAGCTCACACTAAAAACAGCACAGAACAGAATAGCACTAGTACTTAATGAAATTGTTTGGAAACAGCTTAGTTGAGTTTGCCTGTCTACAATATGTTTGTGTAGACAGACCTTTTGTATCCTTTCTTGTTGTTGCTAAAATATTCTTGGCACAGACGAAGATTGTTGCCTGCATCTTGCTAAGACATTGGTACTGGTTGTTGGAATTCCCTTGAAGCTCATGCCAAAGTAAATTGTGAGAGCATTAAACTGTCAATTTAAAAGCAGTCCTTCTTCATGCCCTTCATGGTACAGATCTGGCACCTACAGAGGGTACCCTGGGGCTGAATTTGCTGAGAGAATATCTAATAATTGCTGAGAGAATATCTAATTGAGAGAATATATCTAATAAAGAGCTTGCACTGTTCATCTGCAGATAGGAAAGGAGCACCTCAGACTGCTCACATCCAGTTCTTTGCAAGCACACTGGCACACAGATAAGCTGTAAATGATAAGAGAGCTTGATGCTGAGCTCAGTTCTTGACTCTAACCTGATTTGCTGAATTAAGCTGTATTTTTCAAGAACACATTTATGCTAATGAGAAACAATCAAAGTGTTGGCACTCGTAACTTTTTAGGGAACTGGAAGATGAAACTCAGTGTAAACCAACTTAAATCAACATTGCTTGCTCTTAGCTGTGTTTTTGACTGAGTTCAATGCACACATTCTAATATGTACAATTTAAGGGATTAAAGAAGGTTAAATGATATTTCCATTCTTTTTGCTAGCTCCATTAAAAAGCTGCAACATAAAGTGAAACTGTCTGTAAAGAAAATATCTGGATTATAGGTAGATTTAAAATAATTTCAGTCTGTTCTCAACTGGCATTTCACCCTTGCAGTTGAGGTGATCACTTGATTGCCTTTTGATGTAAAAATAGTGGAAGGTGATAGAAGGAAAAACTTCCAATCCAACTGCCACCCACATGTGCAGGGCTCTTACAATTGCTGCTTACTGGACAAAGCACAAAGTTATTTTCTTAACCCTTGCTGCTTATGAAGCTCCAAGGAATGTTTGCTTAGCAATGTTTTTTAAAGTGTTATAGTAATTAAAAATTAAGTAGACAAGCTTAAAAATGTAATGGTTTTGTTAGTTTATCTGCATACAGATAGCTGAGAAAATGAAATCTAGCTAATAAAAGATGAGAATTTAAAGTACATTGATAGCTATAATTTATTTGTTTATATAAATTGATTTCCAGAATGAAACTTTGTTTAATTCAGGCTTGGGTTTGTTGTTTTTTTAATTTGCCTTGGAATTGAATTTAACTAAACTGGTTTGAACCTGTGAAATTCTGTATAAAATCACCAATTGTTTCATAATAGATGCACCAGCTTTTTAAGATAATAAGCTGTATTCAGTCCTTATCTACAGTTTTTATTTGGCTCTTCAGCCTTCCCTACTCCATGATGTGTCTCTGTAAATAAGTCTCCATTTCTTTATCATGGATAAGTGAGATGTAGCTATGAGAACATCAGAAGAAAGATTAGCAAAGACAGTTGTTCTTACTTGGTTTTATAATGCTAGAGCTTTATGGAAAAGACAAAATGTGTGATCTCAGTACTGAGTAATATTTTTGAAGCACAAAATCCTAATTTAGTATTTTGAGCTAATTTTTGATTGTCTGCATTGGCAGGCTTTTGTGTTTAAAAACACAAACAAAAAAAAGCACACAGTAATATAAACAAAAAACCCAACAAAAACACCCTCAAGATATAAAACCAAAGCAACTCCCACAGAACAGTTGAGCAATTTTTTTGCCAGTCTTGTTTAAAACAATCCATCCTTCTGAAAACGTCTAACTTTGTATCCTAGTAGGTAGTCTAGCCTTCAGTGTTAAGTGTTCTTTACTGAATAAATCAAAATAAGGAGGGCATTCTCCAGCCATGCTTTTTTATGATTCTTAATAGTCCAAAGTAGGGGGAATGCTTAGCAACTAATTATTTTAACTGGGCAAGTTTCTTCAGGTGGAAAATGACCTGCTGAATGTATGGCATGGTTTCATTAGAGTAGAATATTGCAGATGGGGAGGTACAATCCAGAGCAGTTATTTGTTGAAGTGTGATGCTGATATGCCCTCAGGTTGGGGTAAGATTTGGCTGAGATAAAGGGTTATTTTGTGGCACAGCAGGGAGGGGCAGATGAGGTGTTGAAGGATTCCTTCTGACTGAACTCTGTCATGGAGGCTGAACTTGTTTGATTTCATCCGTGTTCTGAGAGCCGTAGAAACTGAGTGCTGCAAAAATTAAAACTGCTTCTTCTTTTACTTTGAGACAACACAGTGGTATTAAGTGTCCACTTAAATGACTTTCTAGTTTTTCAGTACATTATTAGAGTTCTAACACTTCTTGGATGACACAGAGAAAGAGCTTGGTCCCACATGTCAGTAAATCCAAGTGCTGCTGTCAAGTGACAGCAGTGTCAGAGCTCAGAGCTGGCTCAAGCCTCCATGTGCCCTTCTCCCAGATCACAGTGAGTGTACTTGCTTTCAGATGTGAAACCCTCTGGGCTGCTGCGAGACATCCTGTAATTTAAGAATGCAAAATGTCCCAGCTATTGTTTATTTTTGATGAATTTTCAGAACATGAAGAGGTACTACATGGGGCAGCAGCTCAAGTGGTAAGGTAACCACTTGCTCTTGCTCTACTGAGTTTTGTTTTGTTGTGGAAGTATTTAACACCCACATTAGGAAGCCTGGGGGACCTAGTGCCAATAAAGATGTATGGAAAGCCTCCCTCCTCAAGAAGGAACCATTAACTTTGGAATTTCTTTTTTTTTTCCCCTAGCCTGAAAGAATTCCTGCCTAAAGAATATACCAAACAAAGAGGGGCTGAAAAGAGGATATTTCAGGTAATTGTGAGGCTGAAACTATAGTGAAACTGTAGTTTCACTACCTTTATAAGAAAAATCTGAGATTTTCCAAGTGTATACTTTGTGTATACTTGGACTATATAGCTATCAGAAAATGAAGTATTGAGTATTTGACAGCTTTTGTTTTATTTCTTCAGCAGACTTATGGTCCTGATCGTTTTTTCTTTACTGATAATTATCCAGTGTGCTTTGTTAAATGGAGAGTGTGAAAATGAAGTATTTTTAAGATCTTTTTGTCAGTTGCATTGAAATATAAAGATGCATATTTGTATTAAAATAGACACATGTTTAAGAAAACCAGCTTTAATTTTATGCTTCATTCAAACATGAGCCTCAATTCTGCTTGTTAATGCTTGAATTCAATGGTGTGTGTGAGCATCACCCCAGTGTAAAAGACTGGGGCAGTTAAGTACAAATGGTGAAATGTAGTGATATTGTTAGAAGTGGTCTCAGACTCTGAGTGCTGTAGATGCACCAGGTATCTCTGCCCAGTGAAGTACAAGTTTGGCAATATTATGGAAGTTGAAAAATTCTGAGGTCAACAGGTGACAAAGCCTCGTGGCTTCTGGAAGGACACACCAGAGATCTGGGATCTCAGCTAGGAACGCAAGTTCAAGAGCAGGAACAGGTCACATCCTTTCTTTTGCCTGCTACACTCCCAGCAGAAGAATCCTAGAACTTAGCGAGTCTGTTCTGGCTTGAGTTTTCAGTGCTTCCTTCTAGATGACTGTGTCTGACACTTTTCTGTGCACCTGTAAGTCAGTGTGCAGTGATACTGCAGTTTAAGCCAAAACCAGATTCATTCACTTCTGAGTCTCACAGCCATGCTTTCCTGGCGTGGGATTTCTGCCCATGTCAGCTGTGACCTATGTGTAGTTTTATCATTATGTGCTTTAGTGGCTGGACCAGAAGCTCATCAGTGAGGGCACTGATTTGGGCAAAGAATTGACAAGGTAGAGTATGTGAGCTGTCTTTTTGAAAAAAACCTCAGCTGTTTCCCAAGTCATGAAGTTCTGGAGCTTGGTAGGTGCAACATTTGTGCTCCTTGTTCTTTTGGGATCCTGGTTGTGTTCTCTGTGTTGAAGTTGACAGATGGGAGCAGCCTTTGTTCTTGGGGTGCAAGAAGTTTTTGGAGTTGCAGTTGCCCCTCCCAGCACTCCCCCTTGGAAGCTCACACGCTGTTGAGGTGGGAACAAGTGGAATAAAAAGGCATTTGCCATGTTCCTGGTGCTCCCCCTGCTGCCATCAGTCAGCGTGAAGGAGGTGGCAACCAGCAGTTCAGAAGCACATGAGGGGAAGATGGAGTGGGACAGGGAATCCCACAAACAGGATTTAAATAGCCAGACATGGGGATGCAGTTTGCAGCACAGTGGTCTGGATAGCAGAGCAGATGCTAGGGTGAAATTTAAATACCTAAGATGGATACCTGTTATTGCTTGCATCTAATCACCGATGTGCTAATGACCAAATTGTTTAAATAACAAATAGAAACTGAGTTACAAGACACACTTAAACGAGTATTTCAGGATGGGCTATTCAGAAAAATCATTGTTTGTTCTTCAGCTGTAGAATTGTTTTCATGTGATGGGAAAAGTTCTGGATAATGCTGCAGCTGGCAAAAAAAGCCCATTGGAAATATCTACAAGACATGAGAAATGGTCAAGTACAAGGTGTGAGGCTGTCCTGAATCAGGACAAAGCAGGAATAAATTATCTGTTTCTGGGGGGAAAAAAAAGGGTGCTGGTACACTTAAATGACTTTTAAAATTGGAGTGAAGAGGCATTAATTGTATGAAACCTAATGGTGTCAACTAGAGGAATACCTAGAATTTTAAACTGTGTCAGAAAGGGTTTAATGTGCATGGTCTGAGGCACCGAGCTAATGGTTGATGGTCAAAGAGGAGTGTTCTGTGTGCCCAGGTTAGTTATTTTCTCTGATGTGAGGCATCATATGATAGTTTTGCTAACATTTCTACCCAGTATTTTTTCAAATATTCTAATTGTAATGATTATGAACTAAGCATCCTGAACTAGGTAAAAGCTATACCCTTTTATTGTTTGTTTCTAGAAAGCTTTAGTTCTGCCCAGTTGATACTGAACTCTGTTACAGGAGCACAAAAACTGTGGTGAGATGACTGAAATAGAAGCCAAAGTGAAGTACGTGAAGCTGGCGCGCTCCCTGCGCACCTACGGGGTCTCGTTTTTTCTTGTTAAGGTAACCTAGCTCTTGCTCTGACCATCCTGTGTCCTTGGCTGTGGAGTAGCTCAGGTCTCTCTCTAAGCTAAGGTTTGCTACCTCGACCACGAAGATATTTCAGTTTCCTGCAGGAGTGAGAAGAGAGGTTATCTTTTGAATGAATAGTAAAGATGCACTAAAGACCAGAGCTCCTTAATGCATTGCTTGAAAATCATTGTCTGTAAGCAGACAAACTAAGCCTGGAGCTTTAAATTGTCACTGTCTGCATGTCAGTTGCTTCCCTTTGTCAGTATATTCTGTCTTTCTTTTCCTTTGTCCTGTGGAAAGCTACATTTGTATGGAAAACATCTTCCACACCTTGTTATAGGAAAAAATGAAAGGCAAGAACAAGCTGGTTCCTCGTTTGCTGGGGGTCACCAAAGACTCAGTGATGCGTGTGGATGAGAAGACCAAGGAAGTGTTGCAGGAATGGCCACTGACAACTGTGAAACGCTGGGCTGCCTCACCTAAAAGCTTCACTCTGGTAATCTTTCTGTGTATATTCAGAGGACAAGGGATTTATGTGGCACGGAGACTTAGAACAGTTTCTGTCCTGTAACTTGTTCTAGCTCTAATTTTCTAGCCTTATAGAGTCACTGAGTCCTCACGTAATAGATTGGCACATATTGTAGTCTAGGTTCAATCTGTAGTTTGGTGCTTCTGGACAGGCCAGTTCCTCAGAAGTACTGTTTAAATCTTTCAACAAACCACTGTTTAAATCTGGTTTGTGCCTAACTAATTAACCAGTTAAGACAGCATTATTATTCACACTTGTGTAAATAGTTATGATGCTCATCATTCATAATGTACTTTGTGACTTGCAAGATATGAACACAGACAAAGTCAGCTGGCTCATTCATGGTTTTGATAACTATGCATTTAGAGAAGCTTTGTTGATGTGATATTTTGCTAATTATTTGGTCCATAGGAGACCACTGCAACATATGTTTTGTGTATGAAAAGGTTGTTTAAAGTGATGGAACAAGAGGCAGAGGCTATACAATTGCATTCACTTGATTCATGTGCATCTAATTTCCAGTTGCATGGATGATTATGATCTAGGATTAAATTCTAAAAAAACTTTCCTTCATCCTCAAGTGACTGATAGTTAGAATGATTCATTCTAACTATCATTCCTTCTTCCTCAAGAATCTGATAGTTAGATGAAGTATCTCTTGAGTATTTCAATTTATGAAATATCTGTCAGTAAACTGAAATAAAAAGCATTCTTCTGTCTCCTCTCAGCCTTGCATACAGGCTGGTATAGAATCTTGGAGAAGTTTATCTTACTGTTGGATATAATAAAATGTCTACACAATTTTAGAGTTTGAATTTTCGCACTCGTATTTAGTACTGTTTCTTCATTTACTTACTTTGCATCTTCAAATAAATTTTGGGTTTTTTCCCCTTTTTCTTCAGGATTTTGGTGAATATCAAGAAAGCTATTACTCAGTACAGACCACTGAAGGAGAGCAGATCTCTCAATTAATTGCAGGTTACATTGATATCATCCTAAAGAAGGTACAGTATTAACATCTTGGCATGTAGCAAGAAAATCAGCTGCAAAAGCTCAAATATGTGCAAACCGCATTTTTTCTCTCATGAATCAGTGTTGTATCTTGTGTTTTGATGTTATGTATTTTTTTTTACCTGCAAGTAAGGCAGTGCTTCTGAAAAAATCAAGGCTATTTATTACATCTCTAGATGTGTCAGGCTCAGTACAGCACTCCTGGGCTTTGTTTTTCTGTCTGGAAGGTGACCTGGTGTCTGTGAGTGTATATCCAGGAAGAGTCCAAAGCTTCAGCTATGGATTTTTAAGCTGTAGTCCAAAGTGATGAATCAGGTGGGAAGAAATTACCCTAGAAGTGGTATTGAAAAGTACAGCCAAGACTACACAATACTTGTCCAGGTGCTCCTGTATATAGTGTACCAAAGCTGAGAAAGGTTTGTGGCCAGAAGAACAAACCAAAAACCCCCAACAGTACGTTGCTTTAAAAACACTGTGATTAGTAAAGCAAAGAATTAGACCTCAGTTGTGTAGAGGGGGATAAAATCAGTGTTTGTGAAGACAACTGAAACTTGTTTTTATAGAATGTGCCTGGCAGGAGAGAGGAAGGGCTGATATGAATTTCCAGTATTCAAAATATTCGCAAGCAAGCAAGTGCAACAGCAAAAAGTGGCAAGTTTGCCAACACACATGGAACCATTCTAAGCATGGTTTAGAATGGTCCCATTCTAAGCATATTGTATAGAAAAGTGAGGTGTTCCAAACAGCACTGGTTGATTCTTGTCAAAATTTTATTTTATTGGCATTCCAAACTACATCATTCTTTACTGTAATAGGTTTTAGTAGCAAGAAATCACAAAGTTAAGTAGCCCAGAAGATTTTATTGCCTTTGTTTTTGTGGGCAGTGTAGGACGTGACATTAAATGTCACGTAATAAGAGGTTGAGGAGGATTGCTAGAATTCATCACACAGAATTCATCATGTGCCTTTTTCTCTGAGGCTGTCAGGCTCAGGTTTAATGATCATCAAATAAATTACAGGTTTCTGTAGATGATTTAAAACTTGATTCAGAAGTAGCATTGCTGTCTAGTGCCAAATGAAAACAGTCTTCTGTCTTGATGGAATACAAAAGTGCAAATTTCCACTCCCAGTCCTTTGATTTTTTTTTTCTCTACCATCTGCTGGCACAGCCAGTTTGAAATTAATGAATTAGGAGCAGGTTAAATCATAAACACCCATGATTGATATGAGAAGCTGGTTGTCAAACCCACGTAATCTCTGATGGATGTGTCAAAGTGGGGTTTATTGTTTTCAGTTGCATATTGTTAATTCTTGGTGTGTTTTGGACTGGTCCAACTCATATTCTCCAGTGTACATTGATAAGCATATTTTTTTCTGCTCAAGTGTTATTAGTAAAGTGTTCCCCCCTACTCCACCCAACCCCTCATGTCCTGCAATTTTAGTGATAGGTCATTAATATAGGTGACATTAATAGGTGTCATTAATCAGCTGACAGAGAACCCTGAACCTGAGTAGCACATATCTAAATTAAAAACAGTAGGTTGTTTTCTTACTTCACATTGTTAAGGAAGTAAAGCACACTCTTGACTAGAAATAGGCAGCTTCAATTCATGCATGAAATCAAACTCTAATAGTAAGAACTTTCTCCAAAATTGTGTGTTCATATAGATGTGCATGAGGTGTTCCTCTTGAATGGCAGGTCACGGTGGATACTCCTCTATTTTTGTTTGTCTATATGGACTCAGACTACAAATCATATAGCAAGAGGGAAAGCAGGCAGTTTCTCTGCACTAGGCAACAAGTAATACTCCTTTTATAAGGCATTATTTCTATGATTTGTAGTTTTCTGTTGTTTCTAATGGTTTGGACTTACTGCCCTTCTGTATATTTACAAATCTCTCTTAGCACTAAAATACTCCTGCCTCAGTCTTCAGCCTGAAGTCAGACTGTCCTGAACTTTAAAGTACCTATGATAAAATGACTTGGAGACAGTATTCAATCTAATTCAATTTATTGTCTTTACTTATGGGTGTGAATATTTCCTACTGGCAGTGATGCCTTTTTTTGGCTTACCTAGAAACAGCAGTCAAAGTTAAAAGAATAAAAGTGACTATATTTAATGAAGGGCTTTCAGGTGTATTAAGGACAGACAAAGCCTCCTCAAGGGGCTACACCCAAAATGGACCATGATCATGAGTTTTTCAGGCAGATATAAGTTTGGTCCATTTATATATGAGGGATTAATCCTCCAATTGCAGCTTCAGGTAATGAAGCCATATTCCCCCAGTTTGCTCCACCCCCTCCACTCCCCCAATTCACTTTTGTTTGTACTTTTTGGGGCCTGAGGCTGTAGGATGTCCTTGGATCTCAGGCCTAGAGGGATTGTTTTGTCTCACCAAAATGTGAAGACAGTTAACTAACACTTTATATGGAGTTTAGAGTTATGCACTATTGCAGTACAGGATCTGAAAAATATAAAGGCTAAAATCTGAAGGCATCAGTAACATTTCAGCACTTTGACCTTTGTTCAAAAAGGCACCAGCAGGTTTTTTTTCCTTTACGTGCTTCATCTGCCAGAGTGTAGAACCTGGGCTATTAGTTGCTGAAGGGTACCTCTTCTCTGGGGGAGGTTGCATTGTCACTCACTGCCCACCAGCGTGGTGTTCAGCACCAGCCAAGGCTCTGCAGGTCATTTGTTTGGTTTGTGATAAATGGCAACGAAATGGTGGAGAGAGCAAGAAACAGCACACATTGTTTAACTTATCTTTTTTTCCACCCTCCAGAAACAAAGTAAAGATAGATTTGGGCTTGAAGGTGATGAGGAATCAACCATGTTGGAAGAATCTGTTTCACCTAAGAAGTGAGTGCATGCACCAGGAGGAAATGCTCTGGTTTTAAGCACACCACATTTAGCTGCGGCGGCTTTTTCAAATGAAGTAGTAGTTATTGCTGGGAAAGAATGGTTTTCTGCAGAGTATTTCAATAGAAGGAAGTACTGTCCCCAGGCAATTCAGCAGGCTCCTAGCTTCATTCAAGGATTGAAGAGCAGATATTTGTCATAAAATTGTTGGTTAGGGCAACCAGCAATGGTGCCAGCTTGTGCTAACTTGACTCTTGAACAAAGGCACTCAGACTGTAATTCAGTAAAATGCTGGGGCAGAGAGGGGGATAATGAAGCAGAGCTGAAAAGTTGTAGTGTTTTTTTTATCTTCTTGTATGATTTACAAGATTTTAGTTGCTTGTGTCTGCTAGTTCCATGGTTTCCAGTAGCTTTGACACCTGTCAGTTAGTTGTACATAGCGATATGAGCAGAGCTCCCTTATTTCACCAGCCAAACCCATCAGATGTGTCGTGTGGGTAGAGGAAAGGGTTTGTTTGGTACAAGTAGGTCAGGTTATGGTTTTGATGGGAAAGTAACTGAATATAGCAAAACACAGAACTGTAGAGCTGGCCACACTCTTGAAAAGGAATGTCAAATCTTTCTGTGCAGTGAGACAATAAAAACGGATTTGTGATATAAGCTGTAATGAGCCACTCAAGTCTATTCTTGGAGCTCTTGAGGGTGGCAGTGTCAGCAGTGTGTATGTGAAAAGTCCATTTGATTTATTGTTAAGCATATGGTTTATATGAGATAGATTTGTTAGGTATTTCATGTGGCCTAATGGGAAATTTCATCTTTTGATGGATCGCACATGTTCAGATATGCTTTATTTTGACATGGTCCATTCTAAATCACTTCCAGAATATACTGTTAGTTAAGTGCTGTGCAGAGAAGCCCAAAACTTGTAGCAGATAAATACAAGATTTTTTCATGGTTGAAATGACATTTTTTTCCCCTCAGCAGAGTGTTGTTGTTACAGCCTGAATTTCTGTCAATGGTTCTAGCTATTAAAGGTTGAATCGTGTTTAAATATGAGCAGTATATCTGGCAAGGCAGTTCATGACTGTGGATGGCAGTTACTTTATTTATCATTCTCCAGCCCAGTATCCGGGGGACTGCCAGATGATTTGCAAGTACTGTGTATGCTTGTTTGTATAAAGGGGGAATAAAGCAAGTTTTTATCCCACTTCTAGGGAGTACTTGCAAAAGATCTCCACAAGGTTCATGCTTCTATTTTGTATTGATCAGCCTGTGATACAACTGAAATGAAGCAGTTATTATGTCATAAACCTTGTTCTGGTTCTGCCTGCCCTGCATCTAAAAGGGATAAAGCCATTGTATCATGTTTAACAGAACTGCACATTGCCATCTTTCCTTGGTGCCTGCTCATTAGCTCTATTAATAACTGATCTGCCAGAAAGTCCAGATTATCTTTTTTCCAATATGTTAGAATGAAAACCCATAAAGTTTTCCAGCTTCTCCAAATGTTGAAATGCAATTTAAATCCTCAAGGAAGAACAGATGGCAGAAATGGATTTGCAGGAGCTCACTAGTGCTGTGTTGGCTGTGTTTTGCCAGGCCCACCATCCTGCAGCAGCAGTTTAACCGGACTGGGAAGGTGGAGCACGGCTCCGTGGCGCTGCCGGCCGTGATGCGCTCGGGCTCCAGCGGCCCCGAGACTTTCAACATTGGCATCATGCCTTCTCCTCAGCAGCAAGTCACCACCGGCCAGATGCACAGAGGACATATGCCCCCACTTGTGAGAAACCTCCTTGTTTTGTGTGTGAAACCTGTCTGTGCAGCAGGTAGTCAGAAACAGAGTGGTATATGCATTTCTGAGACCAGGAGTCCTGGCTATAAAGTCCTGACTGTTCTACCAAAAATAAGTTATGAGCATCTCTTAAATATTTAGGGTGTCACATTTTGATTTATTTCCTCATTTTCTTTAAAGCAGGCTCTTCCAGCCTTTTCTTTACTTCTAAGTAGTTAAAATAAGTATTCAAAGGGCAAAATAAAAGGTTTAAAGACTGGCAAAAGTAAGCAATTTTAAGGATAAGGCTTACTTCTAGCTCACCACTAGCCCACCAACTTAGAAATTTTTAGCAGGCTTAAAGCTTATAGTGATTTTTTTCATTGAAATTGAAAGACTTTCACAAGAGCATTTAGGGAATATAATCAGTGCTCAAAATCATGATATACTACTAGAAGTATAGTCTGTGCAGTGAATTGACCTTGGCTGTTTGCCAGATGCCTGCCCAGAAGGCACTCCTACACCTCAGCCAGAGAAGTGGGTGTGGAAGATGTATAAGATTTAAAAAAACTTTATATCAGTATAGGTCAAGATAAAGACAGGGAGATCATCAATTGTGTTCATGGGCAAAACAGAATCAGCTTGGAGAAAATTAATTTAATTTACTGTCAATTAAAATACAGTTGGATGGTGAGAAACAGAGGAAAACTAAAAATTCTTCTCACCCACCTCCTTTTTTTACTCAGACTCAATTTTAGTCCTTCAGTTCTACTCCTTGCTCACAAGTGCTCAACTTGTAACAGCCCCTCTCTGCTTCTCCTTGCTCCTCACACTTTCCCAGCTCCAGCATGTCCTCCCTGTGAGCTGCAGTCATTCAGGATAAACTGGCTCCAGTGGGGGGTCCCCTGTGAACTGCAGTTCCCTTCAGGAGAGCCTGCTCCAGCACTGGGCTCGTCCTGGCAAGGCCCTGCTCCAGCACAGGCTCTCCATGGGCTGTAGCTCCCTTCAGGGAGATATCCCCCTGCTGCAGTGTGGGGTCCTGTGGTCTGCAGGGCAGATATGGGGGTATGTGCTCCAGCACAGCCCTCACCACAGACTGCAGAGAAATACCTGCTGCACTTTGCTCTCTCCCACAGGCTAAGGAAGCTCAGCTCTGCTGTCTTGAGCTTGCCCTCCACATCCCTGTCAGGCACTGGCATTTGCAAGGTTGTTTCTTGAACTCCTTTTTTCCCTCACTGCCCTTTGTCACCAATGTTTTGCTCCTTGTCACCAGTGTTTTCCCAGAGGTGCCATCAGTTTGGCTGCTGCACTCAGCTGTGTCCTGTGCTGGCTCTGTTGGAGCTGTTTAGACCCAGCGGTGCCCAGCGTGGGGCAGCCTATGGCTGATTCTCCCAGAGGCCAGCCCTGCAGCCAAAACTTTTGCCACAGACCCCACAAACCTCTTCAATTTTCTGTTAGCTTATACATATTGATGACAATTTAGTTTTAGAATCATCCTTGATTGCACTGGGAGGCTGTCCCAGGAAATCAGTAATGATCTCCTAGAAGCAAATAGAGTTTTCTTGTTGCTCAAATACAGGTCAGTAAGACAGCTTAGTGGGTTTGTGTGTGTTTGTTCGCCATTGAGCTGAGAAAGTTGAGCACTTCATATGTGTGTGAAAGTACCTTGGAGTGTAAAATGGCATGAGCAGAATCAAGACTGTGAGAAGAGTTTGAGGGCTTTGCTTTCTCCATTGTGCCAGGGAAAAGGCAGCTCTCTGAAATGGCCTGGTGTGGTTGCTGGACTGCTGTCGCTCAGGGTCTCTTCATGCACATGTGGCATGTGTTTGAAGTGCCCTCTGGAACACAGCACAGCCATTGCCTTGCTCTGCCTTGCAGACCTCAGCTCAGCAGGCCCTGATGGGCACCATCAACACCAGCATGCACGCGGTTCAGCAGGCACAGGCCGACCTCAGTGAAGTGGATAACCTGCCACCTCTGGGGCAGGACATGGTGAGTTCTTCCAATCCACACAGAAACGAGCCTTAGGGCTTTGGGTTGTTTACACACCACTTTAGTCATTGTCCCCAGATATAAAGTGACATTGCTAGAGCTTTTAAGATGGGGTAAAAATTTTGTGCTCTCCTTAAGGAATTCATGTACAGTGGTCCACCTCACTCTAATCAGTCTCCTGAGACCAGATGTAGCAGACTCCCTTGCATAAACCTGGCTGGAATGCTATTGCTTTGTGGGCATATGTACAGTTAAGCACAAACTATGGGCAGTATTAATGGTGAGACTTACTGCCTTGCAGAGACATGGAAAATAAGAACAAAATGTGATTCTGTTGTTCGTGATCCAGGTTAGGGCAGGAGAACTGAGCCAAAGAGTTATTGCTTATGGGGGTCTGTCAATCAAGAGGGTTTAGCCTTTCTTATGGCATTTACCTTAAAAGGGCAGCTGTTGAAATGTGAGAGCAAATCTGTAATGAATGAATCAGCAGAAGAAAATGCTTGCATTCGTATTTCACTTTAAGGGCCTGCTGCTTGTGTTCTGTTTCTCTTCTAAAAGTTCAGAAAGGAATGGGATATGTACCTACTATCTTGCCTTACAGAACCTCACTGCAGTCCTTAATTCTTCCTTTTGTTATTGCTCTTCAGGCATCAAGAGTATGGGTTCAGAACAAGGTTGATGAATCAAAACATGAAATACATTCTCAAGTTGATGCAATCACAGCAGGAACTGCATCTGTTGTTAACCTTACAGCAGGTAAATTTCAATGGGAAGGATTTCCTTATCAGTCTCCTAACTGTTTGTCAATCTAAATCAAGTAACATGAACTGAGTGTGAGGCAGCTGCAGAAAATTTTCTTTAAAACACACCTATAGCTGAGTGCATTGATGTGTGGAACAAACTTGGTGTCCCTCCCAAGACAATTTTTTCTATCTTCAGTTTAGCTTAAGGTGTAACAGTCAGTAAAGATAAAATGTAGCTTGAGTAGAGAGTGTTTGCAAGGTTACTACAATAAAGTATCATTGTTCTGGCAGTTGTTAAGGAGAGGTTGTATTTATTGACAGTGGGTTTTTCTTCAGCAAATTACAGGTTGAGGGAGCTGTGAGTGGCTTAAAGGAGACAAGACTGTATTACCTTAGATTCTTTTAGTATTGAAGGAGGCTGAAACTGTGAGCTTCTCAGCAAATTGCATTGAATGAAGAAACATTCTATTGGAGGTTAGATTATTGCAGAAGAAATGTAGAAATCAGAAAATTTATAGCAATCTAATGTTTTTTTATGTGACACGTTACTTAGTAGGCATTGCTTGACTGTCTTGTGTAACTTGTAGCTGCCGCTGTTTCCCTTTTAGCCACTAAAGCATTTTGATCATTGAAAAACATTTGCTCTGCAGGGGACCCAGTTGACACTGATTACACTGCTGTGGGATGTGCAATTACAACCATCTCCTCCAACCTCACTGAGATGTCCAAAGGTGTGAAACTGCTTGCTGCTCTCATGGATGATGAAGTTGGAAGTGGAGAAGACCTCCTGAAAGCTGCTCGGACCTTGGCCAGTGCTGTCTCAGACTTGCTGAAGGCTGTGCAACCTACTTCAGGAGAGGTGAGTAAAGAAAAACTTGTCAGGTTCCCTCTTTTTGGCCCTATTGCTTGCACACTAATGCAGAAGTTTTTTGAGGAAATATAAAATGCAAGTAAAGCTCATTTTCTTTGAGTTAATGCATTTCACTGTTCCCTCTTCCCAGCCTCGCCAGACAGTTTTGACTGCAGCTGGAAGCATTGGACAAGCCAGTGGGGAGCTACTGAGGCAAATTGGAGAGAATGAAACAGATGAAAGGTTCCAGGTAATGAGGGGCCTGCTTGTCACTGTCAGAACTGTGCAATTTTGTAATGAGAAGGTCCCTGTATAAAACCAGGCTGCTCCAAGTATGGTTAGAAAATGCTGGAGTTTCTCTATGCTTATTGAATCCATTTTGAAGTTGGTTTTAATTACACAATCGTAGAATGCTGATTTCATAGGAACCCCTGCTTCGTTCTGTGCATCATACAGATGCTTCATGGAGAGCTTTTTGCACTGAATTTCTTCTCATTAAATATAGTGGGTTTTGTGTAAGTGTTTGCTGTGTCTGTTTGTATACATGTAAACATGTATACAGAAGTTCATAAAATCTTTTGGTAAACTGAGTAGAAAAAACTATGCATTGCAAACAAAATCTCCTTAAGATTAGTAATAGCATCAATTACAAAATCATAATGCCTTATGATTTAAGTGTTTGCTGTTAGCAGTTTAAGACCAGTGCTCTTAAATCCTCTGTAAAAAAATGTGTGGATTTTTCCACTGAATACCAAGGACACCAGAACCAGGGGAAGGTACTTTTCAGCAGCAGATAGACCTCTGGAGTGCACTGTGTGCAAAGTGTCTGCTAATACAACTTACAGGCCATTTTCACCGCTTCATCCAGCAGTGAATCTGTGAACTTCATCAGAGTTTTCATTTGTATTCCTGGTTGAATATATGTATTACAACTCTTGCTAAGAGAAAAAATTTAAGCATTCTTATCTGTGTTATGGAGTGTTGAAGAAAGTGGGTAAGGAAAGGGATAGTTTATCATATCTAAAAGCAAAACAAAAAGTGATGTGTTTGAATTTTGAAGTTTTGGAAGATTTTCTGCCTGCTGTGAAGTTGAAATTATCAATAAGTGTATTGGAAGTATATTCTTTATTGGAAAACCAGGTCATTTTAACAGTAGAGGCATTAGGAAGACTCCATCCTACTAAAAAACTGAAGTATGTGGATGGGATTTTAAGTGGGGAAATGGGAAGAAGTTATTTGTACTTAGTGATTGTAGGAATTAAAGCCTGAGTGTGTTTTAATGTCACAGACTGAGTTTTCCTTTTACTTTACCAGGATGTTCTGATGAGTTTGGCCAAAGCTGTTGCCAACGCTGCTGCCATGTTGGTGCTGAAGGCCAAGAACGTAGCACAGGTGGCTGAGGACACTGTCCTGCAGAACAGGGTCATTGCTGCTGCTACCCAGTGTGCGCTCTCTACTTCCCAGCTTGTAGCTTGTGCTAAGGTGAGGCGGTGGTGTCCAGTGAGTGCTGCTGTGTATTCCCGACGGCCTTGAGTGGCTGTTAAATAAGCCTTTCCTGGACGCTCTGGATGCTCTCTCTCTCCACGCAGGTGGTGAGTCCCACCATCAGCTCCCCGGTGTGTCAGGAGCAGCTGATTGAGGCCGGGAAGCTGGTGGACCGCTCGGTGGAGAACTGCGTGCGGGCCTGCCAGGCTGCCACGGACGACAGCGAGTTGCTGAAGCAGGTGAGCGCGGCCGCCAGCATCGTCAGCCAGGCGCTCAATGACCTGCTGCAGCACGTGCGCCAGTTCGCCAGCAGGGGGGAGCCCATCGGCCGCTATGACCAGGCCACTGACACCATCATGTGCGTCACCGAGAGCATCTTCAGCTCCATGGGGGATGCCGGTGAGTTCCTTCGAGGAGCTGTAGCTTGTCATGATTCATATGTGCACCTTTCAAGTCAAGAAAATAAAAATGCTTCTTCTTTTTCTGCTTCTAAGCTAGTGCTGTTGTCATGGGTAGTGATCCAGCGCATAATGTTAATCAGCAATGTGCACATAGCTGTGTGCTATATGGAGTAGATATTCAGTGAAAACAGTCAATACCATGCTAAAGGAGCACTAATATTTTGTCTGTTTTCTGCCACTGCTTGACTTCATGGAATTGTATAGTAATTTCTCATCTCCAGATAAGAAGACAGGCACCTGGGCAAATACTTCACAGTGATTTGTTGTAGGTTTTTAAACTTATATATGCTTTGTATTCTGAGATGTTTCTAAAAAGTGCAGTGTCTAAAACAAGAAACAAGATGTTTTTGGCTAAAACCATCTTAATGGTGCTTAGTGTTTTCTGACAAAGTTCTTGGTTTATATTAGACAAAAGATAATTCCCCAGAAACATAGGAAGAAGATGGATAATTTTTATTGAAGGAGTGAAATCTTGGCTGTGATTTGAAAGCAAAATTATTAGTCTTTGCTGGGACAGGAGTTTCCATGAGCTGTATATTCAAAATTATCTAAAAATACTGATGGTGTGCTTTTCTCTTACTGTCTAGATTGCAAATACTATTCTTCTTTCTTAATCTCCACTGTAGTGGTTTCTGTCATTTGTATTGGGATCCAAGATTTGTTTATGAAACTTTCGAGTTGTATGTATATATATGTGTATCATTTTCAAGTGAAAAAATCCATCAGCAAACGTAACTTCATTTTTGCCTTGTGAAACGATGCTGAGCTTTGAAATGGAGACTGAAATGCAGAGAGGAGCAGGTAAAAGTGCAGCTGTGCTCCGCAGGTGAGATGGTGAGGCAGGCGAGGGTGCTGGCTCAGGCCACCTCCGATCTCGTCAATGCCATGAGGTCTGATGCGGAAGCAGAGATCGACATGGAGAACTCCAAGAAGCTTCTGGCTGCTGCAAAGCTCCTGGCAGATTCCACAGCCCGCATGGTTGAAGCTGCAAAGGTACCGGAAAATGAACTGTCGGCTTAAAATTGTAAGGCTATACACAGTGAAGAGAGGGTTTATGGGATTTATAAACAGGATCTGGCTCATAGTAAACATGTCTTCTCTTATCCTGTAAAAGTTTGGCAGTTAATGACTTATCCTAGGTACATTCCAAAAACCAATTTATTAGCTACCTGGATTTTTTTTGTTGTTTTAAAGGATCATCTTTCGCTGCCTTTGTTTTCCTGTGTGCATAGTGGTCATGACTCAAGGCGTGTAGGGCAGTTACCACCAGCCCTGAGCCCTGCCATGGTGCAGGGCCTCATACCAGTGCAAATGGAAGGACAGAACTACAGCAATCTCTTACTGGAGTCATTATAGAGCAACTCCCCTCCGTCTGAAAAAGTTTCCTTCACCTGGGGAATTTTGCCTATGTTGTTCCTTTCCACATCCTTCCCTCCTCGTTCTCACAAGAGACGTGGATATCACAACTTTTCTTCCCTTTCTGTGCTGGAAACCTGTTTCAATCTGCTAGGGAGGCATATGTCCTTTGAATTGTTTCCCAGATCCTGCACTGAAATGATTTTTATGGCAGCAGGGGCAGCCATTCTTTTTTATGGCAGCTGGGACTCCAGAAGGCCTGTATGCCTGGCTGCCTATCCTTGACTTTCCAGTATTTTCTGACTTCAAATGGAGAAGATCTACTGTGTTAAACTTCAAGCTTTGGACTGCAGTTACTGAAAGACACATTGAATTGGGAATTTTAAAAACTGGAGTTCTTTTCAAAAACCTGTATTCATACAGGTACATTATTTCAGATCAAAGGAGAAGCACTTAAAAAAGGCTTTTTTCCCAAGCACCTGAAGTGGTGTTAAAAGGCTTTTAACACCACCTGAAGTGGTGTTAAAAAAGGCTTTTTTCCCAAGCACCGTGAAGCAAAAGTTCAGCTTTCTTCCTCTAAGTAGGAGACATAGACACTAACAGCTTTCCACTAGAAACAGGCTTTCTTTCTTGAAGTTTTGTAATACCTTAGTGTTCTTCTAACTTCCTTTCTGATAGTATAAGGAAAATGAATGCTGATGTAGCAGATGCTGTCTGGACTTAAGTCTTGATGTTCATCCACCTTTTCTCCAGTCATTTTTACTCAGACTTACGGTTTTTGCTTGGAAATTTTGTGCAGGGAGCTGCAGCCAATCCTGAAAATGAGGATCAGCAGCAGCGTCTGAGAGAAGCAGCAGAGGGACTGCGAGTTGCTACAAATGCTGCTGCACAGAATGCTATCAAGAAGAAAATTGTCAACAGATTAGAGGTTAGAAACCATATAGTGGAAGTGCTAACCAGAGAATGACAGTGCTGTGAGCTCAGTTCCAGAGTATAAAGCTTAGAATTAGATATGCAAGTATATCACACTCAAAAAATTGAGTAACTTGTATCACATATGTGGTAAAGTGTGTAAGGATTTGACTCAGAAGGCATTTGATGGTGGCTTAGTCCTAAAATTAAACAGCTGAACTGAAATGGCTTCATTGCTGTGTTAATTTATCTCTATGGTGTGCCATTTACACACATTATCTCTTGGTGGCTTTACTAGGATATAGAGTTGCCTATGAATTTCTGTACAAAGTTGAATCACAGCATATCCAATTAAACTGTCAAGAAGCAGAAACAGAAGTAAAAAGATGCATCCTATCTAGTGGCCCACACAAGAAGGAGAAAGAACAATTAGTGAGGATAAAATGCCATGAAAGTTTTTGTGGGCAAAGTTTGATCTTCACATTCTCAACTAAAATGAAGAAAAGAAAGACTAAAAAAAGGAACTTTTCGTAGTTCCTAGTTTGCAACTGGGATTTTTGTATTAGTCTGATTCAAATGCAGTGAGGTGACCATGTTCCAGAAATATATTAAGTTCCTGTGTCTGTCTAGAACTAAAAATCAGGAATTTGCCTGTTTTCTCTGGCCTTCGTAAGTAGCTCATTGTTTAGACCATTTCTGCTGTTTGGAGTTCACTTATCTTCCTCCTGTTGAAACCTAAGATGTGAGAGTAAGGGCATAGAATAGTTCTAAGTCTGCCTTTTTCTTTGTTGGCAAATCAGGGTATAACAGTATTCAAATCATTTTCACCTTGAGAGAAGAGCAGTGATGGTCAGTTGAGGTTTCCTTAAGCAAATCAAATGAAGGGATAAAATGTATTAATTTGTCAATGTTGTTGCTGTCAAAGTTACCTATAGTAATGTGTGTTTCATGCTCTGAATTACTCAGTTTTAGCACTGATTTAACTTTCTTTTTCTCCAAAGATTGCAGCTAAACAAGCTGCAGCTGCTGCTACTCAGACTATTGCAGCTTCTCAGAATGCAGCTGTTTCCAATAAGAACACAGCAGCCCACCAGCAACTTGTGCAGAGCTGCAAGGTAAACACAGCACAGCCCATGACAAGTAACTCTAGAACTCTACTTTATAGGGAACTGATGAGGATCACCTTCTATAATACTGTTGCAACCTCAAAAGGAGCTTAAAAAAAAAAAGACTACATATGTTCATGTGCATGGATTCTGGAGAACCCTCATTTACTCTATTATCTGTGCATTGCTGTTTGTAGAGCTTTGCAAAGCTGACCTATTGTTAGTGCCATGTAACACTCGGCTGTTACACACACCTTAGAAAAGATGCACGGGTGTGTAACTGTTCAGTAACAACCAATTCACCTGAAGTAAGTACTTTTACTATAAATTTTGGTGGAGATCAGCCAGTGATGGAACATAAGCAGAGCAGTGCTGGAAACACTGTACAGAGGGGTCCAGTTGCTCAGGAGTTTGTGATTCCCTGGCTGGGATTCTAAGCCTTGGCCATGCATTCAGTGTATGAGTGTGGTCCTCAGGGGAGTTAGATCATGGTCATCAAAACAGGCTGTTGAATCATACATGCTGTGAAATGGGGCTGAAGTCTATTGTGGGATAAAGGTTGCCTTTGGATTTTCCATAATGAAGGATGGAGTAGCAATAGTGATTTATACTGTAATGGAGTGAAATTCTTATTTAACATATCAGTTATATAATTGGTCATATAACTGACAACTGCTCCTGCCATTCTGATGTTCCACCTCAAGCAACTGGGACCTTAAATGTAAAAATGTAAGTGACAGACCTTACAGTGGGGTTACCATGATTCCTAGCTTGAGGCTAAAGCTGTAAGATCACAGATTTCAAGGTATGCCTGAAGTCAAGCACATTTTTATGCTTCCAAGCTAGAATTCAGAGTCTGATGAGCAGCTGTTTCCTTTTATATTTAAGCCATATTTGCAAAAGACAGTAGAATCTAGAAGGATTTTCTTCTGCATCCAAGGGCAGAAGAATGTGGGGAACAAAAAAA